>WBMY01008195.1:572356-588369 GCA_013397315.1 Donacobius atricapilla | reverse complement strand
CCGGCTGAGCCGTGCCCCTTGCCCCGGCCCGGCTGGGCCGTGTCACGGGTCGCGCCCCGGAAGCCGGGGCTGCGCTGGGCGGGCAGGAGCCTCCCTGTCTGTGGGAACGGCGTGTCCCGGGCAGCGGGCAGTAGCCCCGTCCTGGAGGATCTGTCGCTCCGGAAGGGACTGACGGGACTGCCTGGCTGGGAGCGCCTCTCTGCATCGTGTTAGGTTGGACTTCTGGAGGAATTTCTCCATGGAAAGGGTGGTCAGGCCTTGGCAGGGGCTGCCCAGGGAGATGTTGGAGTCCCCAACCCTGGAGATGGCCAAGGAAGGCCTGGAGGTGGCACTCAGTGCCCTGGGCTGGAGACAAGGTGAGGGTATCTGGGATGGTTGCTGGGGATCAGGAGGGAATATTCACAATGGTCAAGGGATGTTGGCCTTACACATCACATCGTCCCTGCCACAGGCTACTTCACCACCCCGTTTATTTTTCACAGGTTTTGAGGAAGGTAGTGAGGTTTCAGGTGAATACAATGGTGTAAATGTTCAGCCTTGGCACCCCTGGCTGATGCTGAAATCTGGTGAGAAAGTCAGAGAAGGCACAGGGAGCTCACTGGTCCCCTCACCTCATTCACTCAAAGCACTCTGCTGATTAAAATCATGCCAAAGCATTTCCCACCCCTCTCCTGACTGCGACTGAGTGATGGCATTGCAGAAATGATGGAAAATCGACGGCCACGAGCTGTGCAACCCTCCCTGGCAAGGGCTGGACTGTGGCTGAGGAACAGGCCATGTGATCCACTGCACAGCAGCCAAAACTAACCTGCCAGCCTCAAAATTAAATCTGCAATGCTTAATTATCCAGTGGAAGATGCTCAGCGACATCAGGGGGACCTGTCCCTGGGCCACTGTCCCCGTGGCTCTGCTCACCCACGCTGTGTTTCTCTGCTGGCACCCACAAAGATCCTGGAGGCAGGAGACTGACTGTAAGCAAATCTCAGTTCTCCTTGCCAGTAACTGAATATTTTCAGTCTTTCCAGGTTGGTTGTAAACATCTCGAAAACATAATCTGGAATCAAATCCCTCAAAGCCTGTCAGGAGTGCACCAGAGCTTTATTGATGTTTATGATTTTTGTTGGGGTTTATAGTTTCTCAGGCAGCTATGTGATTGCTGCCTCAGTTTAACTCCTGGCCTTTGGATGGGTGAAAGCACTGCTGTACTCCTCCTTTTGGGCTCCACACACCAAGCCCAAGGCTGGCAGCCAGGCAGGACTGGTCTCTCTGCTTGCAGCCCAGGAGCCAAATGTCAGCTGGGGCACTGGAAAGAGGATTTTCTCCCTGCTTGTCTCAGGGTGCCGGCACACCAGCCACCAGGCAGTTTGGGAAGCCTCACTGAGATGCTCAGTCCATCCAGATAGGAGCTGCTGTATCCCTGGGCAGTCCCAACCAAATCCCACATCTGAAACCACTCCCACATCAAAATTATAAGAAAATATACTTTGCATGTATTATCTTCTGCATCTCGAGTTCCTCTCTTTGGTCTGATGAGGTAGAGGGCTTTTTCCAAAGGTATTAGAGAAAATGGGTGTGAGAGAGTAATTTGGGACTGAGAGTAATTTTTCATCAGTATACTTTAAAGACAATCACAGCACTAGGAGGGAGGCCTAATTGTGGAGTTGTGTAATTAGTTTTTATGTCACTGCAATTATTCTGTTGGCTACATATAAAGAACATGGGAAAATGCAGCACTTAATTTTAAATCAAGATTTGATTCTCTTTTAGTAGGTAATTGATGTTGATCACATCACTTAGCAGCGACTATAAAATGTGCTATTTAGATTGTAAAAGGATGGAGAAAAGGACTAAGCAGATAGGTAATTGATGAATCATGGGCAGCGTTGGTGGGAGGCAGCAGGAATCCTTCAGCTGGCTCTGTTTGCAGCTGCTCCATGGCTTCATTAGTGCCCAGGGTGTTAACGAGCACAGAGCCCCTGTCCCGGTCCCACAGCATTGCTGTCCTGAACCTCAGCAGCAACAGGGCAACTGTACTCCATGGAATTGATCCCTCCTGGTTAAACCCCTTCCTTTAAGGAATTCAGATTTTCTTCAGGAAGAAGTGTGTGGGTATGTGCCCAGGTCTGCCACATGCTTGTCTGGAAGCCACCAGGCTCCTCTCCTCAAGACTGTTAGGCTTCTTCAGTAGCTCAGTTGTGGCAATGTGTCCCAAATTTGGTCACAAATGGAATTTCCTGACTGGTGCTAAACACACACAGAGATGTAATTGGACATTTAAGTTCAAAAGCAAAATTAAGTCACAAGATGCCATTGCTGTGAAGCCTCACACTGCTGCTCCTCAACAGGTAACTCAGTTTTTGGTGAATTTTTCATATTAAAAGTACCTGCAAGTAGTTTTGGTAGTTTTGGTTGAGGGAAGACCCAGAGAAAAGCCATGGATGCTGTTTAATGCAGCAAGGCAGAGACATCCAGAGGGTTCAGTTGCCCTTTTCCCTCTGCATGATGCCACCACCAGTGATGTCTCTCCTGGATACAAAGCAAACTCTACAGGCTGCAGGAGACTCATGGGGTCGCATTTCCAGGTGGCAGGTCCAGGCTTTGCACTTCACTCTTGCACCAAAATAGATGGATTTGTGGCCAGACAAGCCACTGGATAGACTCCTACCAGGATTTTTAAGTGAAACACTTTTACCCTCCAGCTTTTCCTTCCCCTCAACCTTTTCTGTGCACTGTAGCAAAATATGAGATGGGATTTGAGCTCCAGCAGGTGTAATTGTTGAACAGCCTGCCCCGGCCGGCCTCACTGCTGCCAGAGAGCTGCCCACAGCCACTTTCCGTGCTGACACAATGAAATGCATTTTTACAGCCCAAGACGCGAGTCATGACCCAGCCTGAGTTCAGAGCAGAGCGGTTTTGCAGTACGTGTGACTCCAGAGAGGCCAGAGGGGAGCCCTGGGCTTAAGATAGGATGGCATCACAGCTGCAGAGTTTCCCCAGTCATTTTTAAAAATGCTTTTTCTCACCCATTTCGTGTGCTGGGACATGAAGGCTATTGCAGGACTTGTTCTGCCATGTCAGCATCAGCCTCTCCAAATTGCCGTGAGGATCAGATGGGTCCAACTTGCAGCCTCTTATCACCACCAGCACAAATCCTATTTCATTCACTGCCAAAAAAAGAGACTCATCCAAGGGCTTTTGCCATCAGTCCCTCAGAGGCTCTGGAGTCCTCAGTGGCATGTGATGAGCCCAGGGGCCATCCCTGCCCTAGGAAGGGCTCTGCCAGTGGGGATGCAGCACAGGGTTCACGGGTGAGCTGCTGCCCGTGCAGCAGCGGCACAGCTTGGGGTCAGCATCCCGCTGGGTGCCGGCCCCTGATGGTTCCTCTCCCTCTGGGCCGTATCCCCGGGAGAGCTCTGCCCTTGCGGGAGCTTCAGGGGCGGGACGGAGGGTGGGCTGTGCCTGGTGGCTGCAGCGTTTCACTCCCGGTTATTAACGGCGCCCTTCGGTACCGCCGAGGGCTGTGCCACACACAGGGTCCCCCGGGCTGTCCTCGCTCGCTCCCGCCTGATACCAGCTTTGGATTAAATCAGGCGAGGCTACACAGTGACCACTTCCCCGCGGTGTCCTCCGGAACTGGGCAAAATGAGGGGAAAGCAGGGAGTTGTATAAAGCCCAGAGTGAGAGCACAGGGACCTGTAGGTACAGGAGGGATGTGAAGGGAAACTCGAGTTTCCAGTGCCACCAGCTCAGCTGTGACCAGGCAGGGACAGTGACCCCAGGGACACTTTCTAGACGCCGTCATGCCAAATGACCTTGGCAGGGGCTGTTATGGTTGCCCAGATAGGTATTTGGGTTGAAAGTAAAGTTACCAGCAGGGAGGACCATGCAGGCGGCAAAGAGGCAGTTCAATCCTTTGCCTCCTCCCCGCGGAACAGACCCTGATCACAGACACACCATCCTGGTTATCCCTCAGCAGAGTCAGGGGCAGTCAGTGTCCCTCAGGATTGAAGGTTTCAGGTCCTTGAAAAGGCTGGGCGCAGCACCCATTCCGCTTCTCTGGCTGCCTGCCACAAGAACCACTCCCTCTCCACTGTAATTCATGCGGCTCCACATCGCAGCAGCGCATGTGGCCTGAGAAATAGCAGGGACAATTAATAAAACACCTACCCTACGGAGGCCCTTGAACCTATCAGAGCAACTTTCAGGGCATTGTTCTGGAAGAATCTACCACAGGCTTTGAGAATGTCTCAGTAGTTAGGCAAGAAAATACTTCCCCCATGATGCTCTGCAGCACCATGTTAATGTACCTGAGTTCTGCTTTTCCCATTGGTTCATTGGCCTTGCCCACCTCTGTTGTCCAGATATGTGCCAGTTTTAGAGGGTTCTCCTTTGCCTTGCTTTTCGTGTCCTTGCTTGCCTCCCCTCTTATTCCCTACTGGTTGTTGCCCTTTGCCCTGCCCTTGCACCTCCCCTGTGCTCTCCGAGCCCTGCCCCCTGATGCTGTGCTCCACCCCCACTTGCCCTTGTACTTAACCCTGGGCCCTGGGCCCTCCATTCAGCCTTGTTTTTTGTCCCCGGACCCCTTTATTAGTGTGCACTAATAAACCCCATCAGAACTCTATATGCAGGAGACCCTTCCTGCCTTTCATTTGCCGAGCTATCCGTGGTGTGTATGTGTGGACTGAGTGATTGTCTGTGTGCCTGCCCACACGGCTGCTTTAGGAGACGCTTTCGGGAGGCAGCAGCAGCCCACCATCCACCCGCGCCGCTACACTCCCCTAAGGTGGAAACACGAGACCACCAAGCTCAGCAATATCACACTACTAAAGGAGAGGGGATGCTTATGAGCCATTATTCCCTGCACAAACGGGCTTTAAATCATCATCCATCACCAACACCCAGCACTGGATGTTCCAAAGGTGTCCAGCAAAGCCTTTGTGGCTCCTTTCCACCATGGCACGGGTGACCACAGTGCCCATCACCTGGAGGTCCCTACGGAGCCTCCACACGCACACTCTGCCGCTGCTTCGGGAACAAATCAGCCCTGTAAAACATCAACAAGACCAAACACTGCTTTAGGGTTTCAGGTCCATCTCCCTGGGGTGGGATCACAGGAGGGCAGGTCTCCCCAGCTGCCCCATCCCTCCTGGTGTGGCAGGGGAATTGGGATGTTACGGAGCAGCAGTGCCGTACTTAAAAACCTTTTTCCTTCTGGAAACCCTTGAGGCTGCCAGTCTCAGCTGAGCTGCCACTTGCCAACACTTTTTCATTTCTTCTCTGTTTCATCTAAATTTTCCACTGGATTCCTCATCCATCTGAGCTGCAATGATAAATATGGAAATAAAAAGGCATTTACAGCTCCTCTCCTGGGTTGGTTTTGTGTATAAACAAATTGTGCTCACAGCATCCTCCTCTCCACAGTTCTGGTTCAGGAGCAGTAGGGTCTGCCCAGGATTCAGTGGGCTGAAGGCTTTGGGGGAGATGAGTGCCAGCCACATCCCTGGGTCACTGTGGGGAGAAAACTGCAGCAAAAGGGATGGGGCAAGCAAGGTCCAAAGGGACTGCAGTAAAGGACTAGAAGAGAAAGAGCAACAGCTGAAGAGCTGGATGTGTAAACTATGAAGAAAGGCTTTAATTTGCACAGAATCTCTTAATCCATTAATCACAGGGACATTTGTGTATGAAAACCTCCCTCTCGTTTAATACTAGCTCAGGTTTGTCCAAGAAGGTAATAACTGTTTGGCAGGGGAGTGGGAGGGGCAATGTGGGACAGGCTGAAGCCATGGGCTTGTTTCCAGGGAGAGAAGATCAGCCCTTGGCAGCATGGAGCCGGCACAGGGATGAGCAGCGATGAAAAGCACTGGACACAGCAGCCCAGGAGTCCCAGTGGCACTGGAGACACTGGTTTCATGAAGGAGGATGCCCCAGTGCCTCTTGGCTCTCTAGAGGTTGCCTGCAAAGACTAGATAAACCTGCCTGGGTGCCTGGAACAGAGGGTTTGGGGGGTTAAGAGTAGACTCTGTCACCTTCCCTTCCTCTCCACCACAGTCCCTTCCTCTCCATTCACATTGCTCCAGTGTTCCTCCCTTGGCCTGAAGAGCTGGGGGGTGTGAGAATCACCCTGGAGGCAGAGGGAAGCTCTGGCAGCATAGCACGGACTGATCCTCACCAGATGCTTCTCTCAGGCTTAACCTGTTCTGCTTTAATCCCACGTGCTTTCCAGCAACACCAGCATTGCACCAGACCAGCCAAAGTCTCTTCATGTCCCATGGTGGTCCCACAGACCTCACTTCCCTGTCAGCCAGCAAGTGAACATAATATCCACAAACCCAGCTGCCTTCCTGGAGCTGTTACCTGCGTTTCTCAAGGGAGAAAAATAGGAAAAATTAGTATGCAGCTTCTTCCTCAAGAAATCAATGCGATCTCAACTCACTGTGAAGTTCCCTGACTGTTAGAGAGGCTGCACTGGTAAAAACTCTACCTCAGAGGAGAAAGGGTGGAGGGAAAAAAAGGAAGGAAAATGAATTCCAGTGACTAGACAAGTCTAAAGTGTTGCAGAAGGCTAAACTGCCGGAGCCGGGGCTTGTTTGGAAGTCCCAGAGTGGAGAGGGCTGCACAGTCCAGCTGTTTATCACCCCACCACGAATCAGCTGTGATTGGTAATGCTAATTAGAGCTGTTGGGTAAAAATGTAATCAAGAGTTTCCATTAAAAAAAAAGTTAATCTAAATTAAAAATTTTGGTTTTGAAGAAAGGGGGTAAATGTTGAAAATTTTGTAACAACTCATTTCAGCATTTTCAAGATGAAAAGGGATGTATTTTTGCTGTGAAAGGCATCATCAATTCAAATGTGTTTTATCTTACAGTCTGAAGAGCAAAAAATAGTTTTCAAATCAAAGCAAAAATGGTATTTTTAGGCATTTTTGTTAAAAAGCCTATCTGGGGGTTTCTGTCCTAATTAAGAATGATATTTTTTTCCTTTTTTTCTTAATGGAATAAGCTGTTCCTAGTTAGCTCTGCTTTAAAATGCTGGGTTGATTTGCCCACCCACCCATCCCTAGCACCTGACCCCAGGGCTGTGTTCACACCACCCCGCTCTGGGTGTCAGCACTGCCTGAAATCCCTGGGATTTGAGTCAGGCTTCATAAAACTCACAGAACTAAAGCACATTCCTTGCTGCCAAGAGACTTGGTGGGGCACTGAAAAGACGCGGGTGTGTTTGGTGGGCCTTGTGCAGGTTTGAATTCCTAAGGGGAGCTGATTGTGGTGCCCATGCTCAGGGCCAGGCAGCTGCAATCCCCCTTGTACGTTTGACCCTGTGGTTGATGCCATGGGATTCCCACAGATCAGGGGGTTTGCATCCTAGGGGATCCTCTCCACAGGATTAGCAGATCACATTTATCACACTGAGAAAGTGGTTTAGGATCTGTTAGATGAATAGCAGAGCTTGTGGTTTGTGATCTGTCTTCTGGGTAGGAGCACTGACGGAGAGAGAGGACAGAAAAAATTGGGGTTAAATAGGAGCTGGGAGCAGAAGGCGACACCAGGGAAGGAGACTGGGCCAGGGAGAAGCTCAGCAGGAGGAGAGGAAGGTGGAAGAGGAAGGGAGCAAAGCTCAAGGGCTCTGTCAGAGATGAAATGGGAAAAGAAATTGCTGTGCAGCAGTTTCAGGCCAGAACAGAGCTGTCCAAGTGCATTTTGAACAACAAAACCACCAGACTGTGACAGGACCAGGAGACCCAGGCAGGCATGTAGGGGGAGAAATGGGGAGAGGGGCTGCAGGCCCAGGGGAGGCAGGGTCCTACAGGCAGGGCAGGATCCTGCCCAGACACATCCAGAGTTGCACTGCCCGTGCTGCTGGTGCACACACCCCTCTGGCAGGCTCATTGGGGGTTATATAACCTTTCCTGACTGCTCTTTCCTCTCGACCAAGCGAGGTTGCTCTCCAGCTCCACGTCAAGCGAACAGCCTGAGCAGCCTTTCCCTGAACTGCCCAGAGGGACACAGCCAGCCTCAGCCTCCAAGACAGCTGAGCAGCAGATCCTGCCCCACTGCCACCCCTGGGGAGCTGTGCTGGCAGAGCTGGCACCCAGGGCATGGCACCAAGCCCCAGTGGGAGGCTGCAGGCCCTTGACCAGGGAAGATGGTTGGATCATGGGTTCTTCTTGCAGTGAGCAACTGATGGATGAAGGCTGGAGCACCCACTCACACATAGGAGCAGACACAAGGGATAACACTCTGCACCGTGGCTTTATGCACCCAACTCAAAACAAGCTTTCTTTTTCTTAAAAAAAAAAAATCTAAGAAGAATGGTTTTTCTCTTCTTTTTCCTTTTTGTTATTATTTTGAAGTTATAAATTATTGGAAGACTTCTCACTACACTCCCAAATCATTCTCAGGTGAAGAAAAGGCAGTTCTACCATCAACAGTGCTTTGTAACAAAATGAGTCAGATTCATTTCACTCATGATTTGCCCTTGGCTCCCTTTGTCCATGTCTTAAACTACATCCCGGCTTGGTCTGATTAGCAGTGTCTTCTCGGGGGCAGAGGAGGCCCTGCAAGAGCTGGAGGTGTTGCAGGTCAAGATTAAAGTGCTCTGCTTGCCATTCACCGTCAAAACTACAACTGGCTTAACTCAGTGCAATTAGATGGCTCAGAGGTTACGGAGTAACGGCAGCAGTGTTTCAGTGCAGGTGATTAAAGCACAGCCCTGGCATTAAAGGATGTGATTAAAAGGCAGTGTGCAGGCTGAGACGTGGCAGAGAAGCTCAGTAGGCAGGGTTAAATCCACAGCTTCTTCTGGGGTTGGACACCCCAGAGCCTGGAAAAGATCTCTAAGTATCAGCTGAGCCAGCTCAGCTTTTAGGTCTGGAATGCCATCTTGTGATGGCAATGGGGAAGTGGAAATGGCCCCCCTGTGGAGTCAGAGGAGATGATGGAATTACAGAATGGGTTGGGTCAGAAGAGACCATCAAAATAATTTTATTCCTCCCCCTGCCACGGGCAGGGACACCTTCCACTATCCCAGGCTGCTCCATCCAACCTGGCCTTGGACACTGCCAGGGATCCAGGGGCAGTCCCAGCTGCTCCACCCTCCCAGGGAACAATTCCTGCCCAATCTCCCATCCAGCCCTGCCCTCTGGCAGTGGGAAGCCATTCCCTGAGTCCTGTCCCTCCCGGCCTTGTCCCCAGTCCCTCTCCAGCTCTCCTGGAGCCCCTCTGGGCACTGGCAGGGGCTCCTGGAGCTTCTCCTCTCCAGGTGAACACCCCCAGCTTTCCCAGCCTGGCTCCAGAGCAGAGGGGCTCCAGACCTCAGACCATCTCCATGGCCTCCTCAGGACTTCCTCCAACAGCTCCACATCCTTCTGATGCTGGAGTAGCTCTCCAGGGGAGTCTCACAAGGGCAGAGTAGAGAGGGGGACAATCCCCTCCCTCACCTGGCTGCCTGCTCCTCTGTGAGTGCAGCCCAGCACAGGGGGGTTTCTGGGCTGCCGCTGTGCATTGTTAGCTCATGTCCAGCTCTCATCCATGATAACCTCCAAGTCATTCTCTGCTGGTCATTGAGCTCTTCTCCCAGTCTGTGCTTATGCCTGGGATTGCCCTGACCTGGGTGCAGGACCTCATAGAGTGCTGAATCTCTCAAAAGAGGAAAAGGCATCATTGAAGCCATGGCTGGCCCACCACCTCTGCTGTGTAGGAGCCAAGCAAGGCTGGTGTCACTCATGGCACAGTGCGAGCACAAACGTGTGCCCGTGTCATCACAGTCCCCAGCTGTGACAGACACCGAGGGGACAAAAGTTCTTCTCACCAGAGCCCAAACCTGCTAGGCTGTGGGGCTGGAGGTAACCACCATGGTAAATGATGATGGACATTCACAAATCTTTTCTCCCATAGGTTTACTGAATTTTCTTCCTCTTCCCATGGTACTACTCTGTCTTTTTCTCCAGTGACTGACGGCATGGCCAAATGGCATTGAGCCAAAATCTGATCAGTACAGAAGGATCACAGTATCAACCCTGCAGTGCCAGAGCTGGGGGTGAGAAGTGATGTGGGGCAGGCAGTGGGCCCTGGGCACAGGTGTGTTTGGGGCTGAGGTGACAGTAAAGGATCTCTCTCAGTGCCACAGAAGCTGCAGACATTGGCTACACAGGGGGATGTCCCACCCCAGGCTTGGAGCACATGTATTTTGAAGCATTTCAGCTCCATGCCAGTGCAGATCTCTTGAGTGGATGCACTGTGCCAGCAGACAGTGCTCATGTCCTGGTTTAACCCATCCTGCTAATTCATGGGAGCAAACTCACTCAGATGTGATTCCTTCTGTATGCTGTAACTGAGCATTCACTCGACAGGGGTTGGTTACCCAGGCTCCTGGAGCCTGTTGAGTTGCTTTGAACATAAGCTGCAGGGCTGTGCTGCAATGAAGGGAGCTCAGGGGAGGCTGTGTCTAGACTAGAGGAACTCTCCTGAAGGCTAGCTGGGCTTTTGTTTTGTAGTAATTCATATCTCTAATCTGGCTTGGAACAAAGCATCTCAGTCCCTTCAGGCCCCACCACAACACTTGCAGGAGAAAAGGAGGATCTGTTTAGCTGTCACCAAGCCAAGATGAACAACAGGGACTGGCTGCAACTGATGGAGAGAGCACATTCCTGTGACAGAAAAGGATTTCACTCCCATGGCAGAGCTGCTGTGTTTGACACTTTGCACCCTAAGTCCATAAATGATGTGCAGGCCTTTGTTTGAGCCCCCCTCTGAGGCCAGCAAGCAGAGGAAAAGCTGTGCACAGAGGGAATCTATACTGGGAAGTGAGAGGCTGGTCCTGGCACTGAGAGTTGCTGAGTTCTGGTATTTGGCATTCAGGAAGCTTTTGAAGTATCTCCCAGATCCTGCTGAAAATGTCTTATTAAAAGAGACAAAGCATATTAATTTGGGCCCCATGCTGCAGTAATGAATTAAACAGCTTCCAGACTGAAGCTGTGGCTTAGGGTCTTGGCAGAGTCATCATCCATCCCTGTGTAGGCATGTGCCCTTGGCCATGGGCAGTGAGACCCCAAGGAACAAGAGCATGAAGTGCTCTGTGTCTGCTCTTACCTGTCCCTCCACCAGACAGCTTTTGCTGTGCTGCACTGGGTATAGCTGGGAAACCTGTTCTCACCAGGTTCATCACTGACTGGGGAAGCACCAAAATCCTTCTGCTCAGCACCAGCCTCTCTCCCTGCACGCAGCCGTGTCCTGGGCACAACAAGCCCAGAGCTTCCCGGGACAAGGCAGGATCAGGCTGAGCCAGGGAGGAGCTCCCCACATCCAGGAAGAATAGCTGCCTGCCTTGGCTTGGGCTGAAAATAGACTGTGAAGCATTTGAAGAAGACAGAGCTGGAGAGGATGATTGCCTGAGGCAAGGCACAGCTCCAGCTGAGTTCATTGGTGAGCTCTGAGAGCATAAGCACATGAGTAGCGTGGGGGAGGGATGCCAGGCTTTCTGGAAAGGCCTTGAAGTGTCTCACTGGAGCACAAAGCCCAGAGAAAAACTTCCTTTTAATGGATCCCCAGCAAGGGAGGTCACAGTTACACTGCTGTGCCTGGACATGGATATTCAGAGCAGTGGGCTGATGTTGAGCATCCAGTGGAGACCAGGGAACATCTGGAATTGTGCTTCTCCCAGCGAAGCACTTGGCGGGACTACAGCTTTTTCTCTGCTTATTTCAGGGCTGGGTTTTTTGCTGCTGGCAGCTGTTTCTGAGCTGCCACTTCCACCTCCTGTGCCTGAAGTGGGACACATCGGGGGCAAGCAGAAAGGCAGCTCACCAGCCCTCTGCTTCCATGGCCTGGTGCGTGAGTTCAGTTCTCCCAGCTCCACAGACCCTGCGTTTCCTGCTCTGCCTCTGTCACGGGTGCTGGCAGGGTGCAAGGCCAGGTTGGACGTGGCTCGCAGCAACCACGGATAGTAAGGCGTCCCTGCCCATGGCAGGGGGTGGGACGAGAGGATCGTTCAGGTCCCTGCCAGCCCAAGCCGCTCCGGGACTGATTATCGGGGATTTTCCCCGCCCCGGGGGAGCGGCCGCAGCGCGTGGGGCGGTGCCTGTGGCATCACCTCGGCGGGGCGGGCGGGCTCGGCCTTTCTCTGCGGCCGCCGCCTGCGTGAGGGGAGTCCGGGGCTCCGGGTGGGCCCAGCGGCTCCGGGCGGGCCGGGCTCCCTCGGCTCGCCGCCATGAGGCGCCGCCGCCATGAGGTGAGGAGGGCACAGGAGACGGGTGGCGGCGGCGGCAGCGAGGCTAGAGATCGGGGCTCCGGGAACGGAAGGCGCCACCTGAAATACTCACCTTTTTATTTATCTGTTTCTGCCGGCCGGCAAGCGCTGGAGCCCGCGGTGCCCCGGGACTGAGCGCGTTGCTCGACTGTGCTGTTAAGCACTAATTCGTCAGCCTTTTGTTCAGTTTGCTGAGTTTTGTCCTCTTCCGCAAGCCAGGCCGCTGCTGTTGAACTTTATGAATACAGATGGAATTAATGGATTCTTTGCGGTGTTTCTGCTGTTCTCTCCTTAGGCCTTCAGCTGATGGGGGAATCGCGGTGACCCGGAGGTGTGGGTGGCCGGGAGCCGCCCGAAGGAGCAGCCCTGAAGTGACCCGACCCCGTGTGTGAAAGCCCCGAGCTGTGCTGTGCTGGGACAGCCGAGGAGGCGTCTCCGGGAAGGGCACTAGAGCCTGCCGAGAGGAGATGTGAAGGGATAACCTGCCCGGGGGGCACAGGGGCAGCTCTGGAGCAACGTGGCTGAGGTGTGACCATGAGCCAATGAGGGGAGATAGGCAAAAATGTTGGTATTTCTGTCTTGAATTAAATAAAAGGCTTCTGCTGGCTCCTGTGCTAGCCTCAGGTCCTTGGTGTGGAAATAATGTAGTTTATCCAGCAATAGGTTTAGCATATCTAGACCACTTGCTGGATGAAGCCTTGTTGAGAGGTGGCATCACCAGAGAGGTGCCCCCACTTTTTTGTGCCCTGTAAACTCCCCATTTGGGTTTTTTTTTTTTTTTCCTCCCAGCAGCAGTCAGCTGCCCATGGCTGTTCGGTGCCTGTGCCAGTGTTACGCTGCTGGGAGAGAAAGGTGCTGCTGAGCTCTCCTGGCACCAGCGGGGCCGTCTTGGCACTCGGTGGTGCCAGGTTTTGGCA
This sequence comes from Donacobius atricapilla, assembly GCA_013397315.1. Taxonomy (NCBI): domain Eukaryota; kingdom Metazoa; phylum Chordata; class Aves; order Passeriformes; family Mimidae; genus Donacobius; species Donacobius atricapilla. The sequence goes on along the minus strand of WBMY01008195.1, from coordinate 575,209 downwards.
GCACTCTGCATGCCTGAGAGTGGAGTAACTCCTGCCTGTGGAGTTAAAGCCTAGACTGGATGCAGACAACACACAGAAAAGGGAAAATTCTGTTGCAGATATTTTAATGTACATCTTGCATATAAAAATTAGTATCACTTAAATAACTGCTCTGTGCTAAGGGTTGAATAGGGGTCCTCTTTTCAACTGGCTTTATTGGGTTTTTATTACAGGTAAATTATTGGTGTGGGGCTTGCTGGAGCAGCAGGAGTGGTCAGAAGAAAAGCTGTCAATGCTGTTCTAAAGATCCTTGTTTAAAAGGTATTGGCAAGATGGAAACCTGGAGCCCACAGTTTAAACAAGGCGGCTGGAGAAGAATTCGTTTTCAGGATGTGAATTTAGGAATTGGAAACGTCAAAGGTGGTTTGGGGCAAGGCATAACAAGGATTACGTGTATAATTTATTGTTAATCTCCTTTCCCTGCTTGTTTAAAATATATTTTTATATGACCTCAATTAAAGGTATTTATATTTAAGCTTGCTCAGTTTGCTTTTCATTATCTTCCAAAGCTGTTGGGTGCAGCAGGATTTGAGTGATGTTGAATCCTTGTGGGAGACTGGAAAGGCTGTAGTCAGGCACCAGATCTCATGCCTAGGCCTGGGGGGAGGTGTGAGCCCTTTAAGATGACCATCAGGGATTCAGACAAAAATGGTGCTTCAATGCAAAAATTGGAACAAAAGGAGTGAAGATGAGGTTTGAATCCCTTTGGATTCCATGCAGTTTTCTAGGAAATCCTGGGTTTGTGAAATTATCCAGACTCCTTAAATGTCCCTGATACTTTTAGTTTAGCCATGAGCCCTTCTATCACCTAAATATCTGGAGCTTTGAGTGCATAGTTTTTATATTGCACATGGGTATACTTGTTAAAATACTCAGCACTAGGGAAGAAAGGTTTTTTCTGGTTGAAACCTTAGTACTGTTGTTTCTGTAGGAAAAAATCCTACCTGCAAAACCAAAGTTTTCCCTGTGGATTTATGTTGTGCCCACCAATTTTCCTCTTTCCCAGGTGGGTGCCACAGGGCTGGGTTGGGTGCCTGCTGGCAGCCAAGGAACATTCACTGTGTCAGGGGCTCTGCTGCTGGACCAGGTATTACCAGAAGTGGCAAAAAGTAGGGAATATGGGCTCTTTCCCCAGTATCCCATGCAGTGCTGCCCTCTGGCAGTGGGAGCCATTCCCTGTGTCCTGTCCCTCCAGCCCTTGGGAATTGTCTCTCTCCATGTTTCCTGCAGCTCCTTCAGGCCCTGCCAGGCCACACTGAGCTCAGCCCAAAGCTTCTCCTGTGCAGGTGAACAATGGCAGCTGTGGCAGCCTTTCCTCCCAGCAGAGCTGCTCCAGCCCTCTGCTCATCCTGGTGCCTCCTCTGGCCTGGCTCCAGCAGCTCCAGCTCCTTCCTGTGCTGGGGCTGGGGCAGCTCTGCAGGTGGGGTCTCACCTGAGCACAGAATCCCCCCTCCCCTGCTGTGGGATCAGCCCAGGGCTCAGGGGGGTGCTGGGGCATGTCCAGCTTCCAGCTTTGTGCACAACTGGAAACTAAATAGGGATGTCCTGAAGGTGAGCACAAGCGTAGGCCTGGGGGGCTGGAGCTTGGGGTGTCACCTCCAGCAGGAAGGGGACGGTCAGCGCCGTGCAGCTCCTGCAGCACCAAGGCAATCGGTAAAGGTCAGAATGATTCACCTCAGCCCTGCTCTGGTGCCTCGAGCAAAGGGAACACCAAAGGGAATTGGGAGACAACCCATGACGTCCAAGGCTTGGCAGTGAAATAAAGCCAGGAAATGGAGCAGGACCTGCATTCGTACTTGGGAAATGCCAACGTGATTTATGGTTCTGTTTAGGAGCACCATACATTTTGCAATCTATATATGACTTCTACTAGGCAATAGTGGCTGGATTGCTTTACATTTGCTCTGCTTTTACTGCTCTGCAGCACCATAGCACAGGAGGATTGTTAACTGAGATTTATAGCTTGTTTTTGAGCATTTAATTGGTTTTTTTACCCTGAGCTTGTTAAGAGATGGATTTCTTGTAATTGTTCTCTGAGAATTTCCGTATTTTTTCAACACGTATATTGTACCACCTCCATTTTCCCAAAATACCTTATGTGTTATTGTTTCATTGTGCTCTCCAGCCACTTCCAGAAAAGAAAAATCAGCCTGTGCTGAATCGAAGAGGTGGATTTTTCCTTTCCCCTGGAGCTTTCCCATACACACCCTCACCTTTTTAAAGCTGCTGGAACACAGCGGTTTCCAGGCTAACGGAGAGACCGGTTCTTTAGCCCCAAAATTAAAGAGGAAAGATTGACTATGAAAGAATACTTGAAGGGTTGTACGAGTACTTTGGTCACAACTCAGGGATTTCAGGAGGGCAGCGGCACAGGGACCTCTCCTCATCCAGCACAAGGTGGCAATGTTGGATCAGAGGAACAGCACAGCCTCGCACAGCAGCCGCAGGGCCTTTTTACCAGAATCTTCTAACGAGCCTCATAGCCAGCGAGAGCCCAGTTTTGAATAATTTAGCGACGGTGACACCTGCGTTGTGCTAAGGAGAGCAGCCATGGCTGGGCGGGGCTGCGTGCCCGTGAGCGTGCCCTGGGACAAGGAGAACAGCGTGAGGACCAAAGGATACTCTGGATATCCGGGATACCCCGGATGCCCTCGATACCCCGGATACCCTCGATACCCCCGGCACACTCCGCAGCGGCGGCGCCCCTCCCCGGAAGCGGTTGAGGAGAGCCTCGAACCCGCAGCCCCGAGCCCCCCCGAGCCCCCCCCTCCCCACTCCTCACGCTGGGGGCGTGGCCGCCCCCGCGCCCCGCCC
>WBMY01008195.1:531536-553297 GCA_013397315.1 Donacobius atricapilla | reverse complement strand
GGGGGGGGCATGGGCAGAGTCCCTGGGGATTAATGTAGCTGGAAGCACTTGGCTGGATTGGATTCTGGTCTGAATTCATGCTGCAGCAGTTCTGGAAGTCATAGTCTGCTGTGACTCACAGATTTCTTAAATTTTATTTTAGATTCCCAACAAAGGAGTTGAACTGCTGAAAAAGGATAAAACCAGGTAATTTCCCATTGTTAAAGCATGATGTTGTTTAAAAGAAATATGAAAATAACTTTTTCAGACTATAGAAACAATACAAAAGAATCAGGCAAGCTTTGACATCAAATGGGTGGTGGTTGTGCCCAGAGATGAACTGTTTGAAATATGCTACCCACCCTCGTCCTCTAATGATGGAGATTTTACAGCCTCTTCTGGCTCTTCAGGAAATCCTTTGCAGTCCCTAATTAGCCTTGTCTTCCTGCAATTTAAGCCTGCAAGCAGTTGTCCTGTCTTGTAAGGATAATTTCTCCTTGGCACAGCCTTTTGTATGTTTGAAGAATGATGTCCTTCAGGGTTTCCCTCAGCCCTCCATTTTCTGAAGCTGAAACACAATAGTTTCCAGGCTTGTCTAAAGAAATACGAAGTTTTTCTTTAGAGATTTCTGGACTCTCTGCAGTTTTACAGGCAGCAGTGTTCTTTGTTCTTTACAGAAAGAGAACATATTCCCCAGACAGCAAAGATTCTCCCAGTGACAAGAAGTCCAAACCAGAACCTGCTCAGAAACCTGAAAGTGGCAATGCAGAAGAAAAGGTGAAAGAGGAGAAACAGGAAGATGCTGCTGAGCCTTCAGGTGCCAAAAGTGGGGAACAGGCAGAGCAAGATGAGCCCAGTTTACTCCTGGAGTCTGAAGATGAGCTGCTGGTGGATGAGGAGGAGGCAGCAGCGCTGTTAGAAAGTGGCAGCTCAGCAGGAGAGGATGCAGATGTTGCCAATTTAGCTGATGTGGCTACTGAGGAAAAAAAGGACACACCTGATGATACGACTGTAAAAACTGAGGGGAATGTTGCAGCCACTCCAGCAGCCAAGAAAAAGCTTAAAAAGGTAACTCACACAGTGAGGTGCTGAGTGGGAGAAGCCCAGTCTAAGTTAGGTAGCACCCCATGTACATTCTGTTGCACACCTTCCTCTGTGGGTCTTTAAAACACCTGTCTGGAGAGGAACAGGTGTTAAAGCTCCTGTGGAGAAAATGGAAGATCTCACTGGATGTAACTTGTGCATGGATTCAGTTGTGAATCCCTGGTTCTGTTTTGACAGAAACCTTTAACTTGTGGGCTTCTACCCTTGTTACTTGCTGGGGATTTGCTTGCTTTTCTCTTCACGCTTTTTTTGACTAATACTTAGCCAGGAACTGTGTTCTCCTGAGCAGCTTCTCAGAGAACTGTCTGTAGGTACCCTTGAGCCCAGAAATAATGTTCAAAAAGTAATGTACTGGGGATTTGGGGGTAATCTGGGCTTGGACAGAACTGGATGTACAGCTGCACCTTACACTGAGAGGCAGGTAGGGCCATCTGCGGTTAGCCAGGGCCCCTTTCCCGCTGGAGAAAGAAAAGAATTGGTTTCAAGGTGTTCCCAGTCACAGGCTACTAGCTGTGAACTCCCTTTTTCTCACCATATCATCCTAGACTCCAGTGGTTTTATGTCCGACCTGCTTTGTTAATCATACTCACTTCTGTGGAGTAGTGTGCAAAGTTTCAGTAATTTGTTGACTTGGAATGTTGTTTTGCAAGAAAGGCATGTTCCTAATTAACAAATGAGATGTGAATGGATCTCAGTTTTGGGGGATCCTTGTCAGGAACCTGGTTAATGGTGCTGAGATGGATACTGGCCATGCAAATGGCACTTCCCAGTTTTCGTGTTCCTTATTAGTGTGTGGACATTGGCTGTGATAAACTGCTTCAGACCCAAACTTCATTCCTTGAAGGCCCGCAGTCACAAAGCTGATACTGCCTCAGTCCTGCTCACAGTTGCTGTTAAATTTGTGGAATAGTGATATCTCCGTATCAGCAGGAGTATTTCCAGCAATTCAGAATTTAGACAGTCCTGCTTCTAATGCAACTTGGATTTTCAGAGGCCTTCACAGTTTGGGTGGTTGGTGGGTTTGGGTTGGGTTTTGTTTGTGTTTTAGTGGTTGTTTTAATGTGGATGCTCTGAGCTTTTTACTGCTTGGAAAGAGATTTTAATTCTTTTTAATGAACTTTCATACCATTAGTTATAGCTAACCAGGGACAGAATAGTTCCGGTAAGTTTTTACCTCTATTTAGGCCATGAATTCAAGGATATTAGGGGACTCTCAAAGAGAAACAAAGTTGGTGCACTCCAAAATTACTTTCACTTAAGGTACTCATGTTAAAAGAAATTTCAGCTTGAGAATTTAAGTGGGGTTGGCCCTGTTCTTAAGTTGAAATCATGTTGCTGTGGTGAAACAGTGACCACTCCTGATGCAAAAAAAAAAAAATTGTGAAAGGGAATCCTTTATTCTGCATCAGTGGAGTACAAAAAGAGCTGGTTAAACCTTGAGTAACAGTTTGAGTGAGCGAGGCAGCTCTTGTAGGAGTTTGAAGAAGATACTTCAGTTGTGAGGCTCAGGAGGTGTGAGGGGGGCACTGCAGGCTGAGCTGACGGCCCCTTCTCCCCGCAGCGCTACGTGGGCGGCTTCCCGCGCAGCATGGAGGGCTTCGTCACCCTGGACGAGGTGGGCGACGAGGAGGACTCCGACCACCAGAAGCTGCGCAAGTCGGGGCTGGCAGCCAAGGCTGCGGCCAAGGGCGAGGACAGCCTGGCAGAGATCAAGGTGGACAAGATTGAGGAGCCAGAGCAGGAGAGCGAAACGTTAGAAAACGGAACGAAAAGCGAAGAGAATGCCAAGGCTGAAAGCGTCGAAGCTTCTGATGCTACAACAGCGCAGGATACTGAGAAAAACACCCAGGAAAACACAGACCCCCAGGGCGGCGAGCAGGAGGCAAAGAGTGTCCAGGAGAAACCTCTTGTCCCAGATGAGTTTAGGATTGGGCCATACCAGCCGAACATGCCTGTTGGTAAGGCTGTTTCCATTTCTTTTCCAAAACGTCTCTGTGCATTGCAATAGCATTTCTCATTTCATCTGACTTTTATTTTTGGCAATACATTGCCTCATAGCCTTTCATTTTAGGACTTCCCCCCCTCCCCCTTCTTCACTCCTGCCCTAAACCGAGTGTTTCCTTCCATTTTTCCTTATTTTCATAGCATTTTTCATAACCCTTTCCTTAGGCAGAAATTGAAAGAGGTATCTTTTAGCAACACAAACTCAATTGCTAGCACAAAGCACAACAGTTGTAAGTAGTTCAGAGTCATATTAAATACTCCAAAACTGATCACAAAACATTGTGAGTTCTTGAAGGAACTAATAAAATGGACCCTAAATCTGAAAGGTTTATTTTTTTAATTAAAAAAAAAAAGCTTGCACATATTTAGTTACTACTAGGCCCCTGCTTGACTAAACTAAAACAAAAACTTTTAAGGATAAAGCAGCTTTTAATGTAACGTGAATTACGGTTTTAAGATTTAGCTGAAATGACATATGACGTTATAAGACATGATGTAGAGTAGATCTCTTAGTTTATTTTGTGGTGTTTACTCCTCTAGGTGTGAATTATGTGGTACCCAAAACAGGGTTTTATTGCAAATTGTGTTCCCTGTTCTACACAAATGAAGATGTTGCAAAAAAGACCCATTGCAGCAGCCTTCCTCATTATCAAAAGTTGAAGGTAAGGCAAAAACTTGTTCATTTTAAATGGCTTGATTCTTTCTGGGGAAATAGAGCTCAACTAGACTGGACTAAGAATAAAAGTACTTTCAGGCAGTGGAAATTGGCTTACTCTATAACTTTTAACTCTAGGTAGACCTCTCCAAAACTTCACCTTGTGAAAATAATATACAGAATACACAGTTTAAGGAGGGGCTCCAGCATTTTTTTTTATCTTGTAAATTTGGATTAAAGAGGGAACTCCAGTTGGAATAAGGCCAGGCTTAGAAGTAGGGATGCAGAGTAAATACAGACAGCCCAGATCCCTCCCAGTTGTCCCTTTGAGAGTGTTTTCAACCAGTCAACAAAGCTTAATATGAAGTTTTTGTATGTTTAAAACAACAAAAACCTTTGCAACTTCTGATTTTGTGAGCACTTTTTCCATTTTTTAACTGGATGAGGTATCACATGATTGCATGGCATGAGTGACAATGCTGCTGCTGTAACCTCCTACTGTGAGCTGCAAACATCACCTCCAGCAAAGGGCAATCCCAGAGGAATTCTGATAGTCCTGCAGTGTCACATTAATGCATTTCAGGGCAGTTGATCCTGAGCTGAAAGGAGACCCCTGGGGCTCCACAGAGAAGAAGAATGTGACTCCTCATAATTCAAACATCTGCCTTCTTGCAGTAACAGGGAACCCCTAAATAAAGAGAGGGCCCGGGAAGGCAGATGGCACAAAAATTGTCACCAAACAAACAACACTGTGAAGGAGTAGATCAGAAGATCAATTCCCATGCAGGATCTTGTAGGAAGAAAATCCACCTCATCCATCACCATAGCNTTTTTTTTTTTTTTTCCATTGAGGTACCTGCTTATGAGACATTAAAGCCTTGATGTAAAAAGGGAAGGGGGGAATAATGCAAATTTGTGAGCTTTATTACTTGAATGAAACATGATTTGCTTTGCTTTTTCCATGGCAGAAATGATCAGTGAGCTGCTTGTGGGTGATCGTGACAGTAGGGGGGTTTGGAACGGGGAGGGGAAGGGGGGAATTGCAGCTTCTGTTTCACAGCAGCACTTGTGGAGCTGGGAGTTTCCTTTCCTTGGAGAGCAGGATAAATGAAATCGGTGAATTGATGTTGCTAACAAACGTCATCAGGGGTTCCAAATTCCTCAAATTTCCAAATTAACCCTTCTCCAGGGAGGGAAGATACTGTGTTCCTGCCTCTGTAGAGGGCAGATTCCACCCAGGTAAGTGGCACAATCATGTCACAAGTCTATGACAAAAGGGGAAGGAATTCCCTTGGCTTGCCAAGGAGAGCTCCACTCCAGGGCAGGGAGAAGTGCCATCCTTGTTGGATAAGACCTTTGTAATTGCAATTAATGTTCACAGATTTTAAACTTGGAAATTGGATTTATGTTCCTATTCTTTATGTTGTGCCTGTGAGAAACTCTTTAAATATATTCCCAATATAAGTGCTTTCTTTCAACAGAAAATTCTGGATAAAATGGCAGAAGACTACAGGCAAAAGAAAGAAGCTTAAAAAGAAGGAAGGATGTAAGGAAAACGTGGCTTTGTTTTTAATGTTAATCTTTTTTAAAAGCAGTACAAGTAGTAGATGGAAATACTGTATTCTTTTTTGTTTTAGTGAGATACAGTAGCATTATAGGTCTGTTCATGTGTTAAATGTTGTAGCGAAAAGCATATGCAGTTAAGTTAATGACAACGATTTGTTTTTAATGTGAGAATGGCAACAACTTTTCATTTTGACACTTCAAGCTATTACAGAAAAAAAAATCTTGCACCCTTGTGGGAAAGCTCGTCTATGAGAAGAAAACTGCGTTTAAATGAAACTTACTGCTTTCAAGCTTCAGAAATTGTCTTTCAATTCCATTCTGAATAAAAAATGAAAAGTAATACTGTATTTTTATTTTATCTAGAACATTCCGTTTTTTGGTCTGAGCCTAGCAGCTATTTAATTTTGAGTGTAAGGCTGTCATTGCATTTCACTTTGGAAAAGTCTTTAAATGTAAGTTGCATTTTTAAATGTTGAATTGCAGTTTCTTTTAATGTCACTGCTGTTATCTATAGCAAATAGGAAAATTAGTGATTAGTCAGCTTTACAACTTTGTGATTTTTTTTCCTAAGCTCTTGCTAGACTTTCAGCTATTCCGTGTATTTTTAGTGAGAAGTAAATGCCCATTCTCTGACCAGTATTATTTCCTCGAGCTCCTCCTGCTTTTACTTGAATCTCGTCGCTGTGGTACATCTCTGGTATATCAAAAGCAGCACTGGAGTCCTGAAAGGGACAAAGGTATCTTTATATTCTTCACATGGAAGTTTTCATACCTGCATTTCAACACCATTTTTTGTTAAAACCTGGTTTTGTCAAGACTCTTTAGACTGTGCTCTTAATGTACCTGCACATGTGAGATGTGAACAGGAATTTGCATGTGTAACCTGTGTTTATCTGTAGTTTTTGTTATTTACTGCTTATTTGTGACTTCAGGTTACTAAAATGATTCCCAATAAACAAAGCTAGGCCACAGTGATTTGTTATAGATGTTTGGCATGTTAACCAATGTGTCTGCTGAACTCTTAATCTTGTGTTACGTCACCACACCAAAACTCCAGCTCACTTTTTAAAATGTGCATGTTTTTAACACCTGTGCTTCAGCAGTTTCCTGCATAACTCTTCTTTCTCTTCCCTAAACCCTCTTGCATTTCCAGACAAATTAAAATATCACTTGTTAAAACCCTGGTAGGTATATTCTGCTGACACTTTTATTTCTGGAGTTTTGGAGTGTTCTCATCAAAGCTGAAGGCACATCCCATTCATGCAGATAACACAGACTGGGGCCAGTTCTTCCAGCCTGAGCCTCCGCCAGTGAGGATTTGGGGCTTGGAAGGGGTTAGGGATGCAGGAGGCTGAGTGTTGATGAAGTTGTGTCGTTCATTAAGCAGACACACCCAGCAAACCCAGGATAGAGTGTTGTGTGCAAGTCAAGCCTCAAGAACTTGTTTTTCCAGCTGTGACTTTGTGTTGCACCCTCACCCAAGGGGATGCAGTCCCTCACAGAGCCTGAGCCACCTCCGGCGAGGGCAGCAGGTTCTGTGGGGCCCCTGCAGAGGGGAGAAGTGCTGAGGAGCAGCTCCAGTGTAGGATTTGTTTAAATAGTGCATCCAAATTAAAGTCTTACCATGCAGTGACTCATCTCTGTACAGAGAGCAGTTACTGCTCTGTACATGACACTCATCAGTATGCAAAGTGGTGTTTGGGTTTGTAGGAAATGGATTAAATGTCAGGCACTGATAGAATCCTAACGTTTTCCGAGGCCTCTGAAAGAAATCACAGGCACCAGCAGCCCTGCACTTAGAGCAGAGCTAAGTCATAAGGATGGGCTTGGAGCCCCCATTAGGGTGGCATTTGTCACTTATCTGGCACTGAGAGGCTGAGTCCCTCTGCCTTGGCTGCAGACCAGGTACCCCTTCTCTCTGAGAGTGGCAGATAAATTATCTCAAAGGTCTTCTTAGGTTTCCTTATGATGTGCATTTAAGATTAATGTATAGAAATGCTCCATTCAATTTTTAAAGTAGCCTTTTGTTAGCTAATACCTGTGCTGATCTTGTACTTTGTGTGAGTGCTGACCTGTGTACAGGTGAACGTGTACATCATGTTTAGTGTCTGAACATTAAGCATTCCCAGGTGTGAATTGTAAGTGTAAGGATCTATTACACATCAGAAATTAAATCAAGGCCCCTGCTTCTGCCAAGTGTCTTCTGTTCCCATGCAGAGGTCAGGGAGATAAGAGCCCTTAGGGTAATTTCTGAGGAAAAGGTGCCAGGAAAACCTGATTTTGAAGGCACATTCCAGACACATGAGTTGGTGTCATGGGCTGCTTTTTTGGGAATAACTGTGCCCTGTGAAGGGTGAGGGAAATCCCAGAGCACAACGGTGAGTGTGAAATGTTGGGCTCTGCACTTGGGCACAGATTTCAGCTGTAAGGAGTAACCTGGAAGCTGCTGTCCCATTGCTGTGCAGAGTGAATAGAAAGAGAAGCCTCTCAGAGATGAGAAAACCACATCCTGCTGGATCTGTAGAGTTGGAAATTGTGGAAATAGGAGTAGCAAGAGCACAGTGTTGTTTTTATAAGGATGATACTTGCAGGGGTATTTTGTAGTGTTTGATGGACTGTGGGGGAAACCCTTGGGCCCTGGGAACAAGTTGGTAATGGTGACTAATAAAATCAGTATAAACTAACAACACACTTGGGTCTTTGTATTTCCAGCCCGATGGATCAAAGGGCTTTAACTCTGTCCGTTGTTTGGTTAGCGTGCCTTTGTGAGGTTGTGAATGGGCACAATGAGAGCACAGCGGGGCTCGGCCGTGGGCAGGAGGGGCGTTCACACCTTCCCTTGAGAAAAAGAGAGGAGGAGCAAAAGAGAGGCTTTCTGAACCTATTTTGTAAATGGGGCTGAAGCCTCAGCACGTAGTCAGAAAACAATCTATATTATGTCCCATTTCCTGCTATAGAGCCTTGAAAACGCCCGAGCCCCGTGCAGAAACACCACTTTGTGAACAGTGTTGTTCCCACAGTGCTCCGTTATTCCCCTCCCTCAGTGAGGCGAGGGATTTGCGCCTCCCGGCTCAGCCGCTGTCCCCGAGGGAGGTGAGGGAGCCTCGGGGATGGGTGCCCGGTACCGGGGAGTGTTCGCAGCCCCCTCTGAGAGCCCCGGGGGTGTTCAGCGATCCCTCTGTGAGCACCGCGGGTGTTCGGCCCCCGTCCGCTCCCCGCCGGTGCCACAAGATGGCGGCCGCCTCCCCGGACTGCGCTTCCCGGCGTGCCCCGCGCCGCCGCGCGAAATGGCCGCCAGGTGCCGCGCGGGACTACGGCTCCCGGCGTGCCGCGCGCCGGGAGCTGAGAAAAGACTACGTGTCCCGGCGTGCAAAGCGCCGCCCTCCGCCGGAGCTGCGGCCTGGCGCGCGCCCGCTGCCGCCGCTTCCGGGGAAGAGGGGGCGGAGCCGGCGGGGCGCATACNGCCGCTCCCGCAACCCCCGCCTGAGCCCCGCGCGGGGGAGGCGGCTGCGTTCGGTAACCTCCAGCGCAGCGCTCGGGGGCGTTTAGATCAGATAGCGCTCGCGTCCCGCCTGAATTTGATTAAGAAATCTGTTTATTAGGCGAGTATAATTATTAGACGGTTATAATCAGCTCCGTTGATAAGAGCCATGTGCTAATCTCGATAGATAAGGAGGAGCTGGGCCGGCGCTGCTGACTCGCAGGAGGAATCACCGGGTGATAAACAAGTCACTGACTCCTGCCCGAGCTGCTCTGAAACACCTTGCCTTAATTTTCAGCTCCCACAAAACCGTCACATGTTATTTTTGGGTGCTTAAAGCAAATATCGTAATTTTTTACTTAACTTGTGGCGGGTAAGGACGTGGAGTTGCTGCAGGGAATTAGGCCTGACCTCACCTCCTGAGAAGGCAGTGGATAATCTTCTTTCGTGACTGGGTTTTAAATGCAGGCTCTTCAGTCACAAAGCTCTGAATTTTAATGGTGGTTGGTCAAGGGCTCTTCATGGCTGTAACTGCAGCAAAATTCAGCAAAGTGGGTGAATTAATGGGCCTTAGTGATGTTCTGGAGTAACAAGCTCCACACCACATACAAAAAACAACTCAGGGTTAACTGAAAGCCTGTTGTTACAGGATTTTTAATTTCTGTCTTCGTTCCTAAGATAAAAATCCTGGGTTTTATTAGTGTCTTTCCTTATGCGCTTGCAGTGTGCTTGCTCCACCACCCCCACTCCACACCAAAATCCCAGAGGAACTTAGGTCAGAACCTCACAGTGTGTCACGGTGGCAGAATTCGTCCTGTCTCCTGTTCCTTAGCACTGCCAATGTTATATTTCCTCTTCTAGAGTGAGGAGCTTTGCGCTCCTCAGCATCCCACCTACTCCCAGATGGAAAATGGGTTATTTTTATTCCCACCAGCAGTGTAGCCTGGCACTGGGGCTTGTTTCCTGCAGCAGCCTGCTTAGATTGGGACTTTTTGTGAGACTGAAGTGGCATTTGGCTCTCCCCCTCAGAATTCCCTGACTGAAAAGGTTGTATCAGTACTGGTGAAACAAGACTGAGATTGTCCCCACACTGAGCACAGAAACCTGCTCTGTGTCTTGCAGTGGAGAAATGGGAAGGTTTATTTCTTCTGGAAGGTTTATTTGTTCCGTTGGAAGCTGCAGAAAATTAAATCAGGAGTGCTGCAAGTGAGGGACGGGCCTGGGGCTTCCTCAGTGTTCCTGCAGGATAAGTGAGTGTGGTCATGTTTCCCTGTGGGAAAGGCGTGAATGGATTGAGGCCTTCATCAGATAAACTTCAAATATTCAGGCTGAGCCTGGGTCCTTCTTGAAGATCATCCCCATCATCCTTGGGCACTGGTGGACAAGGCTGGTTGGGTCCAAGCTGGACTTCCTCCCTCCTAAAGCTGGAGCTCCTGTCCAGTGGGAACGCTTCAGAAATGGGAAAGCTGGCCCATGATTCAACGAATTAACCCTCCAAGCTCATACACAAACGAGTAGGGTTGGTTTGTTGAGTTTGGGTTGGTTTTTTTAATTATTTTTACAATTCTGGACTTGTCTGGGTACAGTCACCTTTGTGCAGAAGCTGCCCAAGTTCCTCACTGCTGAGGCAGTTACTCTCAGGAAAACAGAAATACCAACAATAGCTCCACAAAAGAGAAGGTGAAAACACATGCCAGTAAAAAAGGATTGGGGGGGAGAAAGAAATTAGGGTTTTTAGGCTTTATTTCCTGTACTCCATCCCATGTGTTGGCCTGGGAACAGCTGAAGTGGCTGAAAGCAATTTCAAGCTTGAATTGGGGTGTTAAATGCAACATCCTTTCCTGTTTTATGTAAATGCTGCCAGTAATCCTCAGCAAGTTTGTTTTGAAAGAACATCAAAAAGAACCTGTTTTCCCTCGGTGGAATACACAGTGGAATACACGGGATCTGCTCCCGTTTGTGTCACTTCCCAGGGAGCTGCAGTGACTTCCATGCAGGGGTTTGCCTTTGATTGAAAAACCTGCAACAGAGCAAGCCAGGCAGGTTCCTTCTTCTTTGTGCTTTTCTTAGTTGGTCACTAGGATGTGGCAGGTTTTTAGCTGGTATTATCAAGAGTTTTGAACCAAAACTTGCATTAATTCCCTAGATAACAGGACCAACTGGAAGGCAAAGAGAAAATGTGAGGTGCTTGGTGATAAGCCCTTGTACTCTAATAACAACAAGGATATATTTTGATTCTGAAGAAGTCACTCTGATGTGTAGACAACAAGCTAAAGTGTTGTTTTGATAATAAAACTAAAATGTTTTCACTCACTGCTGCAACTTTCACTGTGAATTTTAACATGAGAAAAACTTTCAAATTTGACTTGAGTCTTGGATTTTTTGGTCAGGTTTTTTTTAAGTCTTTTTTTTTTTTTTAAGACGTTGCCTCACTTCGTGTACTGTTTAAAGAAAATTGATAACTACCAGTATTAGTATCCAACAAATACTGAGCTTTTCTGGTGTTGATCTGTGTATTTGGGCATGGTACAGGAAGGGCAGCAGTGTTTTGTCAACTCAGAACACACAGATTTCCAGGTGGCCCTGTGCAGGGTCAGTTCCTCATGGTTTCTGCTCCCTGCAAGGTTTCCCAGCGGGAAAGGGCTGTGAAACCTGGCTCATGCCATCACACACAACACTTAAAAGTGCTTTGAAAAACAAATTCTCCTTTTGAATGTTGAAATATTTTCCTGCTGGCAAGTATGCGTGCTTCCTGTTTTTTCCTGTCACTTTTCATTGGCCATGGTGCTTGGCTTTGGTGAGGTTCAGTTTGGGAAATGAATTTGTCCCTGGAATCCTCATACAATGGGAACAGTGCTTGTGATGCTGTTCCGTGCTGTGATCTCAGAGCTCTGCTGCAGTTGGGGCAAGGCTGCTGGAGCCTCCAGATGGAGGGGCAGCCTCCCTTCCCTGGGGCTGGGCTTGTGCAGAGGCAGGGGATGAGGAATCTGCAGGTGTTTATTTGCTGCCCTCCTCAGTTGCAGGTTTGGGATCAGAGTGGCACCATGAAGGACCCAAGTCGCAGCAGTACCAGCCCCAGCATCATCAGCGAGGATGTGATCATCAACGGGCACTCCCACGAGGATGACAACCCCTTCGCCGAGTACATGTGGATGGAGAACGAGGAGGAATTCAACAGGCAGGCAAGTCACGCCCTGCTCTCAGTGGCTCATCTGTCCTTTGTCACTTCGCAGCTGAAGGGGCAGGGCTGGCGTCCACCACTGACTGGCCTTTGGAGAGGAAGTTTCAGGTTGGCTCTCTGGAGTGATCCTGGGGAACAAACAGGTCCCTCTTTCCCTGGCAGTAAATGCTGATCTGTAGTCTTAGTGGAAAATACAGGAAGTGCGGCACATTCTAATGCATCCATTAATTCCCTGCTTCTGCAGGAGGGAGAGGAGAAAAGAGAGTTGACAGAAGGACCTGGCACTTGGGAAGGGCTGGCCCGGGAGGTGTTCGTGTGCAGGCATGCCGAGTGTCCCAGTGCTGAGCTGGGGAATTCCAGGTGCACACCTGCCTTGGGAACAGCACTGCTGCTCCACAGGGCACTGTGACAGAGCTGCCCATTTGAATACTTGAGTCTTACAGCTCCTTTCTCCATCAGGTGGGAAGGAAGCCTTACTTTCCTCTGCCACCCTGCCTCTGTCACCCTTTTCTCTCCTGCTCTGAGACTGGGAGCAGCCTAGCTCTTTCCACGCCCCTTTCCCATTCCCAGCTTGCTCTGTGCTCTCCACAGCTGCTGCCTGTGCTCCAGCAGCTGTGGCTGTGCGGGGTGTTGAGCCACCAGCATGGGGTCCTCAGGGCACCAGCAGCACTGAGCTCATTCAGAGTCAGGTTTGCTCACAAAACTTCCCATTCTCTCTTCTCTCTTGCATTATTTCCTGTTTGCTGGCTTTTTTTCCCCCCAGGAACTGTCCCACAGTTAGCATACAGAGGGTGTAGTTCTCTGGGAAGGAGCTGAGTTGTGCCATGATTTTCCAGGCACGGATTCTGTTGTTAAAATGGGAAAGGTGAGAGTGTGAGGGGAGAAGGGTCATACTCACACAGACCACCTCACATGCTCACACTTGGGGCCACCTGGTCACCACCTGCTGCAGACAGCCCTCTGGGAGCCTGAGCAAGTTAAACTGGAGCTGGAAAATAAAAACAGGCAGTCCTAATTTCCAGCTATTTGGGGAATTAAATGTTATTTAGTTCTGCTGGAGCTGGCTTGGGGGCACCTGTAGGGGTACAGGCCTGTAACCAAGCCCCTGGAGCTGGGCAAGCCCTGCGTAACAGGAGCCTGTGGCTGTGTGCCCACAGCAGGAGGGAGGCAGTGCCTCCTGGAGGTGCCGCCCCTGCTGGAGTGCTGCCCAGGGGAATCACTGAGTCAGCCTTCCGTGCCTGTGCCTCTGGAGTGCCTGAGCCGTGGCTCCAAGCACATGGGGATGAGGCCCTGTTCCCCAGGGTGAGCTCCTGAGTGTGTTTGCCCCAAGGGCAAGGACCCAGATTGCACAGCAGTCCTGATAATCTGGTGTTAATGTTTTTGAATTGGTGTTTGTGGTAACTGATTCTCCATTCCAGGATTGAGGAGGTGTTTGATTTCAGAGCAAAGGATAGATGGGAAAACTTGTTCGAGCTTCCACTGAGTGAACTTCTAAATCTGTCCTGAATCATTTTTCCATTCCCTTGTGTCTGGGAAGTCCTTCACACCAGCTTCTGTTTCCCTGCTTTCCACTCTTAAACAGTCTGATGCAGGACATGGAAAATTTGTAGGATGAGCTCCCTCCAAAGCTCGTTTACTGAAAAACCAAGGAAAACTGCTTTAATCTCTGCACTGCGTGTCAGTTCTGCATGGGGTGGTTTGTCCTGCTCCCAGCACAGCAGGGCTGCATTCCTGACTGCTCCGGGATCAGGTGGGGATCCCAAGGAGAGCACAGTGGGTGAGCACGCACCGACAGCTGAGGAGAGGCTGCTCGTTCCAGGTGACAGGCAGGGGTTATTTTTTCCCCAGGAGTCCTTCGGGACACTTTCCTGGGGAGTGTTTCCTGGCTCTGTGTGTTGGCACAGCTCCCTTCCTCATACTTGCAGTGAGCTCAGTCCAGACTAGTTGGTACAGCTGAAATTTTTGCATGGGACGTACATTTTCCTTCTTTAGGTCAAATAAGCTGTGAACAAAACAGCTGGTGCTTTTCTCCCGCCTCGCCCTTTCAGCGGCAGCCCCAATCCCTGGGACAAAGCACTGATGTCCTTCCTGCTGCATGGACATGGTGCTGGGCTGGATAGCTGGGAAGGTCAGCTGGGTGCACACACCTGGGAGTAAAAACCCCCACGAGCTCACAACAGAGTTCTTGCTGAAGCAGTTTCTTTCCATTGCACAGATCGAAGAGGAGTTGTGGGAAGAAGAATTCATCGAGCGCTGTTTCCAGGAGATGCTGGAAGAGGAGGAGGAGCACGAATGGTTTATTCCAGCCCGTGATCTCCCACAAACAATGGATCAAATCCAGGACCAGTTCAATGACCTTGTTATCAGTGACAGCTCATCGCTGGAGGATCTGGTGGTAAGCTCAGCTTCCCATCCTATCTCTAAAGCTCAAGTCTGTGCAAGGCTGGGGCTTATTGCTGCCTGTGGCAAGAGAAAGTCCTTTCCAGCAGGAAGGAGCCTGTTAAACCCTGCTTGGCTGTGCAGGGTAGGTGGGAAGGAGGTGTCCTCATGGGATGTGTGACCTCTTTGATGGCTTTCTTCATCCCCACGTGGAGCCTTTCCCAGCCCGTGGCACAACTCCAGGAGTGCGTGGGATGTTATGAAAGAAGGGCACTGAGTGGAGCTGGGGCTGTGAAAGGGTCACTGGGCATCAGCCAGCAGTGACACGTTGGGCTGGTCTGAGCCCTGTCCCAGGGTCTGGTTGGGGTTGGGAGAATCACAGCAGATCCCTGTAGGAATTCTAGGGAAGGGGAAAGCAGCCAAACTCTTGATTATTTCCCTTTTTTTGCCATCTGACTTCTGCACAGAACTCAACTCAAAGGAAAGGGCAGTGTGTGCTTATTTTCCCTCACAGAATCTAAAGTTCCTCGTACAGACCCCAGACCCCACACCATCCTGTCACACAGCTGCTCTGACATTCACATGCAGACCCCGACTTTTCCAAGCTGAAGCAGCTGCAGGCAGCAGTTTCAGCCTCAATGAAGATCAGAAAAGCCTAATCCTCCACTCCTTTGTGATAATGAGCTCCTTTTGAAGCTGCTGGTGCCCACCTCGAGCTGCAGGACATGGAGCAGCAGCAGCTTGCCAGGGGGGAGGACAGGGGAGTCACAGACAGAGACATGTAAAAAATCAATACAGTGCTCATACACATGAAATTCCCAGAAGTGGCTTAAGTTCCTGGAACAAGTCACCTCTTGCTTAAATAAGCAAACTTTTGAAACCTCATGGCACGTTTTAACAGCTCAACTTGAGAAAAGGCTATTTCAGCATGAGGGGAAGCTGCTGTGTTTGCTGCATGCCTGTGGTTTGCTGCTTACTCCCTGAGCCCTCATCCAACTGAAGCTTCAGGTGGAGCTAAGGAAGGTTGGATAACTCAGGGACTAGCACAGAGGAATGCACTTTTCTGGGAATTAAGTGTAAGAAGCCTATTGTATACCTGATTGTTACTCTAAATCCATAAACCTTTGCCTCTAATTCTTCAGCTTGGAAATGGAAGCTGAAAATTATGATTCACCTCGATTTCTGTTCTTCCCTTCCTCAGGTCAAGAGTAATCTGAATCCAAACGCAAAGGAGTTTGTTCCTGGGGTGAAGTACTTAAACATTTGAGTAGACTGGGCCCTCTTTTGGTGGATGTAGCACAATTTCCACACTGTGAAGCCAGTATTAGAAGATTTAATTGTAAAAGCTCTCTCTTCTTGTCACTGTGTTACACTTATGCATTGCCAAAGTTTTGTTAGTCTTGCATGCTCAATAAAAGTGCTGAGACTGTTATTAAGTAAATCTGTCAAAAGTTTAATGGAAACATAATTGGGCCCTGGCTCTGTGCGAAGGAGGCAGTGAGGTAAGAAGCACCAGTCAAGTTGAGACAAAGTACCACGTTAATAAAACCTTCTGCAGACTCTGATTTTTTAAACAGGACTTGGAATTTGCGGTGAATGGTCCGTTTTTAACTAAAGATGTGTTAACTGGTGCTAGCTTGCACCTGATAATGCCTTAACTTCCAAGTGAAAGTGAGGAGATCTGATTGTTATGCAAATTAGCTAACTTTCCTTTGAGGTATCAGTGTTGTTACTAATGTTAATTTCCCCCCTTACAAAACATCATGGGAAGCAGCGTGAGCTTAACCCAAATCTCACAGACCTGTACAGAGTCGTAGATCTCAGCTCCTGAGCTAACATCCAGACGATTGGGAGGAAGCAGTTCCGTGTCCTTTGCAGTGTGTGATCATGTTAGAGCCTTTCCCTTCCGTGCTCTTCAGGGAGGTGTGAGATCCATCTCAGTTCCTGCCAGGAACAGGCGCCCTGCATAGCACTGCCTGTGGAACCCTCAGCATCTGACTTCCCACAGCTGGATTTAACCAGGCAAACCCCAGCATTAGTGATTTGAGTGGTGCTTTTCCCTTGCTTTGTTTAATCATCACTACACAATAGTCTACAGCACAACAACTTTTTTGGTTTTTTGGTTGTTTTTTTTTCTTTTAATAAAGCTAGAACAGTTTTGGCTTCTTAAACTTCATATTTGGGTAGGTTAAGCTGCCATACGTGTTCAGTGTGAATAGTGTTTAAGTTGAAAATATTGTAAAAAAATTATATTTTTTCAAAAATATTTAAAAAAATAAATAATAGTAGAACTGATGTGGTGGCTGTCTCATAACTGGGCATCTGGCACGGGAACTGGCTTGGCAGTGTGTGGAGGACAGGGCTGGCACTGTGGAACCCGATGGCCCTGGATCCTGGCTGAAACTGGACTCTTCATGGAATCACAGTCTGCTCTGGGTTGGAAGAGACTGCAGAGATCCAGTTCCATGGGAAGAGACGCCTTCCACTCTCCCAGGCTGCTCCAAGCCCTCTGTCCAGCCTGGCTTCAGACACTTCCAGGGAAGGGAATTTATTCCTTTCTCCCCTCTTTGTGCTGTCCCGTCATTCTCCCCGTGGCTGTTCCCAGCCGGGCCCTGCTGGCAGCCCTGGGAGCACCTGAGGGCGCTCAGAAGCTGCTGCCTGGAGCTTGGACAGGAGCCTCAGAGCAGGAGTCGAGTGCTGGCTGCGACAGCTTCTCCAGCGCCATCCACTCTTGGTTCGTGGAGTATCCTGAGCTGGACCCACAAGCATCAAGCCCAGGCCCCGCTCAGGACAGCCCGGCCTCACTGTCAGTATCTCCTTTTTAACTGGGTTAAACCGAGGGGCGCAGCTGGAGCTGCAGCCCGCAGGACCGGCTGAGGCGGGGCCGTCCCGCAGCTGCTGCCCTGCAGCAGAACCAGCTCGCTGGGTCAGCCCTCGGGCCCCAGGAGGAGCCTCTCCCCCCTTCCACTCCCGAGCCCTTCTGCTGGTGCTCTGCAAAATGAGAACGGCGTTACCCCAGCGCCGGGCCGGGCACTGCCTTCCCTTCCCATGCAGAGCTGGCCTTCCTAGAGCTGGCAAGGCTTCTCCAGATTTCCACTGACCTGGGACTTGAGTTCAGACTCAAGGACCTAAAGAAAAAGGTCAGCAAATAACACACAGCTGATTTCTATCTGCAGTGGGAGTTCCACTTGTGAGTCCCGCGTGGCTACAGTCCTTCCACGAGTTTTGGCCCGGCCACCATCGCCTCGGGGTGGTGGCAGCTGAGTGCAGCAGCCCGAGCCAGCGTGTGGAGCAGCCAGCCGGGCCCTGGCTGCTCTCCTGGCGCTGGCTTGATCCCTCTCCTGTATCCCGTAGCACTGGGATGTTCATCGGGGAGGGGATGCCGCTGGCCCTGGCAGCCCCGCTGGCTTTGGGGTGTGACTGCAGCAGAGCTGATGGCACCCAGTGTGAGCAGCGCTGGCACTGCCCCCAGGCTTCCTCTCAGTCCTGCTCCAGCCCCCGCGGGTGGGCTGGAGGGGGACGAGGAAATGGGAGGGGATACAGTTGGCCAGAGAGGTGTCACACACTGTGCTCTGCACCAGCACCAGGACAGCAGCCAAAGAGGGGGCTCGGAGCCCGGCTGGGGCTCGTGGGAGGGGTGGTATTTGCGTCCCTTGGGGTTTAGTTTAAGTTGGGGTGGGTTTTTTTCCTTCATCTTCACTTTTAACAGATTTTCTCACTTCTCTCCCTGCTCACGCTGGGGAGCGAGTGTGTGAAGGTGCCACCCCGGGCTGTGACAGGGTTGTGCAATGTTGCCTCAGCTCAACTTGGGTGCGAATTCCAGGCCCAGGGCTGGCCCGGCCCCGCTGCGCTGGGGGGCAGCCACGTCTGTATGTGCCGCTGAGAGCAGCCCGGCGGCACAGGGCACTGTCACCAGCGCGGCCGGGACAGAGCCAGCGCTCCAGAGCTCCCGCAGCAGGAAGGGTTTGCCAAGGGCTTGTGCTGAGCTGCCTCTCCCACAGCACCAGGTTCAGGCAGAGCCCACCTGGAAGAAATCCAGCGTGTCTCCGTGTCTGGCAGCCCAGGTGGAGTACGGCTAAAGGTGCCGACGCCTTCGCAGTGCTCAAAGGAGGAGGGAACAGTGCAGGAGGCAGCGGAGACACTGCTGGGGCACGTGCGCCTGAGTATTTTATAATTTTTAATGTGTCGTCTTAAATTAGGCATCCTAACGCTGGTCTGGACACTGGCCCACGCAGAGCCCGTGCCAGCTGCTGGGTCACCGTGCCGGAGCCGAGGGCACGGCGGGAAAATCCGTGGCCCCGGCTGGGAGTTGGTGGCCCCGGGGCTCTGGCTGGCTCCGATGTGGCTGACGGGCTCGGGCAAGCGCGGGACGAGCCTCAGGCAGCTAAAGCTTCAGGTGGAGCATGGCACGGGGTGGCGGTTCCCCGGAGCTCGGGGTGTCCCCCAGGAGCAGCGCGGTGCTTCCCTCGCTCTGCGTTCGAGCCGAGCACCGGCAGCCTTGGCTTTGGCCTTGGTGGGCGCTACCGAACCCCGACAGCCCCGCGGGAGCTCGGGCGGGACCTCCCGGGACCGTCCCCTGGCTCAGACCTTGGTGCACACCGAGCCCCCGTCCGTGCCGTCCGGGCCCTCTGCGGCCGCCGTGCCCCTGCCCTTCGCCCGGGCCCTGAACCCGGTGAACACGGGGCAGATGGGCACGTTCCTGAGCCAGCGGCTCCTGCGCACCGCGCCCATGCCGAAGGGGAAGTCATAGCTCCTCAGGCTGGCGCTGCTCGCGCTGTCCGAGTGCGCTCCTGCCTTCCACTGCACCAGCCCTCGCTCCTCCTGCGTCCCTGCGGGACGTCCAGCGTCACCCATCCCGGCCCTGCCATCCCCTCTGGCAGCTCCGAATCAACGGAGTCTGCCCCAGCCCCGCTGCGTCCCCCTCCCCGGCCCGTGTGCCGCCGTTACCCGGGATGGTGTTGTCCAAGACGAAGGCAATGGTTCCCCCGACGAACATCTCCGTGGTCAGCAGCACCGTCAGGATCTGGTCCAGCTCGGGGACACCTGCGAGAGCGTGGGACGGAGCCGGGGGCGCAGTGAGGAGCTGGATTTCCCCGCTGCTCCCCCGGCGTGGGCGAGCGCCGGCGGATCTGCCCTCCTCCCTCCCCAAACTCCCCAACCTGCGGCTTTTCGTGGTGGGCGGTACCTGTGTTAATGGCCCCGGGGTGGGAATCCAGATAGTTTGGCAGAGTCAGCCCGAAAAACATGGCAAAGCCCAGCACGAAGAGGTTTCGGGAGGAGTTCATGTTGACGAACTGCAGGTTGGAGAGGCCGACGGCCGTGATCATTCCTGCCGGCAGAGACGCGGCGATGCAGGCGGCGGTGCCCGCGCTGGGCCGGGCATCGCAGGCTGCCCCAGCCGCGGGGAGGGTGCCAAGGGCCCCGTTCCTCCCCAAACCCGCCCTGCACCCGTGGGCTCACCAGGCCCCGAAGCTGCGGGGACGTGGCCCAGGGCTGCCTTGAGCAGCGTTCCCGGTTTGGGGGACACAGTTACCGAATAAGGTGCAGAACATCCCGCCGAGCACGGGGTCGGGCAGGGAGGCGAAGAGCGCCGTGAATTTGCCGATGGTCCCCAGCAGGAGCATGATCCCGGCGCCGTACTGGATCACCCTCCTGCTCCCCACCTGCACAGAGACACCGACAGCTGGTGGCGCTGCCCGTGCCCCCCGGCCGAGCCGGGACCCCTCCCCAGAGCCGGTACCTTGGTGATGCCCAGGACGCCGATGTTGGGGCTGGAGGACGTGGAGCCGTTGCCGGTTCCGAGGAGCCCCGCGATGATGCAGGAGATGCCCTCGGTGAAAATGCCCCTGGGGAGCAACGCGGTGGGGCTGGTGCCCATCCCTGGCCGGTCTCCAGGGATGCCGCGGTTCGACTGAGGTGCCGCGGAGGGGGAACAGCCCGCTGTACCTGTTAATGGCGTGCACAGGGGGCGGGGGCGCTCCTGCCAGCCGGGCACAGGAGTAGTAGTCCCCGATGGACTCGATGATGCCCGCCAGCGTGGCGCTGAACATGCCCAGCACGGCTGCTGAGGTCACTGTGGGCAACCCCCACTGGCCTGGCCCGGGGCAGAGCAGGTCAGGGCTGGGGACACACCGGGACCCCCCAGCCGGTGCTCGCCGGAGCCACTCTGTGCCCCCGCGGGTGCTCCCCAGCCGCGATGATGCCGCACCCGGTCCCCACATCCCCCGGGGCAAGTGGGTATCGGGGGGCCCGGGGCGCCGCGGGGCTCTGGGGCACTCACAGGGGTAGGGGACGCGGAACCAGGGTGCCACGGACAGGATCTCCCCGCGGGCGTCCGTCCTGGCCTTGTAGCCGTACTCCTCGGGCCGGCTGGGGAAGGCTCCGGTGCGGGTCAGCACGTAGCAGATGAGCCACACCAGCATGACGGCCAGGATGATCTGCGGGGCACACACCGGATCCCTCCCGCACCGCTCCCGAGCCACGGGCGGGTAAAGGGCGGAATTTGGGGCCGCCCCAGGATGCTCTCAGCCAGTCCCTACCGGGAACATTTTGAAGATCTGGATGCGGAGCAGGACGAAGCCGTGGCCCCGGCGGTAGCCGGGTAGGCAGATGGCGACCTGCCGCAGGTACTGGGCAAACAGGACTATCAGGAAGATGGTCCTGGAGGGAAAGACAGACGGCATCCCTCATGCCCCTGACATCCTCCCGCCTCCATGTTGGACGGCCCTGCCCCCCTGTCCCCTGCCATACAGCACAGAGATGCCCCAGTGGGAGCCAGCCCGGTCACCGGCTGCCTGGAAAACGGAGAGTCCAATGAGGGACACGGTGGGGGTGACGGTCAGCGGCCCGATGTAGCTGAGCAGTGCCCCGGGGAGCCCCAGCAGCCCGATGACCACTTCCACCAGGCTGGACACCACGATGGCCCCCTGGATCTGCAGGGCATGCAGAGGTGCAGGAGAGGGCGTCAGCGGCCTGCCGGGGAGCCCGGGAACCGCGGGGCGGGTGGCAGGATGGCGGCATGATGTACCTCTCGCATGCGGGGCTGCCAGATGTGGGACGTGTTGAGTGGCAGTGACCAGTTGCCGTAGATCTGCTCTGGGGATGAAGGGCCATGAGGTGGTCCAGGGGGGCGGGGAGCAGCCGGACACTCCCCGCACCCCCCTGCCCTCACCTTCAGGTGGGCATCGCCACTTCTCCAGGGCCAGGATGGACTTGGCGGGGACAAGGAAGGCCAGCGCGCTCGCCTGGAAGAGGGGCAGCCTGGGGGGACAGAGGGATGCCTGCGCCCGGGCCCGGGGCTGGGCAGGGGGGCCCGCCGGGGCCGCGGCTCTACCTGATGCCCACGGTGGTCTGGATGAGGGTGGTGATGCCCACGCAGGTGAAGATGGTGCCGATGAGGTAGCTGACGGTGA
>WBMY01008195.1:504965-522933 GCA_013397315.1 Donacobius atricapilla | reverse complement strand
GTCCCCACCCGCGCGGGGACGCTCGCCCTCGGGGCCGGGCAGCTCGGCAGGGGACAGCAGGACCGGCTCCCTCTTGCCGCGGGGCATGGTGGCAGGGAGGAGGCCGGGGCCTTCAGCCGGTGCCGGGGAGCCCTGCTCGGCGCTGGGGCCGCTGGCTCGACCTTCTGGCTCCCTCGCTGTCCCGGCGGCTTGAACCCAGCGGCGGCACAGAGCAAGCCCCGGGTCACATGGACGCAGCGAGCGCCAGCCGGGGCAGCCGGTGCCAAGCGCATTGCAGGGATGCCACCGCCGCCCCCAGCCTCGGGGACCTGCCGGGGGGCCCATCCCTGCCCCTCATCCCGCCCCACTCTCCCCAGATCGCAGGACAGGTCCCAGGGCATCCCGCCCCGATAGAGCTCCCGGGTGCGTGATCCCATGGAACGGCCTGGGCTGCCCCGGAGCGGGAGGACCTGCAGATCCCTTGGGGATGTCCCATCCCCGGTGCTGGGGGTACGGCAGGATCCCGAGCTGCAGCTCCATCCCCACCAGGGCTCCTTTCCCAGTGCCACCGCCCACCTTGCCACAGCAATGGTGTGTCCATACTGGGCTTTCCCCAGAGCCCACCCTATCCCAAGCAGGAGCCCCCTCCTATCTAATCCAAACAGCCAGGGGCAAACTCAAGGCTTGGGATCAACCCAGGCATGGAGCACCCTTGGGATTCATAGGAGCTGACCAAGGGACTGCAACCACGTGTTTTTTTTTGGGCAGACCCCAAGCCAGTGGTGGAGGATGACATGAGGGTCTCTGCAGCTTGCCCACCCCAAACGTTGCTGGTGCAGCCCAGTCCCAGCTTTTGGGGGAATTTTTGCCATGAAACAGCAGCAGCAGGTGCTCCCCAGCTCTGCCAGTCCTGGAGCAACCTGATGCCCAAGTCCTCTGGGTTCACACAGGGACTAAATTTAAACCTTGGCAAGGAGGAGAGGAAAGCTTCCCGCAGAACTGGGCTGGCACTTAACCCTTCACTGCTAAGCTCAGCTGGGTTTGCAGGTGGCATTTGTGTCCACAGGGACTGCAGGGGACCTGCCACAGGCAGTGCTCACTGCTGTGCTGGCCTTGTGCAAAAGAGTGTGTATGTGGGATTTCAAACCCCCAAATCCCTCTCTTCACAGAAAGGGTGGTCAGGCACTGGCGCAGACTGCCCAGGGCAGTGGTGGAGTCTCCATCCCTGGCCCTGCATCTCCATGGAGCTCCAGGGTGTGTGTGGGGCCATCCCAGCCCCCGCAGCACCCACAGCAGGTGCTGGCAGCGGATGGACAGCGATGGACACCGGACGGACCGCCGGGTGTCCGGTGCTGCTCTCTTGCCACCCTCGCAGCCTCCGGCGGTGGTGTGTCACTTGTCACAGCTGTTGTCACTGTGACCATTGTGGTTTTAGCAGGGCCTGGGTGTCCGAGGAGCAGCAGCAGCAAGGACTGCTGAGCATGAGGGTTGGAGGGGAAGCATGAGTGTGAGGCAGGGGAAAGGCTGGGAGAGCTGGGCGTGTTTGCGTGGACAAGGATCCAGGGAGAGCTCAGAGCCCTGCCAGGGCTCTGAGGAGAACAGGAGAGGGACTGGGGCCAAGGGATGGAGGGACAGGACAACAGGGAATGGCTTCATACTGATAAAGGGCAGAGTTAGGTGGGATATTGGGCAGGAATTGTTCCCTGGGAGGGTGGGGAGGCGCTGGTGCACAGGGTGCCCAGAGAAGCTGTGGCTGTCCTTGGATCCCTGGAAGTGTCCCAAGGCCAGGTTGGAGCAGCCTGGATGGTGAAAGGTGTCCCTGCCCATGGCAGGGGGTGGAAGGGGGTGTTCTTTGGGGCTCTTTACAACCCACACCAGTCTGTGATTTTGTGAACAACCTGTCTGGGTGTGCTGTGTGATGCCAGCAGAACTGGCTGGGCATGGCTGTCACTGGCCTGGCTGCAGCCCCGGGCTGACACCAACCCACTGAGCCAGGCCACGCTGCAGCACCTGCGCCTCCTCCTCCTGGGTCTGTCCCTTGGTGTGAAGGCCATGGAGAGACCCCCGGGCTCCTCCCGCCAGATGAAACCCAAGCAGCATCTCCCAGCACCCAGGGCTGGTTGGGCTTTGCGTGGAAGCAGCCTGTGGGGCACGAACACGTTACAGAACAGTGGTGCACCCTGGCTGAGCCAGACTTGCTAATTAAACCCTGATTTATGTTTAAGCCAGTGTGATGCTGCCTGCAGCCTCACCCCTGCATTTGCTTATTAACCTGGATTTTGTGCCAGCTTGGTGCGTGCTCACCTCAGTGCTGGCAAGCCTGGCACGGGCAGCAAGGAGGAGGAGGTGGAGGAGGAGGTGGAGGAAGGCTGCTGGTAGCTGCCAAAAGCAGGATGTGCCTCTCCCATGCTGGAGCTGCATTTTGCAACTCCAGAGGAGCAGGAAACACCGGCCCAGCTTGGCAGGGGCTTTCAGAGCCGCCTCTGGGGTTCAGGAGCGATCTGGGCCTCTTGGCCGCACCAGCCCCCGTGAGAGCTCAGGCACTGGGACACCGCAGGGCGCTGTGTGGCAGAGGGCCCCACCGCCTGCCCCGTGCCCGGTGTCACAGGGCGGCCCCGCTCCCCCGGCACCGCCGCGCCGGGCCTGTGGCACACGGGCGATGCCCGGGCAGGAGCCAGGACTCTGCACCCCGGAGCCGCGGGCCAGAGAGCGGGGCCGGGCTGGGCAGGAGGGTGCTGCGGCCACCCGGGGCCAGCCCCGCTCTCAGCCCCTTGTCCCGTTCCCGGCCCCCTGTCCCGTTCCAAGCTCCGTTAGCAGCCCCCGGGGCCGGGGCCGGTGCCGGTCCCGTTCCCGTTGGGTCCCACGTCACGCACAGGCCACGCCCCCCGCGTGAAGGCGGGAACACAGGCCCTGCCCACAGGGAGCCCCCGCCCCTCACAGCGACGAGGGCTCAGTCCCGGACCCGCTCCCCATGGCAGCCCCAGCCCCGGTNCCCCTCCCGTCGCCAGGCTCGGACCACCACGGACAGGCACAGCGATGTCACGTCTTTAATTTAAAAATAAATAACTATATATACACACACAAACCCATGTTCAAGCGCTTGGTGCACCCAGGAACACCCTCTCCTCCCGTCAGAGCCCCACAAAAAGGAATCCCAAGTACCCTTTGCAGAAGGACAGCGATGCATTTCCATATCACGGGCTCCGGAGAGGGTTCTCCTTCTCCCTGGGGAGCACCGAACAAACACAACTTGTCCTGTTTGTCACCGCAGAGGTCCCAAGCCACACGCCCTCCTCCCTCACAGTACCCTGACCCTGGTTAGGAACAAAACACTTATTGCTTTTGGGGATGTTTTTACCTCCCTCCTGCATTTCCTAGCTGATTGTGCTTCCCACAGGAGGTCTCCATCAAGTACTCGAGATCTTTGGATGAAAGGTACAATCTGGTTTCAGTGCAAAATGCTATGGAGGAGTTTAAGCTCCGTGCAGGACATTGCGAGTCCAGGAAGTCACTGGATTTGGTCTCCCTACCTGTATCCCTCTACAGTCACACAGGAATGACAGGGAAGAGCCCAACCCTGTAACGAAGTCCAACCACTTAAATCGATTTCTAATATATTCTACAAGCTATTTAATATATAAAAAGCAACATTATTTTCACTGTTTGTACACTCATGTGCTCAGAAGTGGGAAATACCAGAATTAAGGCTGCCTGCCCTGCCAGCCACCAACCTGGAATCAACACCCACTCTTGCCCTTAAACTCTGGCACCAAGAACGCTCCACACTAATCCCCTTAAAATGCCCGTTTCACTGATGTTCTTTCTGTTCCAGGTGCCCCAAAAATTCTACTCAACTTCTTCACATTCCAACATGGTTTCCTACAAATGGGGCATAAAAATGCAATTTAGAGAGTCACTGTGTCATTTTTTTCCCCTTTTATGACATCCCACCACAGCATTGTTTCTGTACCTGGTATATTCTCCTCCCAGCTGCGATGTTTAGGGCTCGTGTGCAGAAGCAGCAGGCCTCAAACCAAACCCTCATCCTCGTGCACATCCCAGAAAAGGGTTTTTTTCCAGCTTTCTTTCCTGCCAAACCTACCAGGGCTGTATGGATGGGACAGGGACATGGAGGGGTCACACTATGGTACCAACATTCCCAGTTCCATCCAGCGGGACTCCTACACCACTGCACCAGTGCCCAGCACACAGACAGTCTGAGCTTTAAAGACAGGTTTAATCCTGGCATTTCCCAAGCTTTTGAGCATTTGCTCCCTAGGTTTCGGCCAAAGCCACCCATGCATTCTGTTTGAGGCATGTGGCAACAGCAGAGCCTTGCTCAGGTGTCACTGACTCCCATGGCCAGGGTCAGAGGGGAGCAGTGCTGCTGTGAGCCCCCACCCCTAGCAGGAATTCCCTGCAAGAGCAGCTCATTCCATAGAGGCCACACACCAGACTGCCTCGGGGGCTTCACGGTGCTCAGCTGGAGCAACACAGGTCTAACACTGGTCTGCTGCTCACGAGGACAACCCAGCATCAACCTGCCCTTTAAGGCCTGGCTGTGCGAAGGAGGATCAAGAAAAAAAGAGGACATTGCCACATGGATCTTTTTCTTTGCAATATCATGTCTACAGTGAAACATTCATAGCTGCTCAACAGAGTAAAAATATGCTACATGAGAACTGTACTGGAAAATGCAGGGCCCTAGGAGAGCTGGGGGAGTGTGCAGGTAAAAACCAGAATGGAATAGCCAGCTTCAAAATATGCCACTGGAAACGGACAAGGGAATGACCACAGTTCTGCTTTCCCAACAGTGGGGCAGACACCGGAATTCTTGGACTCCGGTGTTGGTGTCAGGGTGGGCACAGCCCTCCCCTGGAGCAGCACGGACACTGGGAGAGCTGGGAATGTGCTCAGGGGCTCCCCTCAGGCAGGGACTGTCCCTCCTGCGCTGGAACCACCCCAGCCCTGTGGCACAAGCCTGGAGGGACACGGGGAGCTGACAGCCAGCCCCAGCACGGCCCTGTCTGCGGATCCAGGGAGCTGCAGACCCACAGGAAACACGGGAAGCCGAGAGGAGCCTGCTCTCCTGGGAAGCACACACAGCCTGGATGGCAGACAAACCACCCAGGTAGACGGGTCCAAATTCAGAGCACGTCCTGGGGAATGAATTTACAAAGTGCCACTGGTCCTTGGAACGAAATCTAATGTACAGGATATATTACAGCAAACAGCAGTCCTGCAGCTCGTGCTGGCCCCTCTCTGCACTGCCGGCAGAGGGACTCCAATATCCAGACTCTATAACAGACTCCTTCCCTTTTCACATGGAGGAAAATAAAAACATAAGTTAAAACAGCAATAAATAAAAGTACGGACGTGTGCGTCCTGGTCAGCCCCCTTTATGCATCCCAATCAGACTGGAGAGCTTCTCACAGTGCTCAAGTTTCAGGGACTCTGCTTTCTGTTTTAACCGCTCATCTCTGTAGAGCTTGGCCAAATTTGACAAATCAGACTCTGAAAGATGAAAAAAAAGATACATTAGGATGAAGCCCTGAGCCTCCTTTAAAGAACTGTTTCTAAGTGCTTTGTTATCCTTGCGGCACTTTTAAATTTTAATTTTGGTGGGTATTGAAGCCAAGGAGGTGAACAGCTACCCAGGGGACCCACCTAAAAGGCCTCCCTGCCCTTTCATTAACAATCTCAAATGTACTTTGCATTTTGTTCCCCTTCTTCTCAAAAGCCACATAAAACTGAAATAATCCCATTGTTTAAATTATTTCCTCCCAGTAATTCAGAGAAGTTTCTTTTGCTGATTAGCTGAGGAAGTCCTAATATAGGCTTCTCCCTGCAGAATAATTTGGCTGCAGGATTAGATGCACTGAGGAGAACAGCAGTAATTTACTTCTGAAAAGGTCAACATCTCCATAAGCACAGGCTACCTGATGACACACAATTTTTCAAAGAGCTTTTATACACCTTACAAGCCCCTCATTTTATAGAATTATCCGGAGTGGAAAGAACTTCAATAGATCCTTTCATGCCTTATGTCCTCTGTCCCTGTCCCACTGAAATTTAAAGCCATTTAACCCTCTTCCCACTCACTGAAAAGCTTCACAAACTGACAGGCAGGAACAGTTCATTTTAGAGCAGAAATCCATTTACAGGTTTATAACCAAAATGCCACTCAAGCAGTGCTGGGCACAGCCTTGTCAAGCCTCCAGCAAAACCCAGGCTCAGGTAATTGTCCCTGAGTCCAGAGTCCCTGGAGGTGTGCAGGGGAGAATCTCAGTTTACACTTATCCAATTGGGGAAAATTATTCTGTGCACTTTTGACAGTGTTCATTCCATCACATTTGCTCCTTGTGGATTTCAATCTTTTACAGAGTAGTTCCTTTGAAGCCTTTTCTTCAAGGAGGTTTTAAATTCCAGCTATATTTACATTGGATATACAGAAGAAATTCCTCTCTGTGAGGGTGGGCAGGCCCTGGCACAGGGTGCCCAGAGCAGCTGTGGCTGCCCCTGGATCCCTGGCAGTGCCCAAGGCCAGGTTGGATGGGGCTTGGAGCAGCCTGGGACAGTGGAAGGTGTCCTGCCTATGGCTGGGGGTGGAACTGGATGGGATTTAAGACCCTTTCCAACCTAAACCTTTCCGTGATTCTGTGATACTTATCCTGATTTGGTTTTCAATTTACTCTTTGTGACCCTGAGCTCTCTGCAGCCTCACTTTACAACTGAGCCATCCCAGCTGAACCATCTCCTGCAAAACCTGGGATGTGCTTGTTGAACTTAACTGTGCCACAGATTGCAGAAGACCCAAACCCACAGCACGCCCAACTTTCACACACTGCTCTGCTGAGTCTGGTGCAGCACTATAAAACTGACTGGCTGAACAACGTACAACCAATCCATCATTTTAAAGGTCTTCCTTAAGGTTACTGAACACCAGGTAATGCTTTTCAAGTCTTAAAATCAAGGACTTCAAAACCCAAACTCTTCCTGAACTATTCATCCCTGTCTGCTTTGCTGGTGCTCAAGGGAAACGCGCCCTCAGTAAACACAACAGATGTACTATAAATAGACATTCAACTGACAAAAAGCTCATCACACCAAGTCCAACACTTCAGCAGGGATTAAAGGACCCACACTGTGCAGCAACAGCTGACTAAGAACTGCCTCAGCACCTGCAGAACTTTTACCCAGCTCTCCATCCTGTATTCAGTTTATTTTACAAACATGACTGTCCTAAGGTCAGCCCAGTCTCAGCTACGGCCTGGATGGGAAGCACTCTGAAAATGCTGAGTTTTTAATGACAGCAGTGGCCTCAGGCTATGCTAACTGTGGCTGCTGTAAATGTATTTGCAGCTGGTGACTAACACAATCCCTGAGTGTACAAAGCTCTGGAGGAGCACGGCTTGGCAGACACTTGGCGTTCCAGGCTGGATCATCTCCCCTCTCTGACTCCTGTGGGCTCCCTCAGACTCACAAACCCTGCCCACTCTTTGGGGCTGGGCTCTCCTCAGCTCCAGCTCTCTGTGAAACAGGCAACGTGGTGACTTTCAGCTGCACGAGGTCAATTAAAGGGGTTTTTCTGTAAGAAATAAATTCTCCCCTTTAGCAAGTGTACATTTATGAGTATGAACATCCACATTATCCCTGGAGGCTGCTCTTGACAGCCACAGATACTCAAAGTTCACAAATCAAACACACCAAAAACTTCAGGACTTTTATGGTCTTATATTACATGTTCTTTTCCCTTTTAACTTCAGAGCCTGCATCTTTTTATTTCTCTTTAAAAGCAGGATTGGTAACTTTTATGTGAAATAAGCCAAAACAAGCCTTTCCATCTAATACCTGTAAAGAGCCTGGAGTCAGCAACACTATTGTTACCTCTCCTTTGGGATTAAATGAGTCTTCTTTAGATAAATTTGTAAAGAAACTGAAAGCAAGTGCAAAGGCACACTTTTTAGCAGTGTGCTGAGGACTGTTCTGCACAGAGCACTTTAAAATCCCCACCAGTGTGTGAAAGCAGCTTGTCTGCTGCTCCTGAACATTCCCAGACACAACTTGCTTCCTTTACACACAGCACCACTCGGTGTTGACTCATCTGAAGGTGATGAGTTCTTTAGGTGAATAAAATCAGTGAATAAAACCAGTCACAACATCCCAGCCAAAGCTACTCCTTGTGATTTTACTTCTGTTGTTTCTTACTATTCTGCAAGCAGCAGGAATTTGCTGTCTCTTCAATGAACCAGATTAGTAGCAATTAACATGCAGTAAAATATGGGGTTAACATGCCTTTATTTGTGCCACTGATCCACTCAGTGCGGAGTGAGAATAAAGATCTTGAATGCTCACATCTGTGTTCTCCCTTTCTGCATTCAATTCTTGTTTTTGAAAGACTTGAAAATGGTAAAAAACATGATCTCCAACTCAGCTAAAGATAGAAAATGCAAATAACACCCAAACCACGGAAGCATGCCCTGAAAACTGATACCAGCAACACTGCAAGGGAGCCAAGAGCACCTGGACACACTCTGGACTATCCTGGAGCAATTTTAAGGAAAAAGTTACAGAAACTTCTTGTGGAGCCAGTCAAAGAAAAACTGATTCTGCTCCATCAAAGGAAACATGGATAGGTGATGTCTCAAGATCTTTTTCAGCCTAGCAATCTGTAAGGGCTAGATAAATGTGGTGGGTTGTATGGTTAAAACATCACTAAGGGTTATTCAAGCATAAAACCTTAGTGGAAAGAAGTGTCTCAAATGGTGAAGTCTACCTTCCACTCACCTCCCAGAATCACTTAAAATGGATTTTGACAGATCTCAAGAACAGCAAATTCAGTGTTAAGAACAGATGTGAGACACCTTAAACCAGAGCAAGGCTGAGATGTTACAAGGATTGGAAACTGAGGCTAAAAACAGCAGAGCTTTGTGAAGTACAACCACCCCCCAGCCCCTGAAACACCCTTGGGACAGAAATAACTTACTTTGCTGTTTTTCCTTCCAGCAGCTGGTCTGAATATAGTCTATGTAATCTTTCTCAACTGTTTTCTCAAGCTCTTGAAGTTCTGCTCCTTGATAATTCTTTTCAAAATTTTTATCGACATAGTAAGGCACCTGCAAGTTCTCCGTTTCTCTGCTGACAACGTGGCCTATGGACCTGTGGGAGCAGCAGGGAGAAATCAGATGTTTCAGCAGTTCAGACTTCAAGAAATCAAAAGCTATTTCTCCATATTAGCATTTCCAGAGGAATATATTTACAGCAATGTTTGTACAGTTCATTTCTTCAAGATTATGGCTCCCTCAACCACCCAGTCAGGAAATTACAATCTCAGGGACAGCAAGCTGTGCAGTGCAAACAGAATCCACCCTCCTGCTAAAGTCGTAGGAAAATATCCCAGAGTTTATAAAATCTTAGGGTACAATGCAGTTGAATCTGGATTTTCCCATTTTTTGGATCCTTAGTAGAAATAAAACCTAGCAGGGGAGATTCTAGTTACACTTTTCTTCAGAGTTTTATAATCATCAAACCCTGTAATGCCAAGTGAGGCATGGAACAGGCTGGAAAACACCCTGTAGGAACACTCAGCCCCTCTGACAGTCACTGGGTTAAACCACATTCCTGGGTGAATTTCTGTATTTGACCAAAAGTACCCAGGCCTCTGCTCAAATCACTGCCCACAGAGAGAGGCAGGCAGCCAAAACACAAAGGTTACACTCTACTCAAAGGAATCGTGTTTGCCCCTTTTTCTTGGACTCCTCTTTTCCTTCTCCTTCCCTGTGTCTCAGAGGTGTCTCCAGATTCTTTTCATTTTTAGGCCGTTCAGTTGTTTTAAGGCTATAATTTAGATAAACAGCCTAACTCTGAACCAGGCTCAGGCCTGTCTCCCAATCACCAGGAGAAGGGGAGGGAGTGAAGAAAAGCAGCTCAGCTGCTGTGGGGGCAGTGTGGGAGGTTTCACGTCGGACTGGCAGATAGCAAAAAATCCCTGGAAAGAAAAAACCTACCCTAAAAACATCCACCCTCCTGTTCTTTTCTGAGGGCCCCACACTGACATCGTATGGTTAAAATGATGAGGGGTGTTGGGCTGCTCTGGCAGAGGAGAGGAGGGGAAGGCTGGGCCTGAGCAGTTTCACTTCTAGAAGGGAACAAGGGGACTCTTTGGAACACTCTGCTGCTTGTCCCAAACCTGCCAATCCCACTCCTCTCAGTAAGGGCCAAGCCAGGTCAGCTCCTTCTCTCCCCCAGCCCTGGATGCTGAGAGCAACACGTGGGTTCTCCTCTGCCCCACAAGCTTCCAGTACAGCTGCTCTGGTGGGGTCCTTCTGCTCCCAAAGCCCACCAGCCCCCAAGGCCCTGCTTCTGTAGAGAGCTTAAACCAGGCCATTTCAAGGCTTTAAAGATTCGTTGGACTTCCAGTGGATTCATGCTCCAGAAAAGATTTGGATTTATACTGCAAAGCACAGGTTTCATTTTTTAGCTGCTTTCCAGAGGAACCTCAGGGGTGGTCCACAGATTCTGGGGGTTGGTCAGATCAGAGGCTGATCTACATCCACACTCTCCATCCTGTATCACTGTGCAAAACCATTCCACGCCAGTTGAGGAAGGTTTCTGACCCTCTCAGTTCAGCATCCTGTGCACTAAAGCTCCCCACAGGGAACTTCACAGTGTTCAGAACTCACCAGTGCAGGCTGTTGGTATTTCCTTATTTACAGACTGGAAACATTTTCTGTAAAGAGCAGAACATTAACATGCATTTTGCTATCAAACCCAGCTTCCATCCACCTCCATGCTGCAAACAGCAACAGCAGAAAAATGTGGTTTTAAAGGACTCACGATTTGTAGAATAAGCTGTAGGGCGGGTTGGTGGCCATCAGCTGGGTTATAACTGACACGATGATGATGATGAAAACAGGCATCAACTGAATAAATGCAGAGTATGAATTCTGAAAAGTACAAGGATTAGCAGTCAAGAAAATATAGAGATGGAAAAAGGCATCTGTTCACAGAAGCCAGGCCATCAATCACAGATCAACAACGTGTTACAGGTAAACTTGGAAGAAAAGAGAAGAAGTACTTTGGGATTTTGAGAGGAAAGACACTGCAATTTCTAAATAACCTTTATTAATAGTATCAGAATGCTCCTGAACACCATTTTCTTTCCATGATCTTCTCCTCTGTCCCTTCCTTCACAGGGGCAAGGAAGCACTATTATACCTGTCAGGGTTCAATCCAGCCTGCAGGAACACCCTGCAATTCTCGTGTGCCTATGGCTTTCCTGCACCCTCTGAATTTGCTCAGCATTGTAAAGATCTCAGCCTCTGCTCAAGCCCTGCATTTAATGGCTGAGCAGTAAAGGGTTAAGAGCTCCCGTGCAGTGTAACTTCAGACAGGATGCAAACACTGGGGCTTTTGTTTGGATTCATTTAGCAGCACAAAAGAGTGGAAACATTATCAAAGAGAAAACACAGATCTTTCTTTCTGCTCTTCCATTTCTTTCTAAACTGGCTTTTAAATGCCTTTTCTCATCCAGAGGAAAATACAGTATTCAGCTATTTAGGTTTTGCCCCCTGCCCTGGGATACCAATAAGGATTCCTGATGCAGTAGCAGGTGGGATTCATAGAATCCCAGGATCCCCGAGGTTGGAAAAGCTCTCCCAGCCCATCGAGTCCCAGCTGTGCCCCATGCCCACCTTGTCCCCAGCCCAGAGCCCTCAGTGCCCCCTCCAGCCCTTCCTTGGACACCTCCAGGGATGGGCACTCCAAACCTCCCTGGGCAGTTCCAGACCCTGAGCACCTTTTCCATGGAGAAATTCCTGCTGCTGTCCAACCTGAGCCTCCCCTGCCCAGCCTGAGGCCGTTCCTTCTTCTCCTGTCCCTGTTCCCTGGAGCAGAGCCTGACCCCTCCGGCTGTCCCCTCCTGGCAGGGAGTTGTGCAGAGCCAGGAGGTTCCCCCTGAGCCTCCTTTTCTCCAGGCTGAGCCCATTTCCAGCTCCCTCAGCCCCTCCTGAGGCTCCAGCCCCTTCCCCAGCTCCGTTCCCTGCCCTGGACAAGCTCCAGCCCCTCAGTGGGGTCTTCACTTTCCTGAAGTGAGGGGCTGGATTCACTTCTCCCAGATTAGCTGTCTGTAAGCTCTAAGAGTTTTTTTCTGAGCCAGAGGCTCACAAGGAAAAACTCATCTTCCTTGGAGAATGATCCCTGGGGGTTAACAGACTGTCTCCAGAGGAAGATCTTGCCAAGGCAGGTGGCAGGTGTGTATGCACGGACAACAAAGGACACCTTGTGTCTTGTCTGGAAGTCTCAGCGGGCAGAAGTGTGTCCCAGGCCTATCCTGCCCCCAGCTGGAAGAGGCCTGTGCAGCCCCTGGCTGCTCATTTACTGAAGGATTAATACACCCTTAGGACAAGCCACTACTTCCACTTCATCACCAGTTCCCATTTGGACTAATTGTTGTTGGATTACCAAGCACTGGAGCTTGCAAAAAGCAAGCAGCAGCAAAACCCTCAGTGACAGAAACTGGAGGGCCTGAGATGCTATAAATACAATGGATCTTTACAGCAGTGATTAATTAAAATCCAGTGACAAAGGAAACATCCACTGTGGCTGCGGCCCTTGAGGATAAACACTGAGCACTCAAGCGTGGCAGGGCTTGTCTTGGCTTTGGAAGAGGATCCCCCCTGCTGAAATGTTTAAATATTTAAGCTGAGGAGGTCTCTCCTCCTGGCTACCTGTGGCCTGTGTTCCTCCTCCTCTGGCTCCTGTGTCCACGCCCTCTCGGCCCGGTGCCTCCGTGGGTAATAGTGAGCATCTCTGGCTACACTGGAGAACATGTGGATATTCCCTGCAAGAGAAACCAGGACAGGCTCGTGTTTCACCCAGCTGCTGGTACTCACCTGGATTCCTCAGTTTCTGTTGAATTATCCAGGTTTATACTCCACAGCCTGAATGACAGCTGTGAGAGATCAGAGTAAAAAGCACAAACCACCTCAGAATTAAACATCACCACAATGTTATTCCAAAAAGCCTACCAGAGAAATTGTAGTGTGCTCCAATCCATCTTAATTTAAATCAAGCTGCAGAAACATGTTCTGACTTTTATGATTGTATCTCATATTTTAATGCTGTTCTTGTCACATTCACTTGCGAGGCTGTGGCAGGAAAATGAATTTGCTCCACCAGGCTCAGGCTGTGAATTATGGTCTTCCATAATTACTGAATGTGGTCTTCTACCCTCATTTCTAATTCCTCTGCCTTCAGGGCATTAATAATTTCACTTAATTATTTTATAATAAAGAAAGAGATTTTAAAAAGAGTAAAAAAGGAGAGCAATTCAGGATTTTTTTTCTTGCACATGGAATGTAGTTGATTCATTTTTAAGAAATCTAAAATGAGGAAAGAATTGCATTTGCTGCTTCAATTTGAAGCTCAGGATCTGATTTTATCACCATAAGAATATCCTAATAATAGCTATGCTCTCCTCTTTTGAAATTCCAAATGTCTTTGTGTTAGTGAATTGAAATCTGTTGCTTATCATCACAACAGAAATGCAAAACTATTTCTAAGCCCTGGGAAAGATGTCACATTATTTTACACTCTTATCCTATGCTTTTTTGAGTTTCCCAAAGAATTGTGCAAGAAACCTGGGCAAAGGTGACACCTGCTATTGTGTCAAAACCTCTGTTCCACTGCTTGTTCAAAGATTTTCCCAGCTCTAGGCTTGGAAAAGCAGTCAGAGTTCCAACAGAGAGCCAAGCCAGGCTGGCCCCAAGGAAGAAAGTTTCTTTTGGGAAAAACGAAAGTTTATTTCTACCCTTCAACATTTCTCAGACAGGATTTTATCAAGCTGTGAAAAGCAGCAGCCAGTGTGGGAAAAGAGGAATGGCTTTTATAGGGGTGCCTAGAAAAAAAAGGTTTCCCAAATTTTAGGTTTCTCCAAGAATTTCTGGCAGCAGTTTCTTTTGTTCTATGTGCATTTATTTTTTATGAGAAGAACTTGTAGTCTCTCTTCATCACAACTGCAACACTCTGCCACGTGGAGTCTCCTTTGAGTTTTATTTAACATTTAACATTTTAAATTTAACTATTTTTCCATGGAATATCCATAGAGAAAACTCCTCAGTAAAAACAAAGCCCCAAACCTGCCCTCAAAAGCGCAGTGAGCAAACTCCTGTTTACTACCAACACCCACTTCTACAAAATTTTATTTTTATTTTCTTACTCTTTGCTGCTTTGCTAAAAATTCCTATCTTCTCCTTCCTGTCAGTCTCCCTGATAAACCTACCATGCCCTGTATCCAGACTCCTCCCACAGCTCCTCAATTTCCTGTCAAGCATCCCTGTTCCCCACAGGCCCATTCCATGAGGGTGATGTCCCACAAAGGGCACATCCAACTCCTTGCACAGAGATGGAAAACCTGCAGATTACAGCTGGAATTACACCATGCTGGGGTTGGCTTTGCATATCCACTGGTGCAAGTTTGGGATCTGAGATCCCCTTAGCTGCAAAATGCATCACTCAGAGCAAGGTTTAGTAAGTAACTACTTGTCTGTGTGTCTTCAGGCTGTAGTAACTGGTGTGTACCTCACTTTTTGTGACACCTTGGAGGTGGAAAGTCCCCAGGAGTGCTACAGCAATTCCTTAGATGCTGCCAGGAAGGCCCTTGAAGTCCTCACACCTTTCAGATTTCCTTTTAATCCACTGATCTTGCAGGATCTTTCTGTTTTTCCTACAAATCCAAAAGCCAAGGCTAGGCTGAGACATGCACAGAGCTACTCCAGGTACAGTTCCACTGCTGTGTCACTGACCCTGCACCTCCCCTGGATCCTGGCTCCTCTCCTGGCAGGCAGCACTTGCTGAGTTCCCAAGCTGTGATTTCATCACAGCACAGGCTGCTGCAAGGCACAGGAGCTCCTGCTTCCCCTGAGACCACAGCTCCAGGAGCTGGGCCATGCTGGCCTGGAATGCTGCCAGGTGCCCCAGGTACAACCCAGTCATGGAACTGCTCATGTTGGAAAAGACCTCTGAGGTCACTGAGTCCAACCATCATCAAAAACAACTCAGATCCCTTCTCATTCACACCCTGTTTTACCTCCCATACCATTACTGGCTTCAGATGACGGAGGAAATTAAAAAGCAGAAATCAAATGTGAAAGAGTTTCTGCTCTTTTCAGATGTATCATCAATTCCCTGAGCAGTCCCAGGAGAATCTGAACTTCCTCATGGTTTACGGAATCACAGAATCTCCTGAGCTGGAAGGGACACATCCAGTCCAGCCCCTGGCCCTGCCTACACCCCCCAACAATCCCCCCTGTGCACCCCTGGCAGCGCTGGCCAAAGGCTCCTGGAGCTCCGACAGCCTCGGGGCCGTGCCCATTCCCTGGGGAGCCTGGGCAGTGCCAGCACCCTCTGGAAGAAGAAACTTCTCCCAAAATCCAGCCGAGCCTGCCCTGGCCCATCTCCAGCTGTTCCCTTGGGTTTAGTCAGTCCACTGCCCTTTGAAACCACTGCAGACAGGTACTGACCTGTAGGGAAGTGCCCACCAAAAAACACATTGAATATTTCTTCTGGTGTGATGTCTGCTTCGAATTCTGTGTAGTAATTGTAGTGCCTGGCCTGGCCAGTGCTGACGTGCTCGTGGTCCCTCCCGAGTTCATCGTAGCGGAGCCGTTTCTCAGGGTTGCTCAGAACTGCAAAAGCATTGCCTATTGCTGGAGAGGGAATTAAAACCAGTGTTACATCCCCAGAGCTCACACTTCTGTAAGTGGAGCAGCAAAAGAAGCCTAAACAAGCCTAGGGAATTTGTGCTTGACCAAAGATCGAGCTGCTTTTACAAAAGATGTGTAACAGCTCTGGCATTACCTGTGATGGAAACCACTTCCTGCTGTCACTGATGCCAGGAGAAAGACAAATGTGTCCAAGTGTAGGGAGAGACTTGAAATATTTGTAAAACTGACATGAGAGTTCACTGCAGCCAAGAAATCAGGTGAGAATGGATTACTTTATCAGCTCATGTCAAATGCAAGTTTGGTCCAAGTGCACCTCCATATCCCACATACAATTAAACACAAAGTTAATAACTGCAGGGACCAATTAAAATGCATAGGGCTATCCCAACTTTTTTCCTGCTGGCAGAGATGCTCCTGAAGCTGTATGGCACATCTATTTCACACCTCACATCCAACCACCCAGAAGTGTTCGTTTGGCTCATCCTTCTTCTTTGATCTCTGACAGAACAAGTTCTTAGAGAAATACAACCCAAACGCAAACAAATAAAGAACAGCCCTTCAGAAGCTCCTTGTTTTATCAGACTGTGAATGTATCACTTGCTTTCCTCCTACTGGGCTGCATGGAAAGGGGAAATGTGCATGAGTTTAGACAGTAACACTGTAGCACAACTGGGATCTCCAGACACAGCACACAGGATTCAATTTCATATTCCCATACATATATATATAAATAAAAATTTATTCATGATGAGGATCAGTTATTGATGACACCCAATTCTCCTGCGGGGGCAGTGTCAGTTCCAAGTTCTGAATCTCCTTCAGTATCATGGCATCGCAGAATGGTTTGGGTTGGAAGGAACCGTGAAGATGACCTCGTTCCAATCCNAGCTCTGGCATTACCTGTGATGGAAACCACTTCCTGCTGTCACTGATGCCAGGAGAAAGACAAATGTGTCCAAGTGTAGGGAGAGACTTGAAATATTTGTAAAACTGACATGAGAGTTCACTGCAGCCAAGAAATCAGGTGAGAATGGATTACTTTATCAGCTCATGTCAAATGCAAGTTTGGTCCAAGTGCACCTCCATATCCCACATACAATTAAACACAAAGTTAATAACTGCAGGGACCAATTAAAATGCATAGGGCTATCCCAAGTTTTTTCCTGCTGGCAGAGATGCTCCTGAAGCTGTGTGGCACATCTATTTCACACCTCACATCCAACCACCCAGAAGTGTTCGTTTGGCTCATCCTTCTTCTTTGATCTCTGACAGAACAAGTTCTTAGAGAAATACAACCCAAGCGCAAACAAATAAAGAACAGCCCTTCAGAAGCGCCTTGTTTTATCAGACTGTGAATGTATCACTTGCTTTCCTCCTACTGGGCTGCATGGAAAGGGGAAATATGCATGAGTTTAGACAGTAACACTGTAGCACAACTGGGATCTCCAGACACAGCACACTGGATTCAATTTCATATTCCCATACATATATATAAATAAAAATTTATTCATGATGAGGATCAGTTATTGATGACAAACACCCAATTCTCCTGCGGGGGCAGTGTCAGTTCCAAGTTCTGAATCTCCTCCAGTATCATGGAATCCCAGAATGGTTTGGGTTGGAAGGAACCGTGAAGATGACCTCGTTCCAATCCCCTGCCATCAGCAGGGACAGCTCCCACTTGATGAGGTTGGTCCAATCCCAGTTGGCCTTGGACACTTCCAGGGATCCAGGGTCAGCCACAGTTTCTCTTGGCAACCTGTGCCAGGGTCTCAGCACCCTCACAGGGAAGAATTTCTTCCTAATATCCCATCCACCCCTGCCCTCTGACAGCTAGACACCATGCCCCCTTGCCCTGTCCCTCCAGACCCCTAAAGCTCCTCAGAAGTATCTGGGAATGAGACTTGGGATGCATTCCCCATCGTTTCTAAGGGAGACGTGTATTTTGCAGTCAGAGATGCAAACCCTGCCGAGCCGCCGCTGCTGTGTCCGGACCCCGCCCGGCTCCGTGCGCCGCCGGGCGCCTCTGCTGCCCCTCACCTTTGAAGGCCTCGGTGGCTCCGGGCGCGCGGTTCTTGTCGGGGTGGAACTTGAGAGCCAGCCTGCGGTACGCCCGCTTCAGCTCCTCCTCGCCGGCGTCCCGGCTCACCCCCAGGATCTCGTAGTAATCCCGGCACCGCTTGATCCTGAGGGCGCACACAGGGTTATCCGCGGCGCCCCGGGCCCGCTCCCCGCCTTTCCCTGGGCTCGATGCCCCGCCTCCC
>WBMY01008195.1:460689-504837 GCA_013397315.1 Donacobius atricapilla | reverse complement strand
TGGGGTGGCCCCTGCAGACCCTTCCCCAGCCCGGCTCCCTCCTTTGGACACTCGGGAGCAGCTTTAGAAAGGCCCTGGGGGTGCTGGTGACAGCAGCCGAACGTGAGCCCAAGGTGAGCAAGAAGCAATGGCACCTGGGCTGTCCCAGCGCTGGGCGGCAGCAGGACCAGGGCAGTGCCCGCCCCTGTGCTGGCGCTGCTGCGGCACCTCGGGGGCTGGGTCCTGTTCTGGCCCCACACTACAGGACATTTCCCGGTTGCCTTCATTACTGCTAATGCTGTTGGTGGCTTCCCCTCATCCCACCTGCNGGGGGGTCTGAGGGGTTCTTAGGGGAGCTGGGGGCGGGAGGTCATGAAACCGTGGAATTGTGGAATGTCATGGAATTGTGGAGTATCCCGAGCAGAAAGGGATCCANGCACCCTGTGCCAGGGCTTGCCCACCCTCATTTTAAGACCCTCAAGGGCCAGCGGGAGAAAGGAAGCCCAAGAAGGAAAACTAAAGCAGTGGTGAGATCCTATGGAATCTCAGAGGTCAGGGAAGATTTGTTAAAGCTTTACTTTCACTAAAAATCTGCTTCTTGTGCTCTATTTGTGGAGTCACAGGTCTCTGGGAACTGGATCTGTCTGGGTCCATCTAATTGGGAATTATCCGGGATTCTGTGTTAAGCAAATTCACCAGTCTGATGGAGCCTAGGTGAGTGACAGCATTTTACTTTTCATAAATGTTACCAGAAAAGCTTCATTTATTAAGAAACAATTTATCAAGCTACCCAGTGCAGATGCCAGAGGTTAAAAGTGTGTTACGTCTTGCCAGTAGCTTGGAAAATATTGCATTTTTTTGTTTTTGCTGAACATTTCCTTGCCAG
The DNA here is from genome assembly GCA_013397315.1 of Donacobius atricapilla. NCBI lineage: Eukaryota > Metazoa > Chordata > Aves > Passeriformes > Mimidae > Donacobius > Donacobius atricapilla. The sequence goes on along the minus strand of WBMY01008195.1, from coordinate 503,972 downwards.
CTGCAAAGCACAGCTGCCTCTTGCATTGCACAGAGGGATGCTGCTCTTCCTGGCCCCAGGAAGCTTTGGAAAAGCAGTGGTGGAGATGATGGAAGCTCTCCTGGCAAACTTGGGCTGCCACTCTCCAGGAGCTGAAGGAGCTCAGTGTTTTGCTCGTGAGCATTCATTTTACACTGCCATAAACCCCAATCTATGCAGGGACTTTGTTCCTTACACTTCAGCTGAGCCTCTGTGAGCGTGTGGGGAGATAACGATCTGCCTTCCTGAAGCTCCGTTGTTATTAATAATAATAATAATAGTAAAGTGTTTAAAATGGCAATTTGCATTTCAGCAGCAGCTTTAATTCACGGCTCTCCAAATGCCTTACAGACAAGGATTAACAAGGCCTCACAACAACCCTGTGAGGTAGGTGGATGTGACCATCCCACTGCTGTAGGGACAATGAGGGCACCGGGGATAAGGGGCTTGGAGCAGTCGTGCTGGGATTTGACCTAGAACTTGGGCATTTAAGTCCCATCAGGCCTTCAGCTTCGGATCAGGCTTTCCCAACGCACGGGTCTGGCTCGACGTGGGGCTATGCTGATTAACGAGCCCGTGACTGCCTGGCACAGAGTATAAAGGCCATTAATCTAAGGCAGAGGTCTATTAGCGGAGTGGATGGTGCCTAGGTGCTTCTTGCTGCTGGAATTATCTCAGTGTTTGAAGGCATATCAAAAATAGAGTTAGATATCAACCACGGAGCGTGGCAGGCTGTAACTGGAGAAAGCCCTTAGGCCCCAGGTGAGGAAGCTATGTAGGACATTACTGTAAATGTACTGATCGGAAAGGACATAATAATTTATATATAAAGTCCACCCTTGCTCTTTCCCCGAAGGAAAAATAAAAGAACCTAGACAGCCACTGCTGGTTGTCACGTGTCAGCTTCAAGCTCTGGGCTCTTGGCTTCATAGCACCTGCCAAAAGAACAGAACGTGGTTCATCAGTGGCCTGGTTGGGCTGACAAAGGGAGTAGAGCAAAGTGTTCTCCCAAACTCAGTCCCAGCTTTAAAACCACCAAAACTGATATGAATTCCTCATGTGGGATGGACCTGAGAGCACTGATGGGGATGTGCGCAGCCACCTGTGGGGCAGGAGTGGATAAGCTGGGCTGGAGGGTGAGACCTCGATTTCTCACAGACCTCTTCATTTAATGGCAAAGTCCTCCAGCTTTGCAGCTGGCCACAGGTGATGTCACCTGTATACATGAGGTAAACTTGGCACCTTGAGTTCAGCCAGCCCAGGTAAACCTGAGATGGGCACTCAAACTTTTCACCAGGCTCATTGGAAGCAGTTTGCACCTTTAGAAGTTTGGTGGCAGCTGTTTTTTGTCATATTTCTGAAGGAATAAAAGAGCGAAGAAATACCTCGAGGCATGCTCTTATACAGCCAGAGTAATGATCCCCAGCTGATTCCCTAAAAAGCAAGGTTGAAAAGGGAAACCTTTTCTGATGGGGGGTAGCTCATGCTGTTGTTGGTGTTGATGTTCTTCATGGAGATTAGAGTGATGCTGTTCCCCTTCTGGCTCGTGTCTGCCGAGCAGCTGCCAAGGACAGGAGATAATTAATTACTCTAGGAAACAAGAGAGGGAATCACAGAATCACAGAGTCACTGAACTTGGTTGGAAAAGACCTCCAAGATCATCGAGTCCAACCTCTGAGCAATCACCACCTGGTCAAGCAGACCAGAGCACTGAGTGCCATGTCCAGGAGTTCCTCGGACACCTCCAGGGACAAAATTCCTTTGCACAGAGCTGGAGGCAAACAGGCAAGGCCAAGGGTGTTGTCCCCCCACCTAGGTTTAGTTTCCACCACACACTGAGCTGCTGTCCTCATTCAGCCCCATCCATAGTGAGTTACAAGGCTTTGGAAGGTGGAATTCCCCTTTTTTCCTACCCTGAGGACTGGGATGTGCATTCCTTGCCAATGGAGGCTGGATGATTTTGTTGTCAGGGGACCTTAGGCATTGTCCTATTTTCTGGAATGTTCTGCCTCAGTGGCTTCAGATCCCTTGGATCACAATCTTTAAGGGTATTTAGTGACCACTCATGCTGATGCAAATTTGGCGCCTAAATACTTACAGACTTTGCTCCCTCTGTCCCTCGTCCCTTTCCAAAGCAAGGTTTAGGAAATTATCAGATGGACAAATAGGAGCAATATATTTTGGTCCCTTCCAGCTCTTGTTTCCTGCTGTTTTCCTACATTCAGCCTCTCTGGAACAGCAGTGATGGACCATGGGGCTCTGATGGACCATTCTCTGCTTGATGCTTCTCTTCCAAAAGTCTCTGAACTGGGACTCTTTTGGGAAACAGTAATGGACCTCTTAGAATCTCAGACTGAGATTCAGAAACTTGAGTTTGGACCTCAAGGCTCTGTCTAGGCAAGGAAGACAATCAGTCTGCTTTGGGAAGGTGATGAGCCTTGTCTCAGTGCAGCTTTGAAATGAGCCCCCTAAAAATACTGATCTTCTATCTGTGTCTCTATCAGAGGATGAGGTGTTATCAAAGCTGATTTTGCTTTTCTAACTCTCTCAAAGATGTCTTGACAAGCTTCCTTCCACCTGAAATAACCAAAGCAGACTCCTTTCCTTGCTAAAATTAGCTCTGGGATAAAACAGGCACTCTCAATCAGATCTGGGTGGCATGAGCAGCCTTACCTCTCTGATACCATGGAGGCTCCTGGCTTCTGTTTGTCTGGGGGAAGAAAAGCAGGTGGTGATGTAGAGGTGAGAAGTCATAAAATAAGGAAGCTCTATTCTGAATTACTTTGTGCAGGGATATAAATGAAATCTGAATGAGATTGGAGACACTGTGGGGGAAACTTGGGAGTCGATTAGAGAAAATCCCTCAGCGAAGGGGATGTGCAGGCAGGACTTCCTGGCCCTGCTGGGCTTTAGGAAGGATTCTGCCTTGCTGCAGAGCAGCCTTGCCCTCCGCTGGGCACTGCTTGGTGGGAAATGGGATTCCTAATGAAAAGGAGTGCCAAACTCCACGATTTTTGGTGGAAGAGCTGCCCACCTCTTGGGATTTGAGCGGCAAGAAATTTGAGACCACATCCAGATGAAGCTGGGCTGGGGCTCTAGCGAGGAGGTCACACTGCATTCCTGACTCCTCAATCCGTGTTCCAGTCTGGCTTCCAAACCTCCCCACCACTGTGTAAGCTTTTCAAATGCATCTTTTAGGACTTGTCAGATCCACACAGAAATTGGTGCCTTCTTTATTAGGGAAGCGCAGATTCCCCCAGACAAATACCTTCCGAGTCCTTGGAGTGGTTGCACTTGAACCTCAGACTGACCACACTGACCAGGATGATGACCACCACTATCAGGATAACAACAAAGCTGATGACACCTGGGGATACAGGAAAGAACTGTCTGAATAGTAGAGAGACTCTGACATCAAAATTTGGCTAGGAAATCAATATTTTCATTGATGTGAGCATGGTTCATAATAGGCAGAGAAGCAAACAGTTGTTAGAACAAATAGCTTTATCCTCCTGTGTTTTAACCTCAAAGGACTTCTATTAATACTTAATCAATAAATACTTAATTGGTACGGCAGTGCCAGGAAGGCAGAAGTCAGTTGATTACACTGAAGATTGATAAGAGTCTGTATGTTTCTGCTACAGTTGGTAAATCTTATCCCAAAAGTGTGTAAAGCCAAAAAAATATGTAATGTAACAGGGAGAGACAAGCTAGAGTTATGGGTGATGTTATCTGTCCCATAAACCACCTCTAGACACTTTAAATCAAGTGTAGATTTGATACTGACATCAGGCCTCAATCAATCAAACAATTCTTTGCACAGGAAATTTGTCCTGCTAAGAATCCCTTGGACTTAGACTCCTGGAATCATGGAATGGTTTGGGCTGGGAGGGACCTTAAAGCTCATCCCATTCCACCCCCTGCCATGGGCAGGGACACCTTCTACCATCCCAGGCTGCTCCAAGCCCTGTCCAGCCTGGCCTTGGGCACTTCCAGGGATCCAGGGGCAGCCCCAGCTTCTCTGGGCACCCTGTGCCAGGGTCTCATGAAGCTGGGTGTCCAAACCAGCATGGCCTGGTGAAAGAGAGCCACGTCCTCTCCCTGGGTGGCACAAGACCTTACCAAAAGCTGCCACTGTCAGCGGTGATTTCTCGTCTGTTGGGGTGGGCTCGGGTAATCGGCTGGAGGAGTTGGGTGTTGGGGTGATGGGTTCTGAGGTGCCTACAGAGGGGAGAAGTGTAGATTTACATAAAAGTGATTCTTCCGCGGCTGGAAAGAGGATTCCTAGCAATGCTAGAGTCCCTAACTCTCACTTGCACTTCACTGAAGAGACCAAGTTTGGATCCTGGCCAGGCCCATCAATCTTAACAGCAAAGAGAGCAAGACCTGTGTGGAACCACTGCCTTGGTGGGGCCCCTTTTATGGACAAGCTGAGAGTGGCCACAGGGTTTCCTTCTGGGACCCCAGTGAGGAAAGGTCAAAGTCAGTGCTTGCACTGTGTCTGCGGAGGGAATTTGTCCAGTCTCCCTCCTTTTACGACCTTTTGCCATAATGGCACTTTTCCTGCTGTTCCCAGGCTCAAGGGGGTGCCCTGAAGTGCTGTTTCTGCAGAGCTTTACAGGCTTTTCAAGGGCTGGATGGGATGTTCAGCACCCCTCAGGAAACCATTGATGTCCCCGCTGCCTTGAATACAGCCATGTGATGGCCTTGCTGCTGGCTGTGCAGAGGGATATAAAACAGGGAGCAGGAATCACCTCTCTGTGAGGAGGAAGCACCTTGAGTCGCTGATGTTGTGGTGCTCACATTCCGCATGGGATCCTGACCTGCACAGAGAGACACAAAATGTGAGTCTTGACCTCCAGTGACATCCACGAACCAAAGGAATTAATGGAGAGCAGAATGGATTCACAGTAGTGGCAGCAATGCTTGGAGAAACATGGAATTAATACTCCCACCTCCATACTAAAAGCTGCCCACCAAACATACTTTGTAGTGTTCTCCAAGTCCAAATGGAAACCTGGGAAACGAAAATTCGAATCCCCTTTTGTAAACTCTTTAGGGTCTGCAGTCCCAGGTGCAGGTTTGGGGCAGAAACAGCAAGGCAGGGCTGGAAGACTGAGCTGGGAAGGTTATAGATGTATGTGTGTATATATATGTATATATGTATTTAGATGATAAACTTTGAGACTTTAAAATAAGTCTGATTAGGGGAAAAAATATTGCAGAATGTGGGTGTGGACTGAGTGGTTTGTCCTTGGACTTGAAATGAATGGATTTGCTGTGCTGGGTTATTTAGAAGTAATTAAACCCGTTTGAGTTGGGCTAACTTGTACACCATATGTAGCCTGGCTGTGGCAGCACAGAGGTTTGTCCAAGCAAGGACTCCAGTTCTCAGTGGGATAAACTGGCTTGTGTGAAGCTGCTTGGTTTGTGACAGCTGCTTCCAGTGCCCGTGCAAGGAAATGTAAAGCCAGCCCCTGTGTTTCACTTGTACTGAGAAAAAAACATCCTTTGCTGCCTCCATGCTGCTATTGAACAGCCAGAGCTTCTGCATTGACCTTAATGAGCAGCTACAGGCCCTGCCAGGAGACTCAGTGATACTTCAGAGCTTCAGAAGATCATCTGTAGGTCAAGTAGGATCTTCTTCCCTGCTTTTCCATCCCCATGTTCCCAGCAGCAGCGCTGGCCAAGGGGATGTGGTGCCTGGGGCGGTGTGCACAGCTCCTGGCACTGCCCTGGGGAGCAGCTGAACCCAGGTCCTGTCCCACAGCAAACATCCCGGATTTGGAATGGGATTTTGCCAAAAGCCAGAAGAAAAAGCAGAAAAGACATGAAATAGAAATCTAGCTGCTTCAGAAGCCACAAGGAGCAGAACAGTCTGGAGAAGCAGGGTCTGCTGCTGTACAATTTTTTCCCCACTCATCAAATTCTTTGTTTCATTCTGAATTGTTCTCCTAGCCACAGGCAGGAGCTGTGGTTTGCTGAGCCTGGCACAGATACCCCATCCCTGGGAAATGTTGGGTCTAACACAATGGGAGACCTGGCTTTTGGAAGCATCAGCATCCTTAGTCAAAGATGTGTGGAACTTCTCAGTGGTAAATCAGGGTTGGAATGAACAGCAATCTGTTCGGAGCAAAGGGCTCCTGGCTTAGCTGGGCACAGCCGTGCTGGGTGGGCATCTGTGTAGGCACAGCTGATCTCAGCTTCTTCACCTTGCTTGTGTTAGAGATCTGACAGGTACTTGGAGAGGCAGACCAGTTTCTTGACTATTGAAGATTTTTGAGGCTGGATTTTTAATGGAGAATCAGCTTAGTCATCAGATTTCAGTCTTGCAGTCACTTGGATTCTGCACTTATTCTGAGAAAACTCTCACTCAATTCTCTAATTTGTGCTTACAGGTTGGGTTAAGCAAACTGTCAACAGCAAAATTATATTTACTTAAAAAGATTTTAAAAGGACTCTCCTCTCCTAAACATAGATCCATTGTTCATCTGCTCAAGTTCATCCCAGCAGAGGATGTTAAGAGCATTTATCTTGTGTTTTATCACTGCTTATAAAGACACTAGATGTGATTTTGGATGGCTTACCCCCCAAAAAAGACTCACGCTTAGAGAACCTGTGCCACTGATTGCCATCAAATTATCTGATCTTATTGTTCGTCTCTAAAAGGACAAAGTACCTTGAGGTGTTGGAGATGGAGCTGCTGTGCTTCTGTTTCCACTGGACTTGCCATCTAGATAAAGAGAAAACATGGGAAAGGACAATTAATTTGGGAAGCCACTAGAAATTCCACTGTGAAGAGCTGTTGGGTGTCCATGGAGTAAAAAATCTTTATTTGCATGATAATTTTCCTCGAGACAGACATCAGGATGCCCAGTTAACCAGGAGTCAGCTCGGAGTGCACCTGACAGGTGAGCTTGGGGGAGGGAGCCTGGGGAGGCTGGAGCTGCTCCAGTATTTGATAAATCATGATCTGGATTTTCTGATATCAGCTTGGCCTGGCTGTATCCATCTGGGGAGCTAGAATGAGCTGCTCTTTCAGCAAAGACTCAAAGAAATTCAATATTTGCAGAATTGCTGAATAACCAGCACAGGGTGGACTAGCCCAATATTCTGATGCCTGCAGTTTGGCTTGGATAAGGAGAGAGGCACAAACAGGTCCTGCCTGAGCAAATATTTGAGTTTTCCATCCTTACCTCTCTCAGTGGTTGCTGTCAGGGTTGTTGTAGTAGTGGGGGAGGGTTTGGCTGTAGTAGTTTGACCCACAGAGGTGAGGCTCAGGTTGGTCAGTGGTGTTGATTTTATTGATGGCTCTGTAGGGAAATTGTGGTGTTACTTCAAAAAGTTCAGCTCAGAAACAGCTTGGAGAGGGCACAGCTATTGCAGAGCCCTCAAATTCCTCCAGAGTTAGGAATAATCTGCTAGGGAGAGCATGGAAATAGCCTTCATCCTGCTCAGACTTAAGGAGCTCTCGTACTTTGGAATTTCCTTTTGCTCTTTTCACTGCGAGGAGGTGCTGACCTGGCAGAGCTCAGCAAACACAAGGAGAAAGTCAGGGTTTGCCACTGCTTCTTTCTCTGCTTAGAAAAGTGAAGGTGTTTTTGTCACTGGACACTTGACCTGCCTGGAGCTGCCTGGCACCCATGTGATCATTTCCTTGTGTTCTGAAATGCCGACTTTCACCTTTCATTTCACTGAGAGTCTCCAAGCACAAATAATTCAGCTCTTGAATTGATCTGGAGGCTCCGTCCTCTGCCTCAACCAGCTCCAAACTGCACCCAATCCAGAGCAAGACGTGAGGGGAAAAGCTTCCAATAATCCCTCTTCAAGGAAGAGTGGATCACCAGCTGGGAATTAACAGGGAAGCTCCTTGTCTAGACTGCTCTTGGCTTTCCAATAGATTGAGAAAATGGTGAAATGGTTTCAAGGTTAATGTGGTGGGTTTTTTTTTTCCCTTTATCCAAATGCTTCACCTTAATATTAGAATTTAGGATTAAGTTTAAGTTTCTTTTTTTTCTGCAAGCCTTAGAAGCAGAGATCTTTTTGAGATCTTATTCCTTGATATTTTTGGGGTCCTTCTGGAAGTGTAGCTATGCTTAGATTTTTTTTCCTGAAACACAGCAGGAAGAGATCTGTCTCCAAAGATCCAAGTGGACACTAACAGATGTGGAGCTGGAGAGATCATTTCTTGTGTAATTGGTTTTCTGTACATGTCACAAAATCAGAGGAAGGCTTGGGTTGGAAGGGATCTTAAAGATCAGCCAGGTTGGAGGGGGCTTGGAGTAACCTGGGATAGCGGAAGGTCTCCCTGCCCATGGGAAATGGGATGAGCTTTAAGGCCTCTTCCAACCCAAACCATTCAGGGATTCCACTCTGTGATCATCTCATTCTCCCTATTCAATTTAAAGACTTTTCCCCCCCTGGTTTTGCTCACACCTGTGCCTTGATCCCTGTGGGGTCAGCTGGCTGGATCAGAAGCCCTGACACCACAAAATTTCCTTCCTCCTCACCACTGTCCTCTGCACAGCCCCAGTTATTGCCGGGTGGCCCAGCTGGACTGAGGTCAGACCAGTTCCACACTGGGATGGCCCCAAGCTGCTCCCCTGGCCTCCAGCTGAGCATTACCTGAGCTGTGGTTCTTTGCTTCAGGGCTGGGCGCTGTTGGTTGGGATTGACCTGGAACACAAGCAGAGGCATGGAGGTGACATTTCCAGGCTGGTGGGATCCCACAGGGAGGGCTGGAGGATGGGCCAGGAAGGGGCCATTGTAGCCAATGAGAGCAGAAAGGGTGAGGGGAACAAGAGCAGAGGGTTTGTCTCTGGTGTGGCTGTGGCTCCATGGAACCATTGCTGCTAGGAAGCAGCTGGGGAAACAAGGAGCAAAGCTGAGGCAGAGCCCCTCCGCTTTCCCCAGGCTTCCTGGAACACAGCCTCGCTCCCTTCCGGACAAAAGGGAACCAAGCCAGGTCACCCTCTAGGGCACAGAGCCCTCCATGTCCCCTGGAGATCTGGGGGTGAGTGGTGATGGACGGGGCAGGCAGAGGCAGGATCCTGGGAGAAGATCCCTCAACAGATGGGAGTTTTGAATCAGGGTCCCGTTTGGAGCCTCTCCATTTGCATCCCCCATTTGCACGTGCCTCCACATCCAAACAGACACATAAAGCACATCACAAGGCAGAGGTACCTGTTGCAGCGGAGGTGGAGGAGTTTGTGGAAGCTGTAGAACCTGAAAGGAAAGAGCAGAGTGTGAGTGGTGCTCATCTGTGGTGATCACTAGCGCACTGCTGTTCTTGTTCCTTGTGTGGTTTGGGTTTTCCTCATCTTCTGTCAGAATGACTTTGAAATAAGGGATTCCCCCAAAAGCATTAGCAGAGAAATAGTAGCAAAGAAGTTTTACTGAGTGTAAAACTATCAAGCTGTGAGTAAATTATTAGTGGAATTTATCCAGCCAGCATAAATGTCCTCCTCCCCTTTAGGGGGCCATAGAAATCCATGGGACCTTCCCTCCCCATGAGCTATTTGCCTCGGCTCAGCTCTGGCACAGAAGGGTGTGGGACCTGTGTTCTGGAGCTGCTCAGAGGTAAGACACACATTTGAACACTTTGTTCCCTTGAGACCTTAAGGAATGGATGGATGAGGTTTGTAAAGGCTTCCAGGAGCCAATGGGACTGTTCTCCTTCCTATCCTGTGTATCCTGGGAAGCTGAGGCCTGGGGCTGTGAGTCTGGAGGGAGCTGCAGCCCTCAGGAGCTGCCTTCCCCGTAGGGCTGGGTAGTCCTTGAGGTCCATACAAGGTTGTAGGTGTTTCACTGGGTCCCCAACTGAAAGGTGGCTTTGTTCATTTTATTTGTTTGCTTTTCTTTTGGATTCATGACAAAGCATCCCTGCCCCAATCCTCTACATTTCACACTCTCAGCATCTGTTTTCCTTTAAGCCCCAGCTCCTGGAGTCCTGTGCTCATGGAGTCACAGAGCAGAGTATTTTTGCTTGGACAGGAACTTCCAAGGTCATTTAGTTCAACTTCAAGAATTAGATGAGATGCCAATTAAAAATGCTGCCCTTGAAAATGGGAGAAAGTAATGTCCCACACTCTAGGACAAGACCTGGAAAATGTAAATGCATTTTAAATGCTCAAATCAAACCCAGGTGGTTTAACTTTGGGAAGGTGACTTTGAGTCTGTCATTGCTGGAATGTACATCCTAATTGGGATTTTCAAATGGTTATTGGTGGTGACCCTGGTGCTCTCCATGGATAAGTTTAATGAAAGAAATGACACAACAGGTACAGAAAGCAGCTGAACCTGACTCCCCCGGTGATCCATCTCTCCAGAGTCCCACGTGAGGAAAAGGATTTGGGCAGAAAGGGACAGCAGGGAAGGTTGAATCCTTCCAGCACACTGTCCCCTCATGATGCCTCAGGGCTCGGTGATGGGAGCAGAGCCTCTGCAGGAGGTGCAGGAGAGGGTCCAGCCAGGGCACAGCAGTGCCCATTTTCAGCCAGAACCTGCCCTCCTGGAGGGAAATTCTCCCTGTGAGGGTGGGCAAGCCCTGGCACGGGGTGCCCAGAGCAGCTGGGGCTGCCCCTGGATCCCTGGAAGTGTCTGAGGCCAGCTTGGATGGGGCTTGGAGCATCCTGGGACAGTGGAAGGTGTCCCTGCCCATGGCAGGGGGTGGGATGAGATGAGGTTTAGGGTCCCTCCCAGCCCAAACCACTCTGTGATTCCAGGATTTGATGCCAGGAGTTGTAGGGGTGATGTAGATGAACTTTGGGGTAGCTCCAAGAGCTGCTGGTGCCTGGGGGAGGCTGAGGGCCCTGGCAGGGAGGGGTGTCTGCAAGGAGACCCTCGGCACTGAGTGTGGTTCTGGCTCAGAGCTCACCCTCAGCACCCTCTGGGTGTAGTGAGTTCCTGTCTGAATTCCTGATTGATCGCATTTTCCTCATGGAATTGCTTTGGAGCCGTAATTGTTTTTGTGTCTGAGACTTTATGACAATGATCCCAGCCAGACAGGAAATGTAAACCATGGTGAATACATAATAAAATGTGGTTTATTCCCAGACATGTTTTGGCTGTGAAAATCAGACTGGACTTTTCAGACCTTTTCCATGTTTTTCCCTTCTAATTTACTGGGCAGCAGGCTGGGAAAACCGTCCTGTTCAATCCATGAAAGAGGAGACAGGATCAGATCTTTAATCACTCAGAGAGGAAGGGACTGGTTGCTGTTCTAACTCCATTTGGAGCAGGATCAGGAAGCAAGGACCTTAATGTGCAGCAAGGAAAAGGGAGGCTGGGGAATAGGAACTTGCCTTAGCACAGGGCTAGTGAGGTGCTAGGATTGTATTGGAGAATTTAAGGGATTTCCTTCCCTGAGGATTTTGAAGAGCAACTTAAAGGAGCATCAGGGCAGTAAGAGAGAGGGTTATGGGCAGCTGTACCATCAACTACCAAACTAATTAATATTATGGGGAAAAAAATCATGTTTTAGGCACGTTTGCCCTTCCTAAAGAGATAGAGATGCTTCTTTTGAGGAAGGGGGACGATTCTGGACGTTGGTTTGCAAATGCTTTAACATACTCTCTACATTCAGCATAAAAAATAATGTACTGAGATCATCATGGGGGGTCAATATTGTCCAGCAGCTGCCAGACTCCAACAGCTCCTCTTTCTCCAGAATTCCCTTGCAGGACCCATTGTCTTGTTCTCCTGTGGGGAGAAGTAGCCGTGGCACATTTATGGAAATGCTCACAAGTACTTTTTCATGGACATGGCATGTGAGAGCACCCAGAATCGCTGGAGAAAGAGCTGCTGTCTGCACTTAGCCTTTGCCAAAGGAAAAGGGGAGTGAAGGTGCTGAGCTGGACATTTATTCCACCATTTTTGGTGCAGGTGAGGAGAAATCTGAGAGCTTGAACAGAGCCTCTGGGGATGGGAGGAAGCTGAGGGTGAGGGAGGTGACATTGGCATGTTCTGCCATCCCTGATGGGACCATCCACAGCCAGCTCCAGCATCCCTTCGACAGGAGGAAATGATTGTACGCAACATTTTCTTCACTGCAGCACGTCCTGTCACTGGGGGTCACACTGGAGACCTTCTGAAGTTCTCTGTTTGCAAACCTAAACCTTGTGGTCATTTAAAAAAAAGATGAAAAAGCAGTTTTTTCCCACTGCTCAGTTCCCAGAGTTCCTGTGGCTGGGCCGATGCTTGCCCTGCTCTGGAGTGTTGCTGTGGGGAGGCTGAGGGCTGGAGATCCCCTCCTGGCATTCTGCTCTGGAATAAACGGCCCTGGCTTCTCTAAACACATACACACTTCATTTCAAAGCGGAGCAGGCCTGGCTCCGACTTCTGGCCGCTGCTGCTTGTTTTGCCTTCCCTGCCAACTCAAATAAGCAAAAGTCCTATTCTATTGGGTGTTTTCTTTTGGGGAGGGTGCTCAGCATCCCAGATCCCACAGGAGTGGGATGGATCTGTGCAAAGCAGGATGAGACCAAACTCCCTTTGTGGGGCTGGGTGGCAGGATGGGGATGAACAAAGCGTGCCACGTGTCGTGGCTCCCTGCAGATATCCCAGGGGATTCTGGAGCTGGAAACCATTCCCTCCCAGTGCTGCTGCCAGCATGGAGAGCTCTGGCTGAATAAACAGCTCCCAGCAATAATCAGGACACGGCTGGCGCAGCTGGAATTGCAATAAACATCAAAGCCCTTCCACGAGGGCAAGCACTGCCAAGGAGTTTGTTGTGTGTTTGGGTGCAAAGGATTTACAGCTGGACTGTGCAGTCCTGGGTGGAGACTGGGAGCTGGCTGAGGGATTTATGATGGGAAATACGGCTTTGTGCTCGTGCTGTCATGGGAAAGTCCCAGTTAGCCTCCGGAACTGCAGGGCTGCAGAGGAGCACATCGGGGCTGCAGCTGCATTTCGCACTCGGTGCTCGCTGGTTTCTGGGTAATTTTTCTGAAGGGTAAACAGGAGAATTTTTGATTTCTGGCTTTGGCAGTTGTTTTTCTGTGGGGCTAGGTGTGTCTAGACTGACCTGGAGCCTTTTCTCATGGCAGCTGAGATATCCCCAAAGCCAGCAGCTCTCCTCACTCACTCCTCAGCACAAAGAGGGTGATGTCAACCAAAAGACAGGTGAATTTTTGGTATTTCTGCTTTGGTATTATTTTTGGCAATTGTAGACATTTAAAGCATGGTTTTCCCAGCTGCTGACCAAAGAGAGGGGCTACTTAAAACCTCAAAACTTTGCCAGGGCCTCCTATAGAGATCTGAGCCAGCTGTTGGCAAGATTTCAGCAGGTTTTAGATCAGGCTCAAGACAGGCTTGTGGTGTCCAGCTGGTATTCATAGAGGGCTGGAGTCACTGGGGAGGACCTCTGGCACCGGTGTGGAGTCACAGGGACTGCTCCTGTCCACTCAGAACTGCTGATGGGGAGGGAGCATCTATTCCCAGTGACAAGGAACCCTGGACTCGTCCCTTCCCTGGCACTTCTGGGGGATGTCCCACCTGCAGAGCCCACGGGGCAGTGCTGTACTTCTGTGTCACCCTGTGCTTGAAAACGCTTTCAGAAAAGAGATCCAGCGAGCTAAAATTAGCTCTCAGATTGCAACTCAGATATTGGCACCTCTGTCAGATGACCCAAGACAAAAAAATCACCAACCACTTCACACAGGTGCAGCTGTTTCCTGGGTGAAACACGGCAGCAGTGAGCAACACCCAATTCTTAGGCCTTCCACAAGGAAAAAATCCTCTTTAAGGAAACCTGGAAAGAGTTCTGCCAAGGCCTAGGTCCTGTTTTATTAAGTGCCTAAGTAAGTTGTCTCTGCCTTGAGGGTCTCACAGCAGAACAGGTGGGGTGGGAATTGTGGAGGAGAGAGAGGAAAAGTGTTGTTCTGACAGCCCAAATCAGGTCCAAATCCACAGAAGTGTTCAAGTGCTTAATTCCCAAATGGCATGGGGGGGTTGGCAACTGGCTGCTAATTTGTTCTGAATTGTAATGACTCAGCCAAAGTGTTATGGAAAGTTTAAAGAGCCAGGAATTAATCCCGGATCTCATCAGCAATTAAAATTAATTGTTGCCTTCCTCTGCCCATCCTCAAGGGCTGGGCCTGGGCATCCTCTCCAAGCACCACATTCCATGCTCCTCTCTGGTGAGCCAATCTGGAAGCAGATCTTAGTGGGAGGCAATTAAAACCCACTTGGATGTAGAAAACAACCAGGGAGTCAAACAATATGGGGAAGCTGCGAGCACAGAGCAGCTCTGCTGCACCCCAGGGCTGCCCAGGGCTGTTTTCTCCATGTCAAGGGGTTGTTCCTGGAAGGAAAAGCAGCCTGGCTTTTCTCCTGGCTGCACCACCACCGTTCCACCAGGCTGCTGCTCCATCACCCTCCCAGCTTCTTGCTGGTTCCAGTTTTCTCCTCACCTGCTTACTTTAGATCTCTGGGTTTGCTCCTGGTGATGTGGGTCCTGTCCTTCTCCTGGCCGTGCTGCTTCTCAGGTTTGGGGCTGGGTCTGGGATTTTGGAGGGGAAATCACTCCATGCCCAGTGCAAATGTAAAATGAGGGCACCACCAATCCAGGCCCACTGGGACCCGGAGCCCAGCCTGTGCTCTTTGCCTACCTGCAGTTTTTTTAATAATATTATTCATTAGCAGCTCAAAGCACTTCACAGAGGAAACTTTCCAAGTTTCTTCCCAAACTGATTATTCTTTCCAGTAATTCTGAGATTCCTCAGGTTTTTTTGAGCGCTGCTCTATGATGTTTATGAACCACCAAGCAGGAATGTGATCTGCTGGGTCTGGTTCAGGAGACAAGGTGTGAAAGGGGCTGGTGGCTAAGGGATTTCTCATAACTCCTGTTCTTTCCACCTGCTTTTCTTGAGTGTCCTGGCTTGAGTGCCAGGCGAGCAGTTGAAGGATAACCCTGCTTGGAAGAGGTTCCAGTCTCACAGATGCAACAGCTACAGAGCAGGTAAAGCATCTTGGCCTGACAATTCATCTGAGTCCAGATTTTGGGTGAATGACCCAAGTTTTTTTCCCACATTTCCTAACTCTTTATGTATCCCCCCATATCTCATATCCCCACAGTGTGGGCAGCAGGGTAGGGGGGGATTCTGCCCCACTTGGGTGAGACCCCACCTGCAGAGCTGCTTTCCTTCAGCTTAATGACATTCCCCCTTGTCCTGTCCCTCCATCTGTTATCCCAAGTCCCTCCCCAGCTCTCCTGGAGCCCCTTTAGGCTCTGGAAGGGGTTCTGAGGTCTCCCTGGGGCTTTCCCTTCTCCAGATGAGCACCCCCAGCTCTCCCAGCCTTCCCCCACAGCAGAGCTGCTCCATCCCTCTGACCATCCTGGTGCCTGCTCTGGACTCATATGGGAGCTCCTCCCTTGCTGAGGTGGTTGGGTCCTGCTGGGTGGGCTCCTCTGGGAACTGGAGCCAGGAGAGCTCCCAGCTGGGGCTTTGCTGGTGCTGCAGAAGCCCCAGGGGCCCCCTCCAGCCTGGCTTCCCAGCAGGAGCGTTCCTGGCTTTGGGACACCAGCACCACCTCCTGCAAGGACACCTGTTGTTGACTCACCTATTGTAAACGGGACAGAATTCCTGGAAGCCGCTGCAGTCAGATCTGCACTCACCGAGGGGTTTGCGTTACCGAAGGGAGCAGTTTGTTGTGTGAACAAACATTTCTCCAAACCACCTCCTGCTTTCTCTTCCTTGTTCACCACGTCAGGGCTGGGCTGGCCTCACCCTTGGCTGAGAAATTTGCTTTAGGATGCCCTGGTCTGAGGATGCAAGTCTGGAATCTGGGTGCCTGTCCTTTAGCTGCATCCCATTTTTGATTATATCAAAAATATATCTCAGAATACACATCTGGTTCTGAAATAACACATTTCTCATGGCATTATCCATCCACAGGCTGTGGCACAGATAAGGAGAGCAGTGGATGGAACAACAACAGTGGGAAATCCTGCTGGGATTTCATCAGATTTGAGGAAGAATTTTTTCAGTGGAAATCTTTTGTCTGGAAAACGCCTGCCCATTGTAATGGAAAGGGTCCATAGGAAGAGGTTTGTTTGGACAAATTTTCTGCTAAATGTTTCTGGGGGGAGGAAAACCAAATTGGAAATGTGCCAGACCTTCTCACTTCAGCAATTTCAAAATAACAGTTTGAACCTCCCTTATTTGAACCTCCCTTCAGAAATAACCATGAAAACTGAGAATGTTAATTTAGGAAATGATCACTTAATAAAATGCTGAATTTGCACCAAGCAAAAGCAAGAAAGGCCTGTGTGGAACCAGCAGGTACAAGTGTCCAGCCAAAGCTGATTCTCTGTCTCCCCAAGGTTACCTCCATCCCCCCAAGGCGGGGAGCCTTGCACGTGAGCCCCTCATTCCTTTTCCCAGCTGCCGGTGTGCCGGGACAGCCGCGGCATCAGAGCCCGACTGCCCCTCACTAAGCTGCTGCTTTGCCTTCTGCAGAAGCTTCCCCCAGGGGCTGCACCACCTTAGGGACTTGCTGTCAAATTAAAAATGAAATTCAAAAGCCATTTGGGGACTGTTGGATCAGTGCAGAAGAGGGAGCCAGGACACATTCCAGGGAAGGCTGGTTTGGTGGGAGAGGAGTGATGGTGCTGTGACTGTGGAGAGGGACGGTCCCTGCTCCTGATTTTAGACAGGTGGCTTTGAGAGGACAGAGTGTTGCTGTCGGGACTGAAGCATGGAGGGTGGCACCCCTTCCACCAGGTGCTGCAGCAGCCAGGTGCTCCTGGAAGCTGGAAGCCTGGGCAGTGCCTCTGGGATTCCCACTCCATGAACCTTGGCATGGTGCAGCCCAGCCAGGGAAGGGATCTGACCCCCTCTGTGCCATTCCTGTTCCATAAAAGCCCTTCCAAGTGGTTTGAAGAGGGAAAGCAGCGTTCTACGTGGGCATTAAGGTGTGTCACAGAGTAGCCAAGGCGCTCAAAGCCCCTTGATGTGATCCTTGCTCTGATCCCAGGCACAACCCCCTCCCCCGCTGCTGAAGGCAGCAGTGCTGCCCTCTAATAAGGAGAGAAAATTTTCAATTCATGTGCTCTCATTTCTTGGAATTATACAGCTACAAACCAAATTGCTTTCGGTATTCTACAGAATGAGATGATCTTTCCTTTCCAACACAAACCATTCTATGATTCTCTGCCTTTTAAAAATCCCATTATTACCAGCACAGTGGCTGTAACCCAAGGCAACTTCTATAGTTTAATGATACAACCTTGGAGTTGGAGACACATTATTTTATATTCCTTTGAATGTATTCCAGCTCCCAGCTACTACAGCTGTCAGCAAGGCAAGAGGGGCCTGACAATGCAGGGAAAAGCAACCTGTCATCCTTTGGAAAGGGAAACCAGCTCCTTCATCCCACACCTTAACTCACATGGGAAAGAGAAGTTAAACCAGAATTACCCCAAAGCAGCAGAATTATTACAGCAAGGACGAGGTGTGCTCTGCATAAGCCTTGCACGTGAGCTTTGTATTTATATTAATGAGAACAAAAAGTGCAAATAAAAAGTATTTTCAAGGAAAACAATGTCCTGCACATTGAAACATTCCACCTTTACTCTTATTTGACAAAAGCCACTTACTCCAAACGCCTCAGAAGAAACACTCTTTTCATTAACCAGGAAACAAATCTTTGTATTGCAGCACTGCCAAACAAACCCTGTATACCTGACAAAGTCACATTTTCCTCAACAACCTGACTCCTGCCCCCCCTGAGCTGGAAGGCTGAGCTTTCCAGGGCCTCTGCCCGGTTCCCTTTGGGGCCCCCCTGAAGCTGGGCCCCCCAGATCCCCCGTCCAGCAGCGCCTCGTGCTCCCGGGGTGTGCGGAGCAGCTCACCTGGGAGCAGCAGGAGGAGCCCGAGGAATGGATGGATGGACGGCAGCAGCATCTCCGCTGCTTTGTGCCTCGCGGAGCCTCTGGCCATGCCGGGAGGGACCGCGAGCAGCGAACCGCCTGCCCGGGCTGACTCTCACACAGCTTCCTGCGAAAGAATAGGAGGAAACGGGCTGAATCCACAGGGGAACTGTGTTTTTCAGCCCATTATGGCCGGGGAGGATGTGAGACATCGCTCACCGGCGGCAGAGGAAACCTCGCCGAGTTTGCCGGGCACTCGGCTCCCGGCACGGAGGGATGTCGTGCTCTGGGCCTCAGCGGCTTCCTTACGGTGCTGGGGTTTTCTGGGAGGTGTTTCGTGTGTGGGAGCATGTGCCCCAGCTCCCATCCCCCCCACATCAGCCTCCCTGGGGTAAGAGCTGCTCTAGGAGCCTCCCTGCCTGCTGAGAGGGGGTTTCTTACCTGTCCATGAGGAATTTAGGAATAACTGCTCCTTGTGGGGCTGGGGTAGCTCAGCAGCTGGAGCTGCCCTGTACCCTGTGCCTCCCTGGGCAGCTGCAGCGGGTCTGGGAGCTGGGACATGCCAGCTTTGGGATGGTGGCTTTGGGATGCTCCTCTTCTGGCAGCACAGCCTCCCTCCCTACAGGACACACAGCACATGCTGGGCTTGGACCTACTCTGTCCTCAGTTTCTGGAGAAGAGGAGGAACTGGAAAACTGGGCTGGTTCTGCCCCCATCCAGCCCGAGGGGTTCAGACATTTGGTTTCTTGGCCTTGACTTGGTCCGTGCAGGTCTGGCCTGCCACAGTGTGAGCTCCAGAGGTTCTGATCTATCCTGTGCTGGATGTCAGTGGGTGTTTGCAGGAGGAGAAGCATTTTAGTGTCCCCACCTAGGGAAGGCTCCTGTGTCCTTCTGTGTGGGTGTTCAGGATGCAAAGCCAGAGGATTCTGTCTCCTGGCTGAGAGGCTGGTCCAGCCCCCTCCCACAGCCCCCCAAATGCCACAGAGCCTCAGCCAAAGGCAAAGGAGATTCTCCTTCACTGCATGGAGGGCATCAAGGGTGTCCTATGCTGCCAGCAGGATCCTTGTTCCCACAGCTGGCAGACAGCGGCAGGACTGAGGGAATGATCCCCCGTGCATGGCACAGCTCCTCACATTCCGTGGGTCTCCCAACCCTTCTAACCCCTTCAACCCCCCAGGAAAACCAGGCCCAAGGTTGGTGGCCTCCACAGCAGCCTTTGCTGGGACAAAGCCCCTGCCAGCAGCCCCCCCATCCTTTTGTCCCTTGCACAGATGTGATGCTCAGAGATTATGCTGTAGATTAAGGTTTTACTGAATCCTGAAATGAGTGCAAATACCCAGAGGCTCACACGCAGTTAAATCTCTTCTGGATGCTCGGCTGGATGGTGGAAAAGGCATTTCCCACCCTGTCCTCCACATGTACAGGAAGGACAGAGCCCAAATATTCACCCCATCCTGTCTGCTGAGAGCCTGCAGGTAAGAGCAGTGGTGTTTTGGGGTGGAAGGATGGGAAGATGTGTTTTGTAATGGCTGAAACTCCGGGGATCCATATCTTCTGCTCTGCGATGTGCTCAAGGTCACTCCTGGGGCAGAGGGTGTGACACGCGGCACCGCTGGGCCAGGAGGACGTACCTGTGTGCACGGTGGTGGCACAGCCAGCGTGTGAGGGGAGGGATGTGCCAGCCCTGACCTGGCACCGCCTCCTGCCAGTGACCCCCAGCAGCTCACACGATCCTTTAGGTTTGGAAAAGCCGCCAGAATCATTGAATGTAACCATTGAACTGGCGGCCCAAAGCATCCAGAGCTCCACATGGACTCAGCCCACAGCCGTGCTGGCAAATGCTCCTTCTGCAGCAGTGGGACCCCCGGCAGGGTCGGTCACCGCCGGGGCCGTGCCAGCCCTGGGGCCAGGGCCCTTCCAGCCCGGAGCACGGCGTGGGGACACCGTGCCGGGCACTGCAAACAGCTCTCGTGCAGAAAGGAGATTTTTTACACCCATTCCTTCACCACGTTCAGTTTGCACGCCCCGCCGGTGGCAGCAGGGAGGTTTCCTGCCGCCGAAGGGGGAAGGGAGGAAGGGTGCTTCTCCCCGGACAAAAGGGCCCTTGTCCGCCGCGGGGGACAGGAGGGTCGCGGGGCGGCAGCGCTGATGTGGCAGCGGGCAGGGCCGGAGCGGCGCTGCCCGCGGGATGAGCGGGCGNCAGCTTCCCGGAGACGATGATTCCCAGGCAGCAGGGACGCGCAGGTATCCCGAGGGGCTGGGAGGGCTCTCCTTCCTTCCCTTCCCATTGGCCCCTGCTCCCTCCCGTGCTGGCTCCCACCGCATCTTGTCTCTGGTGAGGGACGACTGACGGGGTTGGGTCCCCCCGGGAGGTCCCCGTGGGGTTTGGTCCTGGATCAGCACCGTGGGGCTGGGGGCGGAGAGGGGAGGGCAGAGGGCTCCTCACAAGAGCCAAAGGCGCAGTGTCCAAGGGCTCCCAAAAGGACAAGGGGATGCAGGGCATCGCCTCATCTCCTACAAGCCCCAGACTTCACCACCAAAATTTCTCCTGTGCTGCCAGCCCGAGGGAGGGGACACTCACGGGATCATCCCATTCCCTGGCAGCTGCAAGTGCAGGCAGGAGCTGCAGGCTGGAGGGCGGGAGATGAGGACAGGGACGAGCTCTGCTCGGTGGTCACCCCCCCGTGTCCCTGTGCCAGGTCATCCCACTGAGCCATGAACACCTCGGTCCCCGGCAGCCAGCTGAGACAGGCCGAGCCCCAGGACGTGGCCGCCTTCACTCCCGTCTCCATCATCAAGAGCGTGACAAAGAAATCGGACGCGCTGCCCATGATCTCGGTGATCGTGGCTGTCTTCGTGCTGCTGGCCGTGTTCATCATCCTGGCGGTGCACTACGGCCCGCAGCTGCGCACGCTGCAGATCACGCTGCACCACGAGCCCATGCCCCAGCACATGGACAGCGTGCTCCTCACGGACTGGAGGCGGCTGGATTCCCACGGCAAGCTGCCAGGCTGGGATCTGCCCGGCACGGGCACGGCTGGAGTGACCTGCCACTGCTCCTGCAGCCATCACCTTCCCCATGGGAGTGCTGAGCCCAATGTCATCGAGATCACCTACCTGTGACACGGCCCTGGGCAGGGCTCAAGGGACGTGGCCCGCTGGAAAAGCTGGCATGGGATGTTCGTGTATCCTGGGACGCGCCGCTGCCCACACACGGAGGCTGCACCTCCCCAGACCCGTGTCTGGCCCCAGGAATGCTCAGCCAGGAGGTTCAGGACCCATCGCCGGCCCCTAGAAGCCCAGCCCAGGGGTGCCACTGTCCCTAGGCTGGAACTGGGTCCCAGCCCAGGCTCTGGGGCCACCTCAGCCTATGTGGGACAGCTTTAGCATCTCTTCTGGTTTTACCTGCCCTGGTTTTACCTGTCCCACACTGCCTGGGAGTGGCCAGCAGAGCTGCCTTGGTCCTTGCCCCAGCTGGGTAGCTCTGGGGCTGTGCTCGGCCTGGCTGTTGCTGGAAGTTTCATCATCTGGAATTGTTTTCCAGTGAAAGATGTTTCCACACTCAGTGTCCTCGTTGCACTGTTTATATGGCACAGAGAAGCTTCCAGCCCCTCTTTGCCTCATGTCACAGCCCCTTTTCCCATGCTGGGGGGCTGGAACATCGTCCTGCCCCTGCCAGCCCCCCCAGCCCCTCGGGCAAACAGCCAGGAAGGGAGAGGATGCAGCTCCTGATTCCGTGTTGGGTGGAGCAGTGACAGGGCACAACGTGTCCTGTCCCCAGTGGAGGTGGATGAGAGAAGAGCGGTGACACAGCAGAGGCAAGAGAGGTGATAATGGTGCATCACAGCTGGCTGAACATCTGGAGGTGTTGGCACCAGAGGGGAAGTTCACGTGACTCTAGGCAGAGCCTGCAGCATCTCTGTGCAAAGGGATGGGGAGACCTGAGGTCACCCTCAGTGTGGTCACCCTCCCTGTGGTCACCCTCCCTGAGGTCACCCTCAGTGTGGTCACCCCCACTGTGGTCATCTCTCTGTCCCCATCCCTGGCTGCTGTCCCAAGGAGGGAGCGATGGTGGGGTTGGCATCCTCAGTGGGGTGGTGCTGAAGTGCCTCTGTCTCCCAGGGGAGAGCTTTGTTGAGGTGGCACAGAGGGATCCGGAGAGGTGAAACCTGGGCCCTGCAGGCTCCTGGGGGTGTCAGAGCATGGTCCCAGTTCAGCCCTGGGGTCTCTGCTGCTGGAGGCACTGGGATCTCTTCAGTCCCAGTTGTTCCTCCCGTGGTGGATGCAGGACCTCGGTCTCTGCAGTGCCTGGGGAGGGAGCAGCCTCTGAGATCCCCCAGGAGGATTTATTCTGCTGGGCAGCCCCAGAAGTCAGGATACAGCTCCCAGCTCTCCCACTCTGGAAAAGCCAGGTTTGTGCCTGCCCTCAGACCTCTGGCACAGATCCCTGTGGGCACAGCTGGACATGAGATGGGCTTTAGCTGTTCCTCCAGATGCTGGAGGTATTCCCAACACGGCAGATGCTCCAGGATCCCTCCTCTCCCTTATTTCCAGCCCTTTTCTTGCTTTAAAGCTGAGTAGTTGTTGGACTTGCTGGAAACTTTTTGTCTCCACAACAAATATAATTTATATTGCTTTTTAGGAGGGTTGTTTTCTGTTTTGAATTTGTTCCCATTTGTTTTCCAGGGCTGATAGGGCATTATCAGCTCTCCCACACCCATGTTAGAGGAGATAAGAGCTGTCATTTCCATTGAAAATCGTGGAGTCCTGCTCCCCTTTCCGTGATAAAAAAGGGCATCATTTGCAATGTGTACATCCCTAGCAGCACCCCTGAGGAGATAATCACCTCTAGGGACTTCTCCTAATTAAGGAATCCTCTCTATGAGGGTGGTGAGGCCCTGGCACAGGGTGCCCAGAGAAGCTGTGGCTGCCCCTGGATCCCTGGAAGTGTCCAAAGCCAGGTTGGACAGGGCTTGGAGCAGCCTGGGACAGTGGAAGTGTCCCTGCCCATGGCAGGGGGTGGCACTGGATGGGATTTAAGGTTCTTTCCAACCAAAACCATTCCATGATCTCTTTAAATGACATCTGTGGGTTGTGGTCACTCCCACCAAGAGCTGGAGAAAGCCCCTTGTAACCATCACAAGATCTGCACTGTGACACCCGGAGAGGCTCACCCTGCCCTTGGGGACATCAGCCCGTGTCACCTGCCCAGGGTGAGGCAGCTTTGGTGGCTGTGTCATTCCTGCTCAGGGAGCAGCTCTGTCCAGCACAAAGCCTTTAATTAGAGCAACAGGAGCTTTCCTGGCAGCTCCCTCTGAAGGACACCCGCAGCAGGGAAACATCATGTTTGGAGAGAAAAGATTAAAAACGTCTAAATATTAATAAAGAGAGAGACAAAATGGGTAATTATTGCTGGCACTTATTGATTTGCAGCCGCTGGGGACTCGTAAAGGTCTGATTTATGTCACAGTGTGCCGTGGCCCGGATCCATCACTTACCCTGTGCAGCACAGGGAACCCACCCCGGGTTGTTGTTCAGGTGTTTTGGTTGTCAAACTAAAATCAAATCAAACTGGCAGTGAAAGGTGATGCTGCTGGGTGCCCCACGCCCCCATCCTGTCAGCAGCCCCTTCCCGAAGCCCCAGCCTTGAGTTCTTCCATGTTTTTCATTTGCAAACAGAAATTTAGATACAAGCTTTTGGAGCACAGGAAATAAATTACTGTAAGACTTAGAATAGCAGATGAAATCATACAAGTGAGCGACAATATGCTGCCAGCTTTCTCCTCCAGAAGGACATCAAGGGTCAGATCTCAACTCATTGCTTTCTCCCACACAATAAAACATCATTTTTACAGCTTCTCCTCGTTTCTCTTTGGCCAGCTCTCCTTCTCTGTGCTCACAGAATTGCTTTTGTAGCATCGGGCTTTATAAAGCACGTCAGGGTCCTGGAGCAGCAGAGCCGTGCATGACATTACCATAACATTATTCTCTCTATTCAAATACCCAGCCTGGCCCAATTTACTTCACTTATAACTTTCTTCCCCTCCTTAATAATAATCCTTTTATGAGCATGGAGCAACAATAACTCTCCTTATTGTCCCCTCTGTGCAGGGCAGCTCCTGGAGCCCAGCAGACAGGAGCTGCTTTGCTCAAACCCAGGGTGTTTTTTGTTTTTTTTTTTTTTTGTCTGAGGAAGCTTTCAGGAGCTGCTGCATCGATAATTAACTCTGTCCTCATTAGGGATCGCCTGCACCCCCTTTTGTTTCCCTCCTAATTAAGGTGTTGCCCTACAGGAGGGGAGGCACCTTTATAACTCTCCAGAGGAGGGTTTAGTGGGGGGTACAGCGGGGTTTGGGGGAGACTGCTTGTGGTGCTGCAGAGATGCCTAAAATCGTGTAAAACCCAGGGCAACACCCTGAAATCCTGTAAAAGCGGGGGAAACACCCTGAAACTGTGCAAAACCGGGGAAAACACCCTAAAATCATGTGGAACCGGGGGAAACACCCTGAAACTGTGCAAAACCGGGGAAAACACCCTAAAATCATGTGGAATCGAGGGAAACACCCTGAAACTGTGCAAAACCGGGGAAAACACCCTAAAATCGTGTGAAAGGGGGGGAAACACCCGAAAGCCGTGCCAAACGGAGGGAGGCACCCAGAGCACCCGCTGAGGATGGAGGGGAGGCAGCTGCAGCATGGCCCAGCCTCCCTGCAGGGCTGGGGGTGCTGCGCCCCCCGGGGCCGTGCGCGGGGGGCAGGGTGGTCGCAGCCCCTCTGTGGGGAGACTTTGGGGGGGCTCAGCAGCCCCAGGCCCCCGGGCCGCGCCGGGGACAGGCGGGGACAGCGGCGGAGCCCAGCGCGGAGCAGCAGTGGGCTCTCGTGGTGGAGGGATCCAACTGCAGAGCGCAGGCAGCGCCGGGGCTGCGCCTTGCCCGGCCCGCCCCGGCCTCGGCAGGCGCCGGCAGCTCCGGGGAGGCGCCGCTGGAGGAGCCCGCAAGGCCACCCGGGTGGGTTTTCGTGGCGGAGGATGAGCTGCACAGCGCCGGCAGGAGCGGGGGGCGCTGGGGCGTCACCTTCAGCTGGCGGTGGTTTTAGGGAGATGAGCTCCGGGACCACCCCAAGGGAAGGTCCCTCCACCTCTTGCAGAGCTCTGTACCTGGTGTGAGAGGGGGAATCACGTCCTTCCTCCCGAGAAAGGGCCCCCGGCAGCCTCCCAGGTCCCTGCAGGCAGCTGAGGACAGGGAAGGTTCTGGGCTCCCTTCTGCAGCTGCACCTCACACACCTCACGCTCAGGGAGGGATTGCTGTCCTACTGAAAAGGGAGTGACACTTCTAGAGGAGCAAAGGCTGTCTCTGAAGGGCTGAAAATTCACAGAATCATGGCATATCCACAGTTGGAAGGGACCCACAGGGGACCCATCCTGTCCAGCTCCTGGCCCTGCACAGATACCCCAACAATCCCACCTTGTGCATCCCTGGGAGCGGTGTCCAAACCTCCTGGAGCTCTGGCAGCCTCGGGCACTGGAAAGGGCTTTAAGGTCTGCCTGGAGCCTCCTCTTGTCCAGGGGAACATCCCCAGCTCTCAGCCTGTCTCCATCGGAGAAGACTATTAGGTTTGAAAAAGCCTCTTCACGCTCATTTCAAGCTGCCCTCCGCTCCCTGCTGTGTCATGGCACAGCTCCTGGTCCCAGGCTAACACCGTGCCAGCCCAAAATGACAAAGTTTGAAGATCTCCAGCTGTGCAGTGGAGCTCAAAATAACCTGGTGGTGCTGCTCTCTGCCAGGTGATGGACGGGGAGAGTGGTGCCTCCAGCAGAGCTCTGCACCCCCGGAGCTCAGGGTGTGCCCGTGTCCTGCTCTGGAGCCTGGAGAGCAGCTGAGCTGCAGAGGAGCCAGGTTTGCACTCCGGCAAATGGCATTTCCGGCTGCTCTGGGCACTGACAGCATCGGGCAGGAGCTGAAGGAAGCCCTGCACAGTGAATGCGTGAAGTGCTGGAAGAATTCAGTGTAGCTGAGGCTCTTTCTGAGCTTTAAAGGAAAGGGTTCAGGCGCAGTCTAAACCTTAAAGGGGGAATTTTGTGTTCATAGCCACCACAGTGCCCACGGAGGTCCTGAAGCACGTCGGGAGCCTGCCGAGGTGTGAACAGGAAACAGGAGGAGACACGTTTTGTTTTTAGCACCAGATCTCATTTCCCTGCCTGTGCTTCTGGCAAGTCTCAGCTCGGCCCCGTTTTTCTTTCCTATTTTCTTGCAGTGTTACTTTGTCCATCTCCCTCTGTGACTCTGATTTGCAGCTCAGCCATGCTTTTGCAGCGTCTCCTGCCAGGTGGGGATGTTCTGATGGCTGGGGGTCACAGGCTTGGTCTGTAGGGATTTATTCCTGAAGAATCATAAGTAATTCACGCAGGAGCTCCTGCAGCTCCTCCTGGGCAGGCCAGACCTGTCACCAGTGCTGGGGGGTCACAGCCTGGTGACAGTGACTTCTCCTCCCAGCCTTTCCCTGAGCAAACTGGTGCTCAAAATCCCACCGGGTCCCTGTCTTTGGGGAGAAAAATGAGTGGTTTGGAGGTTTGGAATCCTCCCAGCTGAGGGGTGGGGATGGCAGCACGTGGGGTCTGGCAGGTGGGTGCTGGAGTCGGGGGGAATCACCTCCTGTGGAGTCAGTGATGGGTTAAACACTCCGGGAGACTGGTCAGTTCTGCAGCTGGATTGGGAGGTGATGGGAGAAGGAAACCCCACGCAGGGCTCCTCGGGGAACCCCCTCAGTCCTGGGGTATCAGATTTATTTCCTTTACCTTGTGATGTTCCACAGCGGTTCTTCTGTTCCGCTCCATCCCTAAAAAGAAAAACCATTAATAAAAGGGGAGCTGGAGGGATAACAGTCCCAGCAGAAGGAAGTGACCTTCCCACCTCCCCTCCCAAAATCGGGCACGGCCTGGGAGACATCCGCTTCTCCAGCCGGGGCTCCGCGGGCAGCGGGAGCGATCGGGGGCGAGCGGGATCGTCCCTCCGGGGGAGCCCCGGGCTGCGCAGGAGGAAGCGCCAGCACAAAGCAGGGAAATGACCTGGCAAAGGTCACCTGGAGCTGGGGCCGAGCCCAGGAATAGCACCGGGGCTCCGGCCACCCCCCGCGGCACCGTCCCTTCCTCCCGCTGTGCTGAGGGGACAGCTCGTGGCACTGGCGTGGTTTTGGTTTTGCTGCTCTTTGGGGCATCAAAATTCACCATGACAAAAAAAAGTGATGACAGCAGGGACGCAGGAGCCTCACCTGGGAAAACCAGAGTGGTGAGGGGAGCTGGGAGGGGTGCGAATAGGTTGGGGGTACAAGGGGTGCCCACCAAAGCTGGAAAAGCAGGAGGAGAGGGCGAGGTGGGCACAGGACCTCAAAGGCTGCCTGGAAGGTGTGGGGACACAAAGATGATGTGGCTGGTGGGGCTCCAAGCACACCTTGAGGATGCTCCATAACAGCCAAGGAAAAATTCCACTCAACCTTCCCTGTCCTGAATGCCTTCAGTCACCTCGAGACCAAAGCACACCCGGCCTGGCGTCTGGGGGCTCCGCAGGCTCCGGAGGAATTTATGGATCACCCTCAGGCTGTGCTGCTGCCTGTGTGTGCACAGCTGGCCAGCTGTGGTGATACCGGTGCAACAGCTGGGCTGCCCGAAGGTGGGGGCTCGGGGTGAGGCGCTGAAATAAGACCAAGAAGGGATTTGATGGCGCAGGAGTGACGCCGGGGAAATCAGTGCTGAGCCAAGCTGGGATGGAGCATGTGCCAAGACAGGGAGCAGCCAGGACAGACGGATGCAGAGATGGGAGCGGCTTGAGCGGACACAGGTCGTGTCTGCAGCGCCGCCCTCCTTCCCTCGTGCCCTCCCGGCGGTGTTTGATGTGTCCACGCTCCTGCTGATTCATCAGCTCATTTTGGTGGGTCCAGCTGGAACTGGTGACATCATCACCTTTGTGCTGGGAAAGGTGACTTGGGCACATTGCCCTCCACAGGGATTGCGCTTGGATTTAGGCAAAATGAGATAACGTCAAAGTCTGAGATGCAAAAGCGTGGGGAACAAGGCTTTGGGGCAGCGCAGGAGCAGGAGTCCATCACCTCTTCCCGAAGCACAAGAGGTTTGTGGTGGGTCAGGGACTGCAGGAGTCCCACCTGGGCAGTGTGCTCTGCAGGTGACAGCGGTGACGGTCCCCACAGGCTGGGACCGGAGGGCGCTTCCACAGCCTCTCGCAGCCGGGCCCGTGCCGCCCCACGAGCCCCCAGCCCGCCCAGGCGTTGCACCAGCCCGGTCCTCCCTTTTCCTGTAGGTGGGGTTTCCATAGGATGTCGGCCGCTCCATCGCGGCCCGGCCAGCCNCGCGGGGGACAACCACCAGCCCCGCTTGTGATTGCCCGTCCTTTCCAAGCTCTGGCCGGAGCCCGCGGCTCTCGGAGATGGGAGAAGATGCCGAGGCGCTGCGGCGGCCCTGAGGACTCTGCGGGGATGCGGTGGCCGGCGGGACAGCCCATGGCAGCGCGGCGGGGCCGCGGGGGCTCTGCCGGCGGCGTGCTGGGGCTGCAGCTGCCGGCGCTGTGGTGGTGGTACCTGTTCCTGAGCGCCGATGCCCAGGAGGTGGCCACGTTCACGGTGCAGTACCGGGTGCTGGAGGAGGTGCCCCCGGGAACCGTCATAGGGAGCCTGGCCGAGCACTTCGAGGGCGGCGAGAGCGGCGAGGCCGCCGAGACCTTCCAGCTGATGGAGACCCCCGGGAGGTTCCCGCTGCGTGTGGGCAGCGGGGATGGGGTGCTCAGCACGGCCGGACGGGTGGACAGGGAGCAGCTGTGCCGCCACAGTGATCCCTGCTGGGTGTCCTTCGATGTGCTGGCCGCCCAGAACCCGGCCCTGATCCACGTGGAGGTTCAGGTGATGGACGTCAACGACAACGTGCCGCGGTTCCCCACGCCCGAGCTGGAGCTGGAGATCTCGGAGAGCGCATCCCTGCGGACGCGGATCCCGCTGGATCGAGCCCTGGATGCTGACGCTGGCCCCAATGCCCGCTGCTCCTACGCCCTCTCCCCCAGCGAGCACTTTGCTCTGGAGGTCGTCTCCAGCTCCGATGGGACGAGGCACGCCGAGCTCGTTGTCATTAAGGAGGTGGACCGGGAGCTGCACTCCTCCTTTGACCTTGTGCTGACGGCCACTGATCATGGGGAGCCACCAAAATCAGGTACTGCTCTGATTAAAGTCATTGTCCTCGACTCCAATGACAACAGCCCCGTGTTTGCAGAGAGCTCCCTGATGGTGGAGGTTCCGGAGGACGCCCAGCCCGGGACCCTCCTCGTGACAGTCACGGCCACCGACCCTGACCAGGGTCCCAATGGGGAGATCGAGTACAGCCTGAGCAGGCACGCGCCCCCCGAGGTGCTGAGCACCTTCAGCATCGATGCCCGCACGGGCAGCGTCCTCCTGAGGCTCCCTCTGGACTACGAGGAGACCCACGCCTATGAGCTGGACGTGCAGGCGCGGGACCTGGGCGCCAACCCCATCCCGGCGCACTGCAAGGTCCTGGTCAAGGTCCTGGATGTCAATGACAACGCTCCCGACGTCCACGTCACCTGGGCCGCGCGGGTGCCCGTGCTGTCCGAGGCCCTCCCCAAGGACAGCTTTGTGGCCCTGGTGACAGCCAGTGACCCCGACTCGGGAAGCAACGGGCAGGTGCTCTGCTCCCTCAGCCAGGGCTATGAGCACTTCAGGCTGAAGAGGACCAACAGCCACAGCTTCGCGCTGCTGACCAACGCCTCGCTGGACCGCGAGCGGCGCGCCGAGTACAACCTGACGCTGGTGGTGCGGGACATGGGGGACCTGTCCCTGGCCGTGCTGAAACACCTCACCATCTGCATCAGCGACGTCAACGACAATGCCCCAGCCTTCGAGAAGGCTGCCTATGAGGCTGCTGTTGCTGAGAACAGTGAAGCACCTGCCTTCCTGCTCACCGTCCGTGCCACCGACCCCGACCTGGGCTTCAATGGGAAAGTCACCTACAGGATCCTGGACCCCTCTGCTTTGGGGTTGGTCTCAGTTGACCCCATCACTGGGGACATTTTTGCCCTCCAAGCTTTTGATTACGAGCAGGTGAAGAGCCTGGAGTTCCTGGTGACAGCAGAGGATGGAGGGCATCCCAAGCTGGCGTCCAACATCTCCATCAGGCTAGCTGTGCTCGACCGGAATGACAATGCACCCATCATCACCACACCAGTGCTGGTGGGAGGGGTGGCCACGCTCTCTGTCCTGGTCAATGTGGACACTGGGTGCTTCTGGGTGGTCCCCGGGAATGGGAGCACTCAGGGGGCTGCGGCAGTGACCAATTCCACGCTCATGTCGTGCCCTGGCAGTCCCTTCCTCTTCGCCATCGTGGCCAGGGATGTGGACTCCGGCATCAACGGGGCTCTCCGATACGATCTGGTGGGTGGGGATGATGCCAGGCTCTTCATCCTGGACCCGCTCCTGGGGCAGGTGTCCCTGAATGCCAGCAATGCCAGCAGCCTGGCCGGCAGCCAGCGGGAGCTGCTGGTCCGGGTGAGTGACCAGGGGGACACCCCCCTGCACACCCTGGCCCGGCTCCGCTTGCTTTTCCGGCGTCACGGGGCCTTCTCCAAGATGTCAGCGCAGGGTCCTGGCTGGCCCAGTCTCTCCGTGGTGCTGCTGGTCTGCCTGGCCGCTCTCCTGGGCGGGTGCCTGCTGCTGCTGGCGCTGACCCTGTCCCTGCGCAAGAAGGACAAGAAGGACGGCATGGCCTACAACTGCCGGGAGGCCGAGGACGCCCGCAGGCAGCAGCAGCTCAAGAAGCCGCACAGGCAGATTCAGAAGGCGGACATCCACCTGGTCCCGCTGCTCCGGGGCCGCCCCCGGGAGCCGGAGCCCCCCCGGCCTTGCCAGGAGGAGCTGCCTGGCACAGCCACCCCACAGGCTCCCCTCCACCTCACCCCCACTCTCTACAGGACCCTGAGAAATCAGAGGACACAAAAAGACTCAGAGGAGCAGCAGGGCACCTTCGAGCTGCCCATCCTGCAGCGCCGGCCCTGCCAGCCCCACAGACCCAAACACCAGGTGAAGGAGGCTGGGAGCCCCGCGGAGGCACCGCTGCCCAGCAAGAGCTTGGTGAAGCCACCCACGGGAGAGCCCCAAGTGCCACCCGAGCAGCCCAAGGGGGCAGGGGGACCCGGGCAGCCCCAACCCCACCAGCAGATCCTCAGGAGCCTGGTCCGGCTGTCGCTGGTGGCCCTGGCAGAGCAGAGCCCGACCGGGGAGTTCGCCATGGAGTCGCCCCCAGTGCAGGTAGGAGCTGCTCCAGGCATTCCCGGAGTGTGGACACCCCCAATCCTTCCTTGCCTGGGCCTTGCCCACCCTGGGGTAGTGGGAACGTGCAGCCTGATGGTCTTTGGTCGGTCTCTTCCCCCAGGCCTGGGCAGTGATGCCTCAATAGCCTGGGTGGGATGAACAACCCCCCGAGCCCGGCAGGGTTACCTCACCAGGACACGCAAGAGTGGGGCTGTCACAGGGAGAAGGGGACAATCCTATGGGCAGGGAACAGCAGGAGGGGTGCAGGGGAAGCTCGGGCTCAGGTGGGCTGCCCAGGGCTTGTTTTTCCCTCGGTGCGGG
Organism: Donacobius atricapilla; assembly: GCA_013397315.1. Lineage (NCBI taxonomy): Eukaryota > Metazoa > Chordata > Aves > Passeriformes > Mimidae > Donacobius > Donacobius atricapilla. The sequence goes on along the minus strand of WBMY01008195.1, from coordinate 472,442 downwards.
GATGCTGAGCCATCTGCAGGAGGAGGAAGTGCTATAAAAAGGCCGGGGGACTTGGAGGGACGTCCTGGCAGGAAGCAGCTTGAGTGGCCAGCCCGGGGCTCAACAGGCTTTTCCTGCCTTGCAGCAAATCTCCCAGCTGCTCTCCCTGCTGCACCAGGGCCAGTTCCAGCCCAAAACAAACTACAGGGGAAACAAGTACACGGCCAAGAATGGCAGCAGGTAAGGCTGGCTCCCAGCACTTCCCTTCCCCACGCCCCCTTCCTCTGCTCCAGCCCCACCAGTCCAAAACCTCTGAGGGCAGGAGACACTGGGAGACACAAGGGAAAGCCTCATCTCCTGAGATTGGAGGTTCTCCCGTCAGGGGCTGGTTGTGCTCCTCTGGTCCTGGCTCCCAGTGGTATTCAGCTCCTCTTTGCCTCCTTCCTGGGCCACCTTTAGCAGGTCCCTCCATACTCACCTGAGCTCCTCCATGGCCATGAACCATCCCTTGCCAAGAACTTCGGTGATTCTGGGTGCTCAGGAGCACAGAGAGGCTCAGCTCTGGAGGCAGCAGCACAAGGATGAGTGTTCTCCTGGCTCTGGACACTTCCTTAGTGCCTGCCAACATGACTTTGGGACACCTGACCCTGTGCCAGGGGGCAGATGAGTGAGGAACTGCAGCAGGGCTGGAAACACTGAGGTGTCCCAGCTGTGTGCCAAAGATATCCCCAAACTTCATGGTGTTCCCATTAGATCGTGCAGTGTGCTCTGGGTGCACGCTCCTGAGGATGCTGAGTGTTTGTCACTGCCTTGCCACGTCCCCCTGTCCTCACCTGGCCGGGCCGTGGGCAGACACAGCTTTCTCCACCTTCCTCACCTGCAGCTGCAGAGGATGGAAAGGGAGGGAGAGCAGCTCCAGGGTACCTGGGCTGCTCCTCACCTGGTCCTGCAGGATGGAAGCTCCTCTGAATTCATGAGGAGGAGCCAGCAGGTTCCTGCTTGCTCAGGATATGCCCCTGGATCCCTGGAAATGTTCCAGACCAGGTTAGATGGGGCTTGGAGCAACCTGGGATTGTGGAGGGTGTCCCTGCTCACAGCAGAGGGTGGGATGGGATGGGCTTTAAGGTCCCTTCCAACCCTCCTGTGATTCTACGATTTTGCTGCAGAAGGATAAAAACCCTTTCAGGCAAGAAATGTGGAGCAAACCCCACAAACTCCTTAACTGATGGGCACTCAAAATGCCTTCAATTCTGAGAGTGATGCATGGACAGGGTGCCCACAGCCCCTCTGTGGGGCATTTGGGGGAGATTGAGACCCTTCCAAGGGCTCACTGGGGCAGGGCTGTGCTGGGGGCTGAAGTGACCTGGCTGTTGTGACCTCTGGCAGGGCTGCAGGGCTGGACACGGGGCTGGACACGGACTGCCTGAGCACTAAGGACAGTGGGCATGGCGAGAGTGAGGCCGGGGACCGCGACTGCGACAGCGCCTTCGAGCTCTCCGTGCAGCAGCTTGTGGGAGAGGAGCTGGAGACCCTCCTGGAGCCACAGGCAGGTGAGGTGACCTCGCTGCCGGGACAGGGTGGGGCTGGGGCGGCTCCAGCAGTGGGATCTCCTTGGGTAACCCACCCTGAGCCAATCCAGCTGGCCTACAGCAGCCAGCACATCGCGCCTCCTGCAGTGGCTCTGGCAGGGGCAGTGCTTGGAGCAGCATGTCTGGGCCATCAGAGGCTCTTGGTCTCTGGCCAAGGGACTTGCCGAGCTTCATGTTGGATTTTCCCATGTATTTGTGGCTGCTCTTCCCTCCCATGGATGTGTCTGCTGTGGTTTAGGGTTTAGTGATGTGTGAGCTTGGCTTCTGTCATTGCTGAGGGGCGAGGCTCAGTTTCACATGGAAGCTGGTGAACTGCTTCCTACAGCTGGCCTGAGCCCTCCCTTCATGGTCTCATGGTCCATGCAGAGTGAGAAAGGCAGACACCTGTCCTTGTCAAACCCCTCAAGATGTTATCTACCCTCAGAGCCCCACTGGGCTCCTCTTTCCTCTTCATCTCCTGTGACCAACCTGCTGCTAATTTTATCTTTTTTGAGATGTGTGACCAGACTTGTGCACAGTGTTTAGGATCCACTGGGGGTGGATCCTAAAAACTTCCACAAGGAAGTTTTCTGGTTTGTTCCTCATTCCTGTCCTGCCCAAGCTCCACGCTGAGCCCTGTTTGTTGTGACTCCCAAATCTCTCCTCTGCGTGGAGGGAGAGCCATCAACACATGACAGGTTGTTCCCTGGGTCAATTATCTGACAATTGGTGACACAGAAATTCACCAGCCACATTTTGCTCATGGCATTCAGCATTATCAGGTCCTCCAGCAACCCTCTGCTTTTGGGTGTTTTAGTAGAGTCAACACCAACATTGTCCCCTTTCCATGTCATTTATCACTGTGTTGAGCAGATACTCTGGGACTCTGCTAATGACCTCCCTTGGTGAGGAAGATTAATTATTCCTACCCTCACTTCCCAGCTTTTAACACATATTAGTCCCTCTGGAACCTGGCTGTAAATTCAGGCACGGCTCAAGTCTCCTGCAAGCTGGGCTGGTGCTGTTCCACCAGCTCAGGTAACCTCTGCCTTCACAGAACTGAATTCTGGAATGGTATAGGTTGAAAGGGATCTTAAAGATCATCCCATTCCACCCCCTGCCATGGGCAGGGACACCTTCCACTGGCCCAGGCTCCAATCCTCAATGTCCAGCCTGGCCTTGGACACTGCCAGGGATCCAGGGGCAGCCACAGCTGCTCTGGGCACCCTGTGCCAGGGCCTGCCCACCCTCCCAGGGAACAATTCCTGCCCAATATCCCATCCAGCCCTGCCCTCTGGCAGTGGGAAGTTACTCCCCCTTATCCTGGCACTCTAGATGCTTGTCCAAAGTCATCCAGAACTCTCCATCCAGCCTTTCCAAATTTCCAGAACACAGTTCCCCATGTGACAATGTCGGGTGGTTCCTCTGGGAGCAGCAGCTCCCTGGCTCTCTCTGCTGAGCCTTGCACAGAAGGATTTCTCTGAATCTGCCTGGGCTGGATTCACCTTCACACACTTAAAAACTCCTGTCACCATTTCCACCTCCCCTCCCTCTGATCCCGCATTCATTTGAAGCAGTAGTTAATGAACAGCAGCTAATAAACCAGGCAATTTCATATCTGAGTTCCTCTGGCACTCCGGGGTGAATACCATCTGGGCCTGACATTTTCTACATGTTCCTTTTATTGATTTGTTCTAAAAATCTCCTCTCTTGGCATTTCAATTTGAAAGAGTTGGGCTGACTCATGTCCTGTAGCAGAAATTTCATTGTGGAGCCTCTGTGCTCCTCCACAGAAGAGAAACTCATTCAGCTTTGCTACTGGGGTGGTTTGAATTCCAGAGCTGGGCATTTTTGGTGCTTTTCCTTAGGGACAGAACCTGCTACTTCTCCCCCTTTGCCTCCCTGCTCTTTTATTCCAGTAAGGAGCAAACGAAGGAAAGGCTGAGACCTAAAAGTTTCCTTGGATTCCAAGGTCCTGCAGCCAAGAGCTGGGAGCAAAGAGGAGCCCAGCTGCATCCCAGGTGCACTGACACACCCTGATCCCAGAAGAGAGACTGGTGGAGCTGCCCAGCAGCTCCAGATCCAGGAGGATAGAAAATCTGGGCTATGGTGAGGCTGATCCACGAAGCACCATCTCACGTGATTCTTGGATCTGATAGGAAAACAAACCATTTTGGCCAAAGTCCTGGAATTGCACAGGATCATTAGGGCTGGAAAAGCCAGCCCAGACCATTGTTCCCCAGCACTGCCATGTCCACCACTGACCCATGTCCCCAGTGCCACATCGCCATTCTCGGGATGATGATTCCACCACTTCCCTGGGCAGCCTGCTCCATGCCAGCAGAGAATGCTGAGGCTGTGTGGATTCCTGCTGGCCATGCCCAAAGAGGGTGCTCTGCTCCAGACCTGCCAAACCTTCCCCAGGAGCCCAGACCTTCCCGCAAAGGCAGCCGGGCGCAGCCGCCGGAGCCACCGGGCTCCTTCCTCCTCTCCCAAACACAAACAGAGCCCTGGACTTGCATCCTGAGAGGGAGGAAGGAAGCACTGCTGGTGCTCAGGAGCATCCTAACAGTTGGCTGAGGCTGGCTGGGCCTTTGTGCTGTTCCCAGCGGGAGACTGCAATCCCAGGCAGCTCTGGGATTGTTGATGCTGTGGGATGAACTCCCAGCACCGTCTGTTAGCTCTGATCCCCCAGCAGCCCAGCACAGCACTCCCAGCAGCAGATGAGAGATAGAACTTTATGGATGATAAAAACAACCCCTGCTCCCCAAACACCATTAAAACAAGGCAGTAAAGAGTTATTGGTCAAATTAAACATACCTAATTACGAGGTTTTCATGGCCACGGGACTGTCAGCCCTGCTCTCCCTGCAGAGCAGACCAGTTGTGCCCTGCTCCAGAGCTGAGGCAGCCAAATATTGAGGGAATGAGGTGGCTTCTTGCAGACTGGGGAGAAGAAAGCTGCACATTTTACAGGAAAACCTGCAGCACACTCGGGTGATGTCTCAGGGAACAGTCGCTGTGGCTCAGATACTGAGATGTGAAACTCTGGACGTGAAGCGACACAAAAGAATTTTGGGGCTCCAGCTGAAACAAAAATCTAAGGGATGTACCTGCCCTTCTCTCGTTGCCAGGCTGGAGTCCCAGCTCTCGCCCCCAGCCCACCCCAGGGCAGTTGTTTTCCAGAGAAAAAGCAGCAATTGCTTGGCTGGCTGAGGAAGGAGCCTTGCCTCAGCCACTGAGTGCAGATCCCAGGTCCCAGCTGTGGCAGGGTATTGATCACCCTCTGGAATCAGCACGATAAGAGCATTGGAATGGGGACCCTCCTTTCAGATGCCACTTTTAAAGTCAGAGCCACACAATTATTACAGTGACACCAGCCCTTGCCACCCTGGGACTGCTGGGTTTTGTTACCAGTGAGGTTTTGCTGCTCTCAACACCTTTCCTAAGCCAGGTGGTTGCTCTGAACTCCCCCGAGGTTCTTGGTTGTGCTTTGGGAAGGAACAATGAGGGGCTGGAATGCAGCCTCTGTGCACCACAGCACGGACTCTTGTTTACCAGCTGCCTCAGAAAACAAGAACCCCTGTTCCCCTTCCTGCTGTCTGACGAGGAGGCTATTCCAGGCTCTCCCTGCTATGGGGTCCTTCCTTTATTTTCCAGGAGATGTTTATTCATGGCCAGCTATAATCACTTCTTCTCTTGCCAACACTATTTTAAGCATGAAGATTTCCTCTGCTGGTGCTTATGTCCTCAAAATAATGACAGGTTGCAGTCAGATCCCTGGAGAGCACTTGCTTCCTTAGGAGCAGCAACCCCCTGCTCTTGGGGTCTCCACTGTGTCAGTCCGGATCACTCCTGGTTTCACCTCCAGAGTTTTCCCTGCTGGTGTCATTTCAGCTCCCTCTTCCACTGATGGATAATCAGATTTTTGTGTCATTCCCCTAATCAGACCCAGTAACAACCCTGGATGTGCCTCCCTGCCAGCAGAGAATACCCTGACCAATCTTCTGTGTGATTCCAGTTGCCCATTTTGGGCCACAATCAAATTACTGGTGCACTAACGAGCCTGCCCCAACCCCCAGCCCAGGCTCCTCCTGCTCCTCAGCTGTTTCCAATTGAGGAACAACTACTTTAGAGCTCGATTGTTCGGTCCCAGTCTCCAACCATCCAGCTGTGCATTTTATACTCCAGAATTTCATTCTGGTATTATTGTTTTCACAATAACCCATTTCTTTTCGGTCTCAATCTGCCTCCTTAGCAGCAAATTCCCACCCTGGAGTGACCCTGAAGGGAAGTCCACTATCTTTGTGTCCAACGTTTCCCCCTGGAAAGCTTTTCATTGTCTGCTCCCCTTCAGCCAGTCCTAAACCCCCTCTCGCTCAGGCTTTGCTAACAATTTACTGAAGTGCCAGTAGAGACGGCAACAAATGAGAATGCACAGTGACTCTAATGGTTACTACACTAAAAACAAAACCAAACCCCCAGTGGTTTCAAACCAGTTCTATTTTGTTTGGCTTTTTTTAGCCACTGGTTTGTATGGCATCACTGGTGATGTGTTCACAATCATTCCTCTCAGCTGATTTTAGCTATTTTCATTTATTGATATTTTATTAATTTCCCCCCTTTGTCTGCTGCGCTGTCCCTCCCCAGAGCTGGCCCTCAAGAGGCTGACGGCTGCAGACCCAGCGTGGGTGGCCCGGCTGTCCCTGCCCCTCACCAGCAGCTACAAGGACAATGTCTTCTCCCCCGACTCACCGTGCTCCCCCGAGGACGAGGAAGCCGCAAGGCAGGAGAAACCAAGGACCTTTGAGACCTTTGGCAAAGGCGCTGGGGCTGACCCCGGTGGCACGGGGACGAGGCTGGCCAGCACCTTCCTGTCGGAGATGAGCACCCTGTTTGAGATGATCCTGTCCCAGAAGGCGCAGGTGCACAGCGAGGCGGGCGCGGGGCTGCTGCGGCAGCTGTCAGCCCGCGGGCACAGCCTCGGCCTGGGGGACGCTGCTCCAGGCCTGTAGCAGCTCAGTGGCTGTGGCAGGGAGAGAACAGTCAGAAATTTGGGGTGCCCAACCCTATCCCCAGCCCCAGTAGGGTCACTGTATGACCCACGCCTAGACAGGCGTGTTTCCTCCTTTGCCTCCCCCATCGAATTTCTCCACAAGTGATTTCCTTTAGTTCCCCTCCACCTGCCTGTCCTTGCCTTCCTCCTCTCCCAGCCTGCTCCCCCAGTGCTCTGCCAGCCTCCCATCCCACCCAGCAGCACGAGGACCCTGTCCTCCCAGGACAGGCCCAGGCAAGGGGGTTGTGAGAACAACCACAGCACAGAGAGCTACATCCATGTGATCACAGACTGTGAAAATACCTGTCATGGACACTGCTGCAGCTGGGCTCCAGGGTTTCAGTTATTTAAATAAAACTGTTTTTTTCTAACACTACCCTTTCTGTCAGCAGTGTAGCTGACATAATGCATGTGCAGAAAGCCTGAAGTAGCAGCTGGGGAAGGGGAGATGTGCCTGTTGTCTCCCATGGGTCCTTCCAGCTTCTGTGGTTCTGCCACTGGGAACTTGCCATTTTGTAAAAGCCCCCAGAATCAGCACTGGCATCTCTCCTATGGCTGCTCCAAGAGCCCACAACTTCCTTTTCCAAAAGGACTGGGTGTGGCACTCAGTGCTCTGGGCTAGGTGACAAGGTGGGGATCAATCACAGGTTGGACTTGATCTCAGAGGTCTTTTCCAACCTTAATGATTCCATTCTATTCTGTTCTCGCCTTTGAGGCCATAGGATTTTGGAGCACAGTCCTTATCCAAAAGCAGACACCAGATGGCTGGAGTCTGCCAAAGGTAACTTGGGAAAAGGGAAGTGTGAAAACACTGTTTTGAAATATTCAGTTATAAGCTTCACCGTTTTTATGGGTTTTCACTTTGATCTGTCTGTCTGGGAGCTGTAAGACAGCTTTGGGATAATAGCACGGGTGGGAAAACCAAGATATTGGTGACAGAGGAAGAAGCACACAGGAGTTTGTGCCTCTGCACTCCTGCACAAGGGAAGGGCAGTGCTGACCCACGGGCTCATGCAGCAGTGTGGGGATGGCAGGTAAGGGCTTCAGGGCTCTCCTGGACCATCTCAGGTACCCTACCCCTGTTCTTTTCCATGTACCTGGAGGTGACAGGTCCCAGCTCTAGGTGTGTACACACCCGAGCCACAGCACCAGACAATCACACAGATCATTTAAAACAGACTAAATGAGAAAGTTACCCCTTTCTGTTGCTCTTGGGACTACATGACAAGAGCAATAGAGTAAGATTTCCCCAGATGCCCTTTTTAATAACCAAAATGTTCTGTGTTATTTCGAGTCTCCAAAATGCTTGTACAGATGAGCCCATGTCTGGCATCCATCCATCGATGGGTTTGGCCTGGCCTGCTCGTGCTGCTGCTCTGCTAACACAAATCTCTTGCTGGTTTGTTTTACAAACAAAACAGGTTCCTGCACCAAAACAATGTCAGAGAGCCAGATTGTAACTGAGATGCAGCTGTGCAAACTGTGAGGCAGGCATTTGTGACTGAGCCCTGTGGGATTCCTCTGCACCTTGGGAGCACAGGCAGAGGGACAACACCCAGCACAACCTCACATCTCCCTCTGCAAAGTTGCTTTGATGTCCCTGTTAGAGGACAACCCTTACACAAAAATACCTTATAACAGGCAGGTTTTAAAAGGAGACTAATTCCTCCCTCTTGGTTCCATTTCCTGATTCTGCAAACTGCTTTCAGGCCCCCCAGCCCCTCTCCCATCCTGACCAATGCGTAAGCACGCTCTGGATTATCACAGCATAGGAAATCCACCCCAGGAATTTCCTGCTCCTTGTATCCTGGTTGATAAAGGAAATGGTCTAAGAAAGTTTGGTCTGAGCAGGAGAGCAGACCAGAAGAACAATCAGATGTGTTGATGGCTGGCTGTGCCCCTCCCTTGCCGCATGGAGAAGTTCAGGATGGGGCCATTGCCTTTGTTTTGCAGAGCACCAGGGCCACAGGAAGCGGGGCAGTTTGCACAGATGCCCTTGAACCAGTTTAAACTGGTGTGAACAAATGCCTTTTTCCGGATTCAGCTGCCCCAGTGGAGGAAATTATCACACCAGCTGCCTGCTGCTGCTGCCTGCCAGTGGTGCCTTCCCGCTGGGAGCATCCCTTATCCACTCTGCTGAAAATGAGCTGGCATGCTCAGCAAGCAGGGAGTGGATGGATTTTGAAGCAAACCTTGCTCATTGTGTCTCAGAGAGGTGTGCCCGTGGGAGCAGCTCCCTGCCAGGGCTGCAGGAGTAAGAGGGGGGACAGAAGGACACTGACAGGGTGCAGGATGGCCAGGGACAGCTGTCACCTCACTGCTACAGGTGGATCTGTCACATGCCATAAAAAAACGTGCCCTAATGATGACAATTCACTCTCTTGCTTGCCCAGGTTTGAAAGCAGATTAAACTGCCATAATGGCAATAGAGCCAGCCCACACTGTGCTGGTAGCAGAGGCACTGTGAGGACTTGCCTTGGAGAGAGAGAGAATTGCCTCGGAGGGTGTGGGCCAGGACAATCCCAGGGTTAGCTGCCAACGTCCCCACAGGGTGGCTTGTAAACCCCCCTGGGGGACCATGAGCAAGACATGCAGGGCTGATGGAATTAGAACCCCAGATCACAACACTGTGGTGCAGAACCACAGAATGGTTTGGGCTGGATGGACCTTAAAGCTCATCTTGTTCCACCCCCTGCCATGCAGGGACATGTTCCACTGTCCCAGGCTGCTCCAAGCCCTGCCCAAGCTGGCCTTGGACACTTCAGGGATCCAGGGGCAGCCACAGCTTGTCTCTAATACAGGAATGCAGGTGCTGAAGCAACATCCTGTGTGGAAGGTAGAGGACTTGGTGGTGTAGGAGATATCACAAGGTTTATTCTCAAACCCCAGCTATTTAAAAATGCCTCCTGTTTCACAAACAGACAGCTTTCTCTTTCCATTCACTGCCAGCCTGGTTCCAGCCAACCCAAGGGCTGCCTTGCCCTCTGCCTGCTTGTGTCACTTACTGCCTGCTCTACTGCCAGCACTGCTGGGGCTCCCAGCCCTGCAGCTCCAGTGGCACTGCCCTGGCTCGCGAGGCACGGCTCCATCCTGCACTGCTGAGCAGCATCACGTGCAGCCTGCCTGTGCTCCAGGAGTGGGGCAGGGTTAGGCCACACTGGCCTGGCTGGCTGCTGGGGAGACCTGCAGACACAGGCTCAATAGTCCAGAAATCAGGGCTGGAGGAGGAGGCTCTTAATCCTGAAGGGAATGGATGCATTGTGTGCACATCTGAAAGTACAGAAAAACAAGGTATTAGTGACACTGGCAAAGGCTGGACTGGATCATACAACCACAGGATCACAGAATACCCTGAGTTGGAAGGGACCCCTAAGGGTCATCGAGCCCAGCTCCTGGCCCTGCACAGACACCCCAACAATCCCACCCCATGCCTGAGAGCACTGTCTAAATGCTTCTTGAACTCAAGACAGGTTTGGTGCTGTACCCATTGCCCTGGGGAGCTTGTTCTACTGCTCAACTGCTCTCTGGGTGAAAAGCCTTTTCCTGGTATCCAACCTGAACGTGCCCTGACATAGCTGCAGCCATTCCCTCAGGTCCTGTCCCTGGTCACAGGGAGCAGATACTGGAGCTGGCCCTGTGCTGCCCCTTTGGAAGACGCTGAAAACCACAATGAGCTCTGCCCTCAGTCTCCTCTCCTCCTGCTGAACAAACTAAGTGCCCTCAGCTGCTCCTCACAAGGCTTCCCCCCCCAAACCCTTCCCCATTCTCATGGCCTCCTTTGGACACTCTCTAATGGTTTAATAATGTCTTTTTCATACTGTAGTGCCCAAAACTGCCTGCAGGACTGGAGGGGAGGCTGCCCCAGTAGAGAGCAGAGCAGGACAATCCCCTCCTGGCCCAGCTGGGCCTTGTGTCCCCCAGGTCTGTTGGTCTTTCCAACAGAAATGATTCTGTGACACATCATACTGTGGGAACAGCTTCTCCAGCTGGACTGGAAAGAACTGAGAGGAAGTGGTGCCTTCCCTTCAGCACAGAACTCCTTTGTGCTGTGGCCCTGTGCGACCCCTCCTCGGGCAGTGCAGGCACCACTTCCACGGGCTCACCTCCCCATGCATTCCCCAGCCCCTGGTGCCCTGCTGGCCCTGGTACCTTGCAGCTCCTGCTGCCATGCCCGCAGTCTCTCCCGGGCCTGCCTGCTCCCCGCGGCTGCCGACTGCCGGTAGTGCCTCAGCGCTTCCGCCAGGTTCTGCTGCACCCCCAGGCCCTGCTCGTAGCAAACGCCCACGTGGTACCTGCTCTGGGCATCCTGGCACAGCAATCAGCACAGGAAAGGAAACAGAGGGTCTTTAGCATCTTCTCCAGAGTTTACTGCTCTATCTTTGGTCATCTTCTTAGGTTTAGCTGCTCCATCCCTCAATCTGTATCTTCAGTAATTTAGTCCCCTGGAGAGAAGCAGAATCTCTGGCTCTGCTCCTTCCTATCCCTTTCCAATTAAATTCACTGATTTCCCTTCAACACCCAGGGCTGTGGCAGGGGAACAAAGGAGCAGCTGCTCTGCAGAGCATCCCAGTTGTCTCAGAGGTCAGAGCCGAGGTGTCTTGGGCAGCCCTGACTGCGCCACATCCTGGTTCCACCCAGACTCCGAGCACGCCCTGAGACTGCCCTAAGAGAGCTCAAGCCCAAGGCTTGTAAAAACATCACAAATGGCGCAGAGGTACTTGCTGCCAAGGGTTGGGAAATTCCCCTTTAACACAAGAATGCAGCACTCTCCCGCTCAGCCCCATCTCATTCTAGTCCAGAAGAAATCTCAGGCAGCAGAAATGAAGTAAATGAAGCAAACATGCACTAGAGAAAAAGCACCTGAACCACTCAGACATATGTAACTGCTGGGAATGAACTGGAAAGCAAAGGTTGGCACTGCAGTGAAGCCAAATCCAAAGCCATGACATGTTTATGTGTCAGCTGTGCACTTTATCTTTGAGATGCAATGGGAGGCAACGGGTCCCAGAGAGCAGGAATGCAGGATGACACTCCGGAAGACATTTAAAAGACTGCATGGACTCATGGTCACACAGACCTTTCCAGCAACAAAGCCAGCAGCACTACCTGAAGAGTGTGACTGCCAGAAACATGATCTAAACAAGGCTTTGC
>WBMY01008195.1:446680-460662 GCA_013397315.1 Donacobius atricapilla | reverse complement strand
AAAAAAAAAAAAAAAGAAAAGAAAAAACCACCCAAGTAAGTAGCAAGTTTTAATAAAGCCACGAGAAAAGAACATATTGCAAGTGTTGCTGTCTGGGATATAGCTGGTAGAGGCAAGTGAAGATCTCAATGAGTGGGTGCTTTGCAAAAATGTTGCAAGTCTCAGTTTATGACAGCTATAAACTCCTTTAGAGATGAGATAAACACGTTGAAGGATTGGCACTTCAGCTGTGACAAGAGATAGGGTTCAATCAGGAGAACTGCACCACCATCTCTCCCAGGATGAACACCTCAGCCTAGACTGCAGCGAGGGGAGATCCCCAAATTAGCACGGCAGAAGTGACTGCGACACCCTTGGAAATCTGGAGGTCAAGCTCAGTTCTGCAACAGAACTCTTTAATAGAGGTTTATATTCTGTGGCTGCATGTAGGATATCAGGGAGGAAAAGAAGTGGGAAACAAAGTAGAACACGGTTCTCAAGTTGGAAAAACACTTGTCAAAGTTCCCAGCTCAGCTGTAGCAGAGAGAACAACCAGAGAATGCTGAATCTCATACTTTTTGTGCTGTCTTCCTTTCTTCTGGATTTGTACTAAACGGTGCTGTCCTTGCTTCATCCGTACCCAGTGTTCTTTCAGCCAACTAAACAGAAATTCCAACTCCAGAGGGGGAAGTGAACCCGTCCATGGCACCCTTCTCCCAGGAAAATGGGTACATCCCTGGGAGCCCTCAAGGCTGAGGCTCTGGAACATCCACAGCATCCACTGAGCAGCAGAGATGGGGAAGGATGCTTGGGGTTTGAGAACTCTGACCAAAACACGCCAGGGGTGCACCTGAGGACCTGCAGTTACCTGACAGATTTTGTGTTGTTAAGGCATTACCAGTCATTTATTAAATGCCAATCAGCTATTTAATGGGCTAACTCAATGGGATACTGTTCAGCATAAACCTCTGACTCCAGGCTGGAAAAAAGGGAACCAAGGATAAAGCTTAGGAGAGATCTTTAGCAGATTTAGAGCTAAACACTGTGTATTGTGATGTCTGAGCTGCCTTGCCCCACCAGACTTGAGAGGGTCTCTGTGCTGGGAAGAGGGTGAAAACCCAAGTGGCAAAGTTTACAATGATGCTATGCCATTCAAAATGGTCAAATTACTATAAAGAATTAATTAAAGAAGATCTCACACAACTAAGGAGTGGGCAACACAATCACAAAGGAAACAGTATTGCCAAATGCAAAGCAGTGCTGACAGCAAGAACTTTGGGCATCACACTGTGATAGTTCCCTGAGACCATCTCATCACTGCTCTGTGCCAGGCAAAGGGCAAGCAGGGCTAGGAATTATTGCAAGGGAATGCAGAACAAAGCAGAGGAGCTCATTATGTGAGACCCATGGCATACCTTCATCCTGAGTCCACTTTTAGTCCAAGCATCTTAAAATGGTCAAAGAAGAATTAAAAAAACAGACAGAAGACTGACAAGCAAAGTAGAACAGCTTAACTACATGGAGACACAAACTAAACCAGCACTCTGCAGCCTGCAAAAGAAATGACTCAGAGAGGACTCACTAAAGGGCACCACAACCACAACTATTATCCAGCAGAACAGTCAAGAGCTATTCATTATTTTCCATTGCACAAAAGCTGTGGGAACTGAAGTTAAAATGAACAAGTTCTGTGGAAAAAAAAACCCAAAAAAAACCAAAAAACCAACCCTGGCTACTACAATGCAGCTGAAAACAAGGGGACAATGGAAAGAAACAGAAGTGTGGGATGCAGAAACCTGGCTGCAAGACATGGGATCCACATTTCTGCTCCTCTAAATGCTGCTGGGGGTTCAGGAGAGTGCTGTGCCCACATTGTGGCACTGCCCTTCAAGAAAAAGAAGCCTGGGCCACTTGGGAACAAGTGCAAGCAAGAAGATTCTCGGGGATCTGTCATGACCTGTGAAGAGAAACAGCAACAATGGGGGAAGGCTGAATGGAGATCGAAGTGTTTACATAGGTTAAAGGTGCCTGACTTAAAAAATAAATGCAGAAGCAGCCTTTCCATCCTCTCTATAAAAGGAGAGAAACAATGGGCCATTTTTGAAGAACAGATTTGAGATAAACACTATGAAGTTCTCCAAGTGATGCAGTAGTGAAAGATTTTGACTGAAGAGGGTGTAGATGCTCCACAATGGGAAACTTGTACAATCCTGGAAGCTGGATACAGGCACTGGTGCTGAGGGAACTCCTCCAGCCCAACAGGGCTGTCTCTGTAGGGTCTGTAGGGCCCAGGGCCAATCTCCTCTCCAAGAGGCACCAAGGCTCCACTCTGTCCCTTCACACTGTGCAGTAAAATCCTGACACTCACTCCCATTTCCAAGAAACCCTGAAATCCCCCACCTGCAGATGCCAAGCTGAGGACAATCCCTGCCAGCAGGATCACTTACCCCACTGTTTGCTGCCTGCAGCAGGTACTTCAGACCTCTCTTCTCCTGGGGCTGCAGCCCCCTCATGTAGAACACTCCAAGATAAGCCTGTGCCTGCAACAAAACCACACAGTCCAGATCAGCCAGAATTTTAATTATTCGTTTTTTTACTGATTTTTCAAGCTGCTCAAATGCAGGGGTTACTGTGGCAGTGTGGAAAGGACCCTGCCTCTGCAGGGGCTCTTGGGAGAGGCAAGGCTGCCCTAAGAAAAATCAGCATGACACGGTAAACACAAAGAAATCCCATTTGAGACCCAGAGTATCATTTCAAACTCCCTGTGGGAGTCAGAGCCAGGGAATGGCTCCCAATCCTGTCCTGTCCCCAAGACCCAGCACATGCACCCCCTGGCCAGTGAGCTCCAGGAGGCACTGCCAGCCTGGCATTCCCAGGATGAGATGGCACATGACTGAACGCATCTTCTGGAGTGGGAAAGGAGAGCAGGAGACACAGATCTGCACAGATGAGTCATCTCAGAAAGCCACAGATACAAAATGAGGATCTGTTCTTGCTTCAAGCACTGCAAGTTCCTCCAGTACAGTGACCTGTACTCTTGGAATTGAGAGGGGATGAAATCTGAGCTGTGTGTTCAAGCACAGGTCAGTTCTCCCAAGCCAAAGGTTTGATGGAAGAGCCCCATTAACAACAGACAACAAACGTGAGGCACAGTGGCTCCGTCTGCAGGCAGGGCTGTCTCCCAGACACTGTCAGGACTGCCAGAGAATGGTTCGGGTCAGAAGGGACATTAAAGATCCTCTAGTTCCAACCGCCCTGCCGTGAGCAGGGATAAATCCACTGGAAGGCTTTTCCTTCCAGGGTCACAGACGCTGCTTTCCGGGATGTGGCTCCAACCCTTCAGTCAGGGCTCTCTGCTGGCTCTCTCCTCTGACCTGTGGACACCAACCTCTGTGATCCCAGCCCCTGCTGCTCGCTCCAGGAGTGCCACAGCCTCGTGCTGCCTGTCCCAGAGGCTGCCAGGGCCGTGCTGGAGCAGGTACCTGGCGTAGCGGTACTGGGCCATGGGGTGATGGCTGCTGGCTGCCTGGCAGTAATAAAAACCTGCCTGGGAGAGAGAAACAGAGGTCATGCATGCCCTCAACATGACACGGCTCCCCTGAAGCTTAACCTCTCTGTCTAGACCCATCACAAGCTGCATCCCTTCACAGAACCCTCCCACACCAGAACATCAGCTGGGTCAGGTGAGACAGTGGAATGTGACTGCCCCAGAGCCCTGGAACCACCCTGCCTGCTCCACTCAAACTCCCTGAGCTGAAGAGGGTGGCACTGGGCCAACCATGACTCAAACCAAGCTGCCTTTGCAGTTCTTCCCAGCTCCAGCAGCTGCTGGCCAGCTTGCACTAGGTGGCAGGCTGGAGTTACAGGAGCCAAACTGGAGATCTGAGAAGCCCTGGGATGTGCAGTGGTGTCTTAAATACAGCAACATGACAGGTTTCTCCTTGGAACCCCGCTGGGCGCTGGTAGCACAGCCTGTGCACCTGGAGAACCCTCAGACGCTGTGGGAAAGGGATCTCAGAGCACCTCTCTGAGGGGACTGGTGACACTGAAAGCAGCTCTGCAAAGCTGCAATTCTCATTATTTCCAGCATTTTCTACTGAGTCTTCAGAGCCTGGGCACTCCCCAGGCTCCCCAGGGAATGGGCACGGCCCCGAGGCTGCCGGAGCTCCAGGAGCCTTTGGACAGCGCTGCCAGGGGTGCGCAGGGGGATTGTTGGGATGGCTGTGCAGGGCCAGGGGCTGGATCAGTGATCCCTGTGTGTTCCCTCCAGCTCAGGATATTCCATGACTTTCCCACCCATGTAAAAGGAACAAAGCTGCAAGCACCGAGCACAGGTCCCTCTCCTGATGTGTACTGCCCGCACCCACCCCCTGGCCCTGGATACCTTTTCCAAGTCCTTTTCCGTGCCCCTGCCGTGCTCGTAGCACAGCCCCACGTTGAACTGGGCTTTGCTGTAGCCCCGATCCGCCGCCAGCTTGAAGCAGGTGAAGGCTGCTTGGCAGTGCCCCACCCTCATGCTCTCGATGCCTGCGGAAAACACAGCCTAAACCCACGGAAAACAGGGAAAAGCACACGGCCACAACCCAGCCTCCAATGCAGCAGCCTCCCCCACTGCTACTGGGCCTTCCCTGGCTCACGCCAAGTGCTCTGGGCCACTTCCAGCTGGCTCACCAACCCTCGCTCCACAATTTCCGTAAGAAAAACGGCAACACTGCATTTTAGGGATTTTTCTGGGCTCGTGGTGGAGAGGGATCTCAGGCTAACACAACGTATGGCTCACACAGAAACAACTTGCTTTTTAGTGCTGCAACTAGTGGTGTATATAGGGCAGGGACTTTTCTTAGCTCATTGCATCTTCCTTCTGCTTTTCTTAGAGTTGCAATCCTGCAATTGCTTTTTCAGCTTGCCAGGAAAACTGTGAGCTCAGACAATAAAAGAAGGATACAAGGATATGACATCTTGTGTTGCAAAAAAGACAGAGATGGCTTAATTTCCAACTACAGATGTCAGGACAACAGTGCAGGCTTCAAGCAAGCCTGGATTGAAATATGCTGAGATAAATCAGGTGGCACGATGGGACAAAGGGCAATAAATCTCTCCCAGCAGTTAAAATTGCTGAAAGGTTGGGTATTTGCCATCCCTGCCTTCTCACAAGACCTGCAACCATTTGGAGGTCCTCCAGAATGAGAAACCTGTGGTTTAAGGGCAAAACAAAACCAACTCCACATTACCAAGGATATTCAATGCAATGGAAATATCAATTCGGAAAATCTGCTGCAATTGGAAAGCGGCTTCCTCTAAATGCCCTCGCTGAGCTGGGTCACCCTGAGGAGTCAGAGAAAAAAGCTATTAAAGACAGCTAAATCATATCAACCCTAGAGGAGATTCTTGCTTGGAAACCAAGCAGTGAGACCTGTTTGTATGGTAGTTCAGTCATCAGGAGGCTGAGGTCGTGTGTCCACACAAAAACCTCGCTGTCCGACACAGCCACCTCGCTGGGGAAGCTCTATGGACACTGCTCCCCTGGCCAGGGAGCTTGGGGCAGCCTCTCAGGCATCAGCAGACCTTTCAGAATTCAGCAAATACCTGATCCTACTCACAGCAGTCTGCAGTTCCTCCCAAGGGGCAGCACAGGGACAGCTCCCAGCTCTGCTCCCTGGGACAGGGACAGTACCTAGGAAATGGCTGGAGCTGAGCCAGCAAGCTCAGGCAGGATTTTGGGAGAAGTTTCTTCCCCGAGATGGTGCTGGGGCACTGAACAGACTCCTCCAGGCTGCCAGAGCTCCAGGAGCAGCATTTGACACTGCTCCCAGGGATGCACAAGGGGGGATTGTTGGGGTGTCTGTGCAGGGCTGGAGGCTGGACTCATGATGCTCATGGATCCCTTCCAAACGAGGATATTCCACGATTCTAAGATAACTCCCCCCTCCAAAAATAACGTTACCCCTTGTTCCCTCTCCCACACTGTGCCCAGAGTAGCGTCCTTGCCAAAACATCCTCACACCTTTGCACGTGCTTTACCCAGTTCCAGCTGGACTGAGCACTGCCCAGTGCTGCTGAAACCCTGCAGGGCACAGCCAAATCCTTTCCTGCTGGGCAATGAACAGCCCGGGCCGTGGGAGGAGGCTCAGCCCAGCCCAGCTCCACATCCCGAGTGCCATCGAGTGGCAGCAGAGCTCAGTGCACACAGGGAATTGGGAAAATGCCCCTTGGCACCCACAGCTCCACTGCTGAGCTCGGGGCTACTCCCAAGAGGCCAAGACAGGTCCAAGGCCCCTCCCTGAGCTGCTCCATGACCCAGCTACAGGCTCTTCCTCCAGCCCTGCACAAGTGACACCTCCTAGGACGGAGAGGTCCACGCTCACCCCCCCAGCAGATCAAGCAAATTCCTCCTTGCTGCCTTTTGCAGGAACTCACCCTGCTAAAAACTGAATTTACCTCCCTCTGCTAAAAACTGAATTTACCTCCTCTCTACTCACAGTGTCCTTGAGCAATTGCTCAGCCGAGTGACTTTTTTTTAAAAAGGGAATTATCTGCATCTAAGATGTGAATTGCAAAAAATTGGCAGGTTTAATCACAACAAGAACAATAATATAATTTATGGCCTTGTGACTCTCGAGCTGATGCACACTCTTCAAGCCCCAAGTGCTTCCCTCTTTACCAGACAAGAGCCAGCCCTGATTTGCAGCATTTGGAGTGACACCACCTTCTCCAGTCATGGGTTGTCTGGTAAACACCAAAATAGCAACAGCATGTAATCACCTAGTGAAAGAGTACATCAAAATGCAAATGCACAGGAATACACTGGTGCTGCTGAATTTATTTTTTTGTTTGGTTGCTTGGTTTGGTGTTTCTCCCCATTTTGTTTCAGTGCTTCCCTGCCAGCAGCCCTGTTACACAGATACCTCTAAGGATGGGGATGGCAGTTTGTAAATCCTGGAATTTTCTGGCTAAAGCAGAGGTCAGTATATCCCATCTCCCTTGTTTTTTTGCCAGTCGTGTGTGTGAGTGTTGCTCAGGCTGTGCTTGGGGCAGCTCTGGGAAGGTGCAGACAGAGGGGGTGGAATATGAAATCTTACCTTTGCACTGTGGAGAACTGGCCCCACCCTGCTCACAGGGATTTGGAACTCCCCTGCATTAAAAAAATCCAACAAAAAAAGCAAAATTTAGCAGTGCTGCATCTTTGCCTCTTCTCATCCTCTCTATTCCATACCTCTTTCCTAAAGATCTGATCTCCCATTCAGTCAGGGACATCAGAAACAGAAGGAATCCCAACCAATCTGACCTTAGGAGCAAAAGCAAACACTGGAATCCAGCCTGTGGCTGCAGCTCCTCCAGAAAGGCCCCTGGTTTTGATCTGAAGACACCAAAAGTAGAGAATCCCTGCTTCTCCTAAATGTTCCAGTAACTTGTAATCACTGCTTTAAACCTCTGTGCTTCATTTCAAATTAAAGTGCTTCTACTCTGGGTTTCTACTCCCAGGCACTGACTCTTCTAGGTTTTTTCTTCTTTACTAAAAAGCCAATTCCTCCTTTTGAAAGTCCTGACACGACTAATCAGCCCCTCTTGATTCCTGTCTGTGATTCTAAAAAGACTGCACCATTCATGTCTTTCAACTGCAGCACTTTTCTGCCAGCCTTGGTTAATTTTATGACTTTTTGCTACTATTCCTGAATTTCCAACAGGGTTACTGAGGTGCAGCCCCTCTGGGCAGTGTCACAGGAGGGGTGATATTGCCTCCTCGTGCCCAGCTTACCTGGATCAGAAGTGCTGCAGCTCCCAGCTTGCCTGGGACATCACACCTAGCCCTCAGCTGAGCTGCTGCCTCCCCAGCTCCTTCTCCAGGTAATTTTTTTGCAGGGTGCAGCCCTGCTTCTGCCAGGGGATGATCAGCCCTCTCAGGGACAGTCACATGTTCAGCACTTTGTGACCAGTTTCAATCAGAATTATCTGACAGAGCATCTCCAGCCCAAGCTAAGCCACCCTGCTCAGAGCAGGATTGTGCTGGCAGTGGTTACAGTGGCATTTGCTCCTGCCACTGTAACAGGACAATGACCTCCACAAAGAGGACAGACAGCCTGAGGCCAAGGATTTTGGATCACCACAAGCAGCTGGATCCCACTGGACATTTAACTCCAGGTGCTGGAGCCTGGATCACTTTGAGCCAGAGCTGTGCCCTCCCCGTGTCTCCTTCTCAAGCTGTATGATAGCCAACACAAGTGAAAAAATGTCCTTTTAGGGCCTGATTCCTCGATTCCTGGCACTGTTTGGCTCCACGAGCAGCAGCAATGAGGTGTGCAGCTGGCAGGAGTGCTCCTTGCAGTGCCTGCACTGTGCCACAGTGTGCAGGAGCCGTGACCTGTGTGCCAGCTGCAGCCTCATTATTCCCAGACAAACAATTCCCCCCTGGCTGTATTTAAATGTGTCTTATCTGGACAGGCCCCACTCATCCAACAAGCAAGATCACTGTGGCAGACGTGATTTCTGTGCAGCATTCCACCAAAAGTAGTATAATCTGTGAATTTATTAGTTGTGCTTTCTTTGCAGAGCAGGCATCAAATTATCTGATATTTCTCACTGTAAGGCTCTATCGTGTATCTCCCTTGTGATGTAATTTGGGGTTTTGCCACACAAATAACTGCAAATCCCATGGAAAAAAATGGTCTGTATTAAGAATTCTCCCACTACTTGTTTAAACAGCATTAGTACATCCACACTTGCAAGAAACTACATTTCGCACAGATGTCTACTCCTAAATCAGAGACTCCTCGTTTACTGTGAAAATGTTGTAATCTGGACAAACCACTGAACCGTGAAAAATAAACAGCCACTAAATCTGAATTCTGTCAGCCTGCAGAAGCACCTTGTGCCCCTCTACCATGGGAAACCCCTCCTCACTCAAATCTCCGCAGATCAGGGTTACCAATCCCAGAGAACATCTGGAAAAAAGCACAGGCACCAATGATCCTGACACCCAGCCCCAGCTCCTGAAGGATCAGAGAGTCCCAGAATGGTTTGGGTTGGAAGGGACCTTAAAGCTCACCCAGTCCCACCCCTGCCATGGCAGGGACACCCTCCACCATCCCAGGCTGCTCCAAACCCTGTCAAACCTGGCCTTGGACACTTCCAGGGATCCAGGGGCAACCACAGCTCCTCTGGGAGACCTGAATTCCCTCAGAATCACCTCTGAGGCTGGGCAAGCTAAATTATTCTTTAGGTGATGTTTAAAAGATGGGAATACCACAGCTGGAATTTTCTGTGCAACTTTATTTCTACTTCTTCAAACCCAAGCTATGATGCAACATGATTGCCCATCCTTTTTTTCCATGCAGTCTTGCAGCTTTCAGCGTTCTGGATGCCCAACGCTTACATCTTCAGCAGTTAATAAATATTTTTGTCTCTCTTCACTGTTCATCCTGGACTAATCAAGTGTTGCTCACAGCTAGCTCCAAATGAGGAATTAATAATCTTCTCCTAGACAGCCTAGATTGCTCATCCCAAAACATCCACGAGAACGAAGTCACAACAAGAGCTGGCCAAAATCCAGCATTTCTGCCTCATGGAAAATTTCACTGTTTCCAATTGGTTTCATTGTGCTTTGAAATGAAAACACACTTTTGCAATGTCTGTAATCTCAGAATTGAAATAATGAATTTTACAGTTCTGCCAGGGGTAAAATACAACTCCCCAGGGCATCATTCAGCTGCTGTAGCACTGAGACTGGCTGTAATCACCTGCTTGCTCACTCTGTGCCTTTAACTTCCAGCAAAAAGCCTCAGAGTGAGGCAGGAATTGCATGGAAAAAAATAAGATATTAACACAGAGCTGAGGACTTGCTGGTAGCAATATCCAGAATGCTATTTAAAGCAAATTTTAAGTTAATTTCCTGAAGTTTTCTTTTCAAACAAAGAAATAGATTTTGATCCTATTGTGCTGCAATAAAACTGGAACGGCTCTTGTGGAAAGCTGAGATGTTGGGATCCATCCCACAGATCTTCGCCACAACAACAGCAGATTGTCACTGCACAGGGAGACCAGCACCAACAAGTGTGGAAATGAACTGAAACACGCAGAGAAAGGGGAAGGACATGGAATTCTCTCCAGAAGATCCCTTGCCACTGCTGGCAGCAGCACACTGGAGCAGGGAAGGTACACTCTGCTGCACTCTGAGCTCTGTTCTCTCATGGCAAGGCTTTGCTACCACATTCCCCTGTGTCATCTGCCAGGCATCTGTCTTTCCCTTCCTTCTGCTCTCCCCAGCTTCCGGCTGCATCCTCATTTTGCCAGCCTCACCCTCTTTCAGTAGCTAAACACCAGGGAAAAAAAAAATCCTGTACCTCAGGCAGGTTTTTCTGTAGAAAGCAAAATGCAGTGAAAGAAAGGGATCATCAAGCTTCACTTTCCATGGAAAGATTCCCAGGACTTCTCACATGACGAAACCCTGCATTTTTTCAGGCTCTTCAGTGCAAATTACCAAATCTCTTCCCCCTGACTTTTCTCCATAAACTCTTACAAAATGGATGCACAACATAATGGGGAATGTAACCCGAGGACTTATGTATGGAGCAAAATCAAATTATTTCTGACATATATTATCTCTGACAAGTGACAGTTGGAGATGCTTGGGCAGAGGTGAGGAGCAGGGATTATGAAGTCACGCTCTCCCTGGCAGAACTTTCCAGCAATCAGCTGTTCTGGGATCTGAGCAGGAGGCTTGGCAGGACCAATTAAGTCTCATTTCAATGTGTAATTTTACCTAATCACTTCTTGGAACCCACTTGTACTTCTGGCCTGTAGCAGCGAGTTCCACAATTTACCTGGGCACTGGCCAAAGACAAAATGTCTTTTGTTTTTTTCCAAACTTGCTACCTGACCCTTCTGTTCTGCCTTTTACTATCAGGATTATGAAAAAGGCTGTCCCTACTCTCCTTCTCCCAACACTTTTAGCTTCACAGAGCACCAGCACATTGTCTGCCATTTCCTTTTTTTAAAGCTGAAGAGTCAGTGTGTGTTTGGATGTAATTGTCTCCCTGTCATCATTTCTCTGCAGTTTTGTCCCTGTTTTTCAGGCACTGTCTTCTCCGTAAGTGTCCAAGACGTGGCTGCATCCCAGACTCACATGAACCCACAGCACTGCCTTGTCCTCAGCTCCTTCCTTCACCATAATTAACATTTAATTGGCCTCACTGCTGCTGAGCACTGACTTAACCTTATCAAAAGCACATCCACAGTGACTTTAAATGTTCCCTCTGCAAGACAATTATTAATTTGACACTCCTCACTCTGCCTGTGTATTTACAGCCACACTCCCCTGTGCATGCTCATTTACCCACCTGGGGGCTACCCTGGATTTGGTTCTTGTGCAATCTCTGCCTGTGACTTTCACATTTGACTGTCCTGAAGAATTTTGTACCATTTGCTGCTTCTGCTGCCTCGTTTGTCACCTCTCTTTTCCAAATCACTGCTGACTGTGCTGAACAGAACAGGTTTAACAAAGGACAGGGGAATCCTACATTAATGGCTCTCCACTGTGAAAACTTTCTTTAAGCAGTTACCAGCCCAAGAGTAACCCCTCCATGTTCCCTCACATCAGCTTTAATTCTTTAGATAGCTTTCATTTAGCTCCTGTCTGGACGATTTTTGGAAAGCTAAAAGATGGATTATCTTGCTCCACATGCCTTTTGACTGCTCCAAAGAAGTCTTAATAGATTTACAACTCTCTCAAGTCTGTGCAAGGGAGCAAGCTGGCCTGAGAAATGGCTTCCTAAATCCTTCCAAGACCTTTGATACAGCCCACTCATCCCAGCATCTGACACCTCTATCCTATAAGAGTTTCTATCAAATTGGAATCACCTTTTTTGCAGTTCTGTGCCTCAAACCAACACCCACCCACTCTTTTTTAAAAGCCAAGCTGTGCAATCTGTCAGTGCTCATTCCCCTGGTCACAGAGCAGGTTTGAACATGGGATACAGATCATCCTTGGAGGCTCAGTGATTTCCCAGCTTCTGAAGAACATCTGAACAAAGACCACGTGGCCTTAGTGACTTGTCACTGTTCAATTTATCAGTTTGCCCAAAAGCTCTTCCTGTTGACTCTCAGCAGGAACTGTTTGTCAGACACACATTCACTCCAGGATGTCCAGCTGTGCCAACTGCAGGCATTTCTGTCTCCACTTCTTCCCACCACTCCTCCCAGAGGACCATGTCCAGTCACCTGCCAGTGCTGGAGTGCTTCTTAATATGCTCCAGGCTAAAGCAGATGGGTTAAACAGTCTAATTGGCAGTTTAGGTAAATTAACCTGGCTGTTTTCCTGGAGTTAATTAGGAGACATGGAAACAAAATGCTCCATTTGCCAACTGATGGGAATGGTAACCTCTGGCAGGAGAAGGTTTGATAAGCAGTAATGGGCAGTAGCTGAAATCAGCACAGAAGGAAGCCAAAATTTTGAAAGCAAAAAATGGGGAACAGCTCTGACCTTTTCTGCAGCACCTTCATTGTTTAATTCTTCCCTGTGAGGGTGCTGAGGCCCTGGCACAGAGAAGCTGTGGTTGCCCCTGGAGCCCTGGCAGTGCCCAAGGCCAGGTTGGACATTGGGGCTTGGAGCAGCCTGGAACACTGGAAGGTGTCCCTGCCCATGGCAAGAACAAGAAAAGCTTTCAGGTCCCTCTCATCCCAAACCAGACTGTGATCCTGTGATTTAGCTAACATCTGTGGCTGGTTTCCTGATGTGCCCCTTCTACACCACCACGGAATGTTGTCCCTCTGCCACCTGCTCCAGCAGGCTTCCTGCTTCCAACAACTTTCTTGAGGCCATTATTAGTGTTTCTATATCTAGTGAGCTGTGGGCCTCATCTGATCTTCCTTGGTGTGACTTTAAATTCCCTATGTAGGGCACGCTTTCCTGGGCAAGACTTCAATTTTGTTGGAGTCTATCTTTCTATTTTTATAAAACTCATTTTAATAATGTCTTTGATACCTCCTTCCCCTGTCTTATCTATGGCAGAAGAGCTCAGAAATGCATCCTCATCTTGCAGGAAGGGAGTAATTCCTTCAGTTTCACACTAGTCTCCCAGATCAGTGGTGCAGCATCCTCCTGAATCCTTCTGGCTGCAAACATCTGCCCACAATAAAAGAACAGGACTGGATGCTGCAATCAGTCTGCTAAGGCAGAGCAGTGCTGGGAAAGCTGTTGTCACCTGCAGTTACAGCACAGCCTTGTCTCTGCCTTCAGGAGGCTTCTTCCCCCTGTCTCTGGACTCTGATTCATCTCTCTGAAATTCTGCCTTTCCACTCTCACCTGTCTCCTCAAGTGTCAATAAATGGCTACACACTCCTTGGCTCCCAGCTTGCCTCGGGGGAACTCCCAGGTCCTTGTGCCACAAGTATCCTGCCCTGCAGCACACGCACATACCTGCTTCTACCCAGGGCTGGCTCTCTCCTTGCCCCGAGGGGATGCCTGAGGATGAATTCTCTGCTACAGCCTCTGGACTTGCTTTCTGCAGGACCTGGGACCCCAGCTGCTCACCAGGACAGCTGGTTGGGGCTTCGGTCACCACTGTAACACAGAGCACAGAGACCGTGTCTGCTCCAGGCGACAACACCGGTGCGTGCATGTACTCCGTGTCCTCTGACCACACAGACAAGCAGGAGGCAAGTTCGTGCAGCAGAATCCAGAGCAGAAAACAAAGGTAAGGGCACACAGAATGTGGCTGCAGCAAATCGCTAAGAAGCAGAGGTTCTCCCGACACTCTCCCCAGGGCCCGAGAGCGGCTGTCAGCCTCTCCCAGCTCTCTCCCAGCCTCACTTAACACACCACGAGGCAGGAATCCCACCCGGCAGCCCCCCGCCGCCCTCCCCGGGCCACAGCCGCTGACCTGAGGGCTGGCGGGGCAGCGAGGAACGCCAGGGAAGCTTCCGCTCTGTCCGGGCGTCCGGCAGCGACCTGAGCCAGGCGATGTGCCGGAGCAGCTGCAGCAGCAGCGCGCCCACAGCGCCCTGCGGAG
>WBMY01008195.1:417101-446603 GCA_013397315.1 Donacobius atricapilla | reverse complement strand
CTGCCCCGAGCCGGCCCCGGCGCTGCTCCTCACCCAGGTGACGGCCTCCCGCACGGAGTAGCGGGGCACCAGGCCGGGCAGCGCCGGCCGCCGTCCTCCTCGCTCCGGGCCATCCTGACACGAGGGCGCCCTGCAACAAGCGCACACACACNCAGCGGGCACACGGGGGACGGCGGGGACGAGGGCGGCCACAGGCGGAGCCCGCGGAGCGGGGAAACAGCGGCACGGGGCGCACGGAGCGAGGACAGAGCGGCAGCAGCACCATCGAGCGCGGGTAGAGCGGCCCCGCCGGCATGGAGCGCGCCCAGAGCGCCGCCCGCCGCGGAGGTCCCGTGTGGGCGCTGGGGGCGCGCGGGGTCCCGGGCTGCGCGACGTGTTCATGTAAAACATTTCTGAGAAAGGGTGCTCGCTGGTGTTCACGTCTGTCCGCTCGCCAGCCTAGTTAACAAGGAGGGTGATTTTACCCGTGAAACAGCAGCTCACAAGCTCTAGTGATGTCCAGGTGTTCGAAAGACTGGTTACTTGTTGGTAGAGTCACCTTGCTAATGATGCTGACATTTCAAGAGTCGGAAATAGTAAACAATTTGTCCAGATCGTAACAGGGAATGAGGGGGGTTATGAAACAGGGTGCTGCCTTATTGTTGCAGAATGTAGAATAAATTGAAATTAAGGAAGGATGTTCTTTGGTGTTTGATCTTTGTATGCTTTCAAGCCACATCAACAAGAAGAGAGATTTAATCCCTGGAACAAATAGCACCTAGCAAGCTCTAAGTGCTGTCCAAGTGTTAGAAGGACATATTACTTAGAACCGCCTTGCTAATGTTTAGGGCTGGACATGTTTCAATGACCTCAGACCCCAGGAAGGTTGAGAAAGGCTGGGAAGAAGGATATACCACTCACTGATGGTGGACACAATGCAGAATTTATGGAGCACAAGGACATTTGGCAGAATTCACAAGATAAGGAAGAAATTGATAAAGCCAACTCAGCAACTGGCCTGAAATCAGCTCTGATTCGGTAGAAGGTAATTCCAGTAGGGGCCGGTCACAAGCACTGACCCATGGCCCAAGAAACCACTGACCCAAAAGAAGAGAAAGACTGAGCGTGGGACTAATTAGCATGAGAAGCGAGAGACTCATTAACCAATAGAAGATAGAACAGTAATTAATAGGAGAACTAGGTGACATGTAGCCAGTGAACACTGATGCCTTTGTTTGCTAAAATGTAAACTGTAAAGAAATCAAATACCTCAACTGCGTCTGGATCAGCCTCTTGCACACCGAGGAAAGAACCTGTTTTGGGATAACACGGAGAGTCCCAGGGGATCTGCTGTTGTTTGGGGTGGGGGTAACTCCTCCTTGGAAAACATGGCCAGGGACACGCCCCAGGCTTG
This sequence comes from Donacobius atricapilla, assembly GCA_013397315.1. Classification (NCBI taxonomy): domain Eukaryota; kingdom Metazoa; phylum Chordata; class Aves; order Passeriformes; family Mimidae; genus Donacobius; species Donacobius atricapilla. Next base: position 445,210 of record WBMY01008195.1, on the reverse strand, counting down.
TCATACCCAGGTTGTTCCTGTGGCTTTGGGGTGTCTTTGAGTGCTCCCTGAGCATTGGAGGTGGCAAAATATAGGAACCATGTTAATAGTAGGGAGTGCTGAAGGATTCCTGTTATTGCATTATAAACTGAATAAAGTGCCTTTTCCTTACCCAGAGCTGCACCCAACAGAGACCATGCCATGCCAGCCTGAGAAAAAATCAACTTCATGTCCTTCTCACACTGGGTTTCCATCAGGACTACGAATATTGCCCTGCTCACTCCTGCTGAACACTCTCATTTATTTCTTTATTCCATAGGCACAGAAATTCTTGGTCATTCCAGCAGTTGTCTTTCTGGAATATGGTGTTTTCTCTGCTGGTAATTCCTGTTATGAGCTCAGAATACTTGTTCAGTATTAGCTGTGTTTTATGCTTGAATGGCTGCAGGTTTAATTCCAACTGTGGAAGATCCATAATTGCTCTCCTTCATCAGCTAAACACTTGCTTTAAACTAGCAAATTTCTCTTGGTGTTCCACAGCTTTTTTTTTTCTTTTTTGGTGTCATATGGGACACAAATCCTTTATCCTTTTCACCCCAGATTTGGCTTAATAGTGTAATTACAAAGTAATTTAGTTGCCTGTTTCACTAAATGTGTCTGTAATTGTCTCATGTTAGTAGACCGGTGTTTGCTAAGCTACTACAGTTTGTTTGGGGATGAAAATTACATGCAAAATAGAAATATCAGCATCTCCACTCTATAATCTTGCCTTAATTTTCTCTCTCATCAGGTTGATACCACTAATTAATGCTCCAAAAACTGATCCTGCATTTGTTGGTATTGGTTCATCCACGATATTTCAGCTGATCATTGAATTTTTAATGTTTTGGTCCTGGTTTCCTTTCAAGTCCCCAGGTGGTGAGGGATACTCTCTGTCTTTTCTTTGACTAGCAAGGCATGAGCAGAGCTGGTCTTGGTCCTCTGTGTTTGTATTCCTGTTGTGAGGATTCCCAGGAGCTGCAGTGTTCATGGTGCAGTTGTGTGTTTGTGTCTGTGACACTGGAGAAGGAGAATCCCCGGATGAGGGTAAGGGGATGCTGAGAGACATGGAAGCAGCTCTGCAGGGAAGGACCAAGTGGCCCAGTAGGCCAGTGGGATCCTGGGGTGCTTTTNTGGGGATATTGCAGATATTCCTGTGCCCTGAGCTCTGGGATGGCCCTGCTGGAGCAGGGAAGTGGCACCAGGTGAGCCCCTGTGGGCCCTCCAACCTCATCCACTCTGGGATTCTGTGAAGGGACCGGTCCAGAGCAATACAAAGCTGAGCTGGCAAAGCTCAGAGCTGTGGCCTCAGAGCTGTGCAGGAACATGGCTGAAGGAGGAAATGTTGAAGAGAGAGTGGCTCATGCTGAAGCAGGAGAATGTTCAGACTGTTCCACCTGAGGTTCTGCTGCTGGGTTGCCCAGCTCAGCCAGTTTGTGTCCTTGCAGCTTGAAGGCAGAGTGGAAAGGACATTGAGGAGGAGGAGGTGACCAGCCCTGAGGAGTTGCTGCAGGTGCAGTGTCTTGCTGCAGCTTTTCTGCCTGCTGGTGCTTGGGATTTTGTTCTGTGCACCCAGGGGCGGTGGGGGAAGTGGCCGATGTCATTGCAGGGCCCCTTTGCAAGGTCACAGCAATCAGGAGAGGATTCTGCTGACAGAGAAAGGGCAAACATCATGCACTCAGTGAAGAATTCTTCCCTGGGAGGGGGTGAGGCCCTGGAGAAGCTGTGGCTGCCCCTGGATCCATGGAAGTGTCCGAGGCCAGATTGGAGCAGCCTGGGACAGTGGAAGGTGTCCCTGCCCATGGCAGGGGGTGGCACTGGATGAGCTTTAAGGTCCCTTCCAACCCAACCCACTCTGGGATTTTATAACAAGAGTAAGAAGAAGGATTGGACAATTCTAAAACATTTGATTTAACCTGGCTCTCAGGAAGGTGATGGGGAGCTTTCTCCTGGAAACTGTTTTAAGCAAGATGGTGATTGGGAACAGCCAGGATGAATTTGAGGACAGTTCTGCCAAAGGAACCTGACTGCCTCTGCAGTGTGACTGGCCCAGAGCACAAGGGGGGAGCAGTGATTGTTGTTTACTGGACTCTGCCACAAAGGCACCCACGGTGTCATTTTACCGGCCTGGTGGGTGAGGTGTGGACTGGGTAAATGGGCTGTAAATTGGATGGAAACCAGCCTGGATTGCTGGGCTCAGCTGCTGGTCAGCAGTGGGTTAGCAGCACACAGAGCTTACCAGAAGGGGCTGAGAAAACTCTGCTTGTTATTCTGATTATTTTAGGAAAAGAAATACTTTGCTCCTGAGGGAAAGAAATACTGTGCTTCTTAAGAAATAGATTTATTTTGGTTGGAAGAGGGAACCAGGCTGGTTGTGGAAAGCAAGCTAAAAATAGACATGGAAGTTCTACAGGGTTATACACATTGTGAGCTTTTTAAAAAACCTTTGCTGTTGAAATCACTCTTTCAGTCACTGGTTTGGACACTCATTATTGCCCATTCCCCCTCAAAGTAGAGAAAAAATTAATGTATTTCTAAGGTTTTGATCACTTTTTGAGGCACATTTGGCGCTGAACTTTATTCTCTGGAGCTGGTTCCTCTTGTCTTATAGTGGCCTCCTGCTAACATAAGGTTGCATCTGCATTTTTATTTTTCTGCATCTTGAGCAAAGTAACTTAGTGGACCATGTAAGCTTTGATAGATAATAGTTGTTTTTTTAATCTAAACCCAGAAATTTATGGCCAAAAATCTCGCCATCCCCCTTTGACCAAATTTACTTCAAACAGTGTAATTACAGGGGATATCTCGTTTCACAGCTCACAGACAAAGCAAATGTGTTTGTTTTACTTTATTAGATTTCTTATAATACGTTCATACAAACCCAAATGTGCATATACACACTCTGTCAATACTGCCAACTGCAATTTATTAAGTTTTATAAATTTTTTCCACTAGGTCACGATGTTGTTAAACAGAGAGTGAAGGCAGGATCAATGCTAAAGATGGGAAGGCGAAATTTCTGAGTAAACAATCTCAGCTTTCTCTTAATAAGTTTATAAGGGATATTTTTGAGGAAGGCTAATTAATCACACGCCTGAGACCTCTCCTAAAGCAGTTGTACAACAAGAAAAAGAAGAGAATAAGAAAACAAAGGTATGTGGGCATGAGCTGTAGCTCATGCTGCTGCTTCCCTGTTCCCTGCGTGCTGCAAAGCCCCTCAGTCAGTCACTGTAATCCAGAGCTGGAACTGGGAGCAGCTTTGGGGATAGATCTCGTTGTGATGAACTCGGAGGCCCTGGGAGAATCTCTTGGTGTTGACAGCCCCTGACAGTAAATGTCACATGGATTCGGAGGGAGCTCAGAGCCTTCTGGTGACTGCTATGAGAAGAGACACGGTGACAGCAAACCTGATTGATGAGCCGTGCCACGAGGACAGGGAGCTCTGGGTGGTGATTGTCTGTAATTTAATGGTCCACGGAAGTTATTTCTGGGTTTCCACAAACACTCCAGGAGAGTTTTCACAGGGGACGGGTGGGAATTCAGGCTGAGGTGCTCAGCAAGTCCTTGTTAAGTCAGCCCTAACAGACTTTAAAACTTAACGGGCTGCTTTAGCTGCGTGCCCAGACCTCTAATGAAACGAACAGCACATGGAGATGGCCAGTCCTGCAATTACCTTTAGGAACGTTCCTTTGTCAGCTTCTGCCTCCTCTTTTTAGTGCCTTATCCTCGTGGCTGGGCCGTGTGATGTTGGTGACAGAGGTTGTTCCTGGCTGTGACACGGCCATGCTGTGACACCGGCTTGTCCAGTGACGCTCCGGGCTTTCACCGCGAGTGTGAGACCTCAGAGCCCCTCACCCAGCCAAGCACTGCTGGCCCTGACCAATTAAATTGGCCTCTCTCTTATTAAAACCCCTGTGCAGGCTCTGGTGTGTCACAGATCTTTAAAATCTCCATTATGAAATCCACTTTCTTGTGGGTATTTTTAGTTTCTACTTGAAGAAATGATTATTGTCTCTTGCACTTAAACATATCAGTTTCAGCTCTGCAGACATCTCCTCTGGGCCATAGTCAAAGACCTGATCTGACTTGAACTGCTGAATCCTTAGGGAGGATTTCAACACAGCTCCAAGCGCTCGGACACTGGAACTGTGCAAGGAGGAAGAGGGAAAAAAATCCAAGCCCTCCCCCCTTCCCTTTGGTAAGGCAGGAGCACATCCCTTACAGATTTACTTGGTTGTGCCAATTTAATGTGATTTCTTCTGAGGGCCTGGAACCACTCAAGGAAGGCTGACAGGTTTTATCAACAGAATGGAAACTGAAGTGATAAGGTGAGAGTTGTTGACCTGATAACTAACAAACAGAAAACTCCAGTGTCCCTCCAGCTAAATATTGCACTCCTCAGGTAAGTAAACGATGGCAGCAGCTGTGGTCTTGTCACTGAGCGAGAGAGTGTTTGAGTGCGGAGGAGCAGGAGGTGAACTGTGAAAACAAACACATTCACTTTGCCACAGACTATTTCCCTCTATTACTTTTAATGAGAGCTAAACTCCAAAATGCACAAAGGGACAATAATATTGTGGGGAGAAGGAACTCTGCGTGCAGCTCCAAAATTCCAGACACCCGGTTGCAATTAAAATGGTTGCTGGTGTATTATTAATGGCTCACCAGGAGTTTGAGGCTGTTACCAGGTTTGGGACCAACTGGTGCAAGTCAGTGCACGAGTGACTGAAAGGCAGATCTGCGCTAACAGCCTGAACCCACAGTGCTCAGAGGAGCTGGGAAATGAGAGAAGTGTGAAAAGGTGAGAGGAGCCGTGTTAGAACACATCCCTGAAGGGGCTGGCAAGACACAGCTGGGTCACCATAGGCAGATGTTAGTAAACACAGCCTAAGTGTGTGTGTGTGGGGTTATTACTTCTATTTTTTTTAATTCTGAAATTGTGGTGGGGGAGGACAGCTAGGAGAGGAAGTGGAGACCTCTAATGAGCAACGATTTCGAGGTAATGGGCACAAAAAGCACTGCAAGCCTTTCATTCCTCCTTTCCCCTTCTATCTCCCTGCAAGCACGCCGGGATAATGTAGGAAACGGAGCTGTCACAGTCCTCCCAGAGCCCTCGGAGTTGTTGCCTGACAGGATATGAAGGCTTCAGCAGCTGAACAAAGAGGCAGACGACAGAGCTCGTGTTCGGTGTCCGTCTCCCCTTGCTGGCACCTGGCCTGCTCGGCACAATTGGCAACGACAAATGCCAAGCGATCCCTTCCTACTCAACCTCTCATTCATGCTAACTCTGTTTCTTACATGAAAGCAGTTCTGTACTCTCCATGTTTGTCATCCTGCCATGTAGCTTTTCTTTTTGCTGTTAGAATTTCTTTTTGTCTCAGGTGAGGGTATCAGAGATGCCTGGCTGTTGGAGAAGCAGAGCCACCATGAATGTAAACAGGGGCAGGGCTCTACTTTTCTCTCCTAAGAATTTGACACTTTGGGATTTTTTTTTTCCTGCTCTTGAGCAATGGGGTCATATATTCATAGAACAAGCTGTTATAATGTTGAGATGCATTTCCTAAATTGTGCAAACTAGCTCAGAGCCCATCACTCCGTGTGTGGAGTGTTGCTTTTTGTGGATAGCCAGATTACAGTTGTCAGGGCTGAAATTTACCTTCCACTTTGTCATGAGGCTTGCTCAGTGTCATGGCATCTTGAACTTTTTGCAGTAAATATTATCCTAATTAATTTAGTTTTTATCAGAAAACTTCTTCACTTCTCCCCTAACTTTTCAAATCATTTTTGAGCACATTGAACACCGTGGACCTTAATCCCCATGGGACTCCACTGCTGATCATCTTCCACTGTGAAAACTCTTCCTTTTAGGATAATCTTCTTTTTCCAATGCTAAATTGTAACACTGCGAGGTCCTTACCTGTAGTCCCTGGCTGTTTTAGTTTATTTAAAAGCCTTTGATGAGACCTTCTATGCATGAGGTTTCTGGAAGCTTGGGGTGAGTTGGAAATGCAGGGAAAAATTCTCAGCTGGAGCTCTGTTATTTACATGCTTTTGACTCCTTCAAAGAATTCCAGTAGATTTAGAAGGCTTGGATTCCTTTTCACAAAAGTCATGTTTACTTTTCCTTTACATGTTACTTTTATTCATGTATTCACTAATTCTGTTCTTTACTGGAGCTTCAGCCAACATGACCCATATGGACATTTGGCTTAGTGGTCTGAGGCTCTTTGAATTGCCACTGGATTTATTTTAAAACCTGATTTCTTATTAGTTACCTTCCAGTCCTTTGATAATCACAGCAATTTTCAGCAAAAGGTTATGTACTCAGGGTATTAGCTCAGAGATGATTCATATTTAACATTCTATAAAAACCTTGTGTGAATTCCACCGGGAGCCCATTGAAATGTTGTTATTCCTTTTATCTGCTTTGTAATCTCCACTTAACACCCTTAAATTAAGACAAGCCTTCTGTGAAGGCCTTATAAACAAGATCCTGGTTCTAGAGTTTCCAGGATTCTCCAAGTGAACAGAGGTTTGAAAAAACCCCCAAGAATTTGGGATTTTTTTGGTGATTGCATCGTGTTTTCTGAGTGCTCCTTCCACACCTGTGTGGCTCTTGCAAGCTCCTTGCTCTTGATGTGTTCAAGAAGGATTTATAACATTCTTTTCTATTTCTTTAGCAAACTGCTTCTAAACTCTTTCTTCCATCTCTGTTATTGTGCTTTTACATTTAGTCTGCCAGAATTTATGTTCTTTTTAGATTTCCTTTTTCAGACACAACTTCAGCTTTTTGCAGGATACCTTTTAACTTCCAAGAGCCTCCCCGATCCTGCTGTTTTATGATGCAAGCTTTTTGTTTTCCTCTCAAGTCTTTTTTTTTTGACAGGTTATATGCATTTGCTTTGAGCCTCCAATATAAAATCCTAAAATAGTCTACCTGCCATCTGAAAACATTTTACCTTTCTGGCTGCCACTCTGAGCATTTTCTGTAACAAATTCCCTCATTTTCCAATTTTCCTTTTGCTGGAATCAGGCACAACCACTTCATTTGCCAACATTACTTCATTTCAGTGGATGCAGTCATGAGTCAGATAAAAGGATTAAGGGTTTAGCCTAACCCCTTCTCTGGGAAGGTTGGAAATACCAGCCATTAACATTTCACTAATGGTAATTTTCCTGATTTCATTACCTGAGGAACAGGCAAGGGAGCAGCTTGCCAAAGCTGGTGATGGTGGAAATTCCTGCCCTGAAACATCCACTTCTGTCTGCAGCCTACAATGGACCACATGACAGAAAATTGGGGAAATAAAAACAATCTGAGCTGATTTATCACTACTTCACGGAAGTTTGATATTAATTGGTGTGAGTGATTTGGGGCAGGGTGTTGGTGGGAAGCAGAGTGAGGAGCAGAGGCACAATGACAATGTCCAGCTGTCACATCAGCAGATCAGGAATGGTCCAGGGTGAATGACAAGGTGGGAGTGCAAGAGGTCCTTCACACCAGGGAATCACAGAACCATGGAATCCCAAAATGCTTTGGCTTGAAGGTACCTTAAAGATCATCCCATTCCTTCCCCTGCCATGGCAGGGCCACCTCCCACCATCCCAGGCTGCTCCAAGCCCCAGTGTCCAACCTGGCCTTGGGCACTGCCAGGGATCCAGGGACAGCCACAGCTGCTCTGGGCACCCTGTGCCAGGGCCTGCCCACCCTGCCAGGGAACAATTCCTGCCCAATATCCCATCCAGCGCTGCCCTCTGGCTCTGGGAAACCATTCCTGTCCCTCCAGCCCTTGGAAATTGTTTCTCTCCGTGGTTTCTGCAGCTCCTTCAGGCCCTGCAGGGCCACACTGAGGTCACCCCAAAGCTTCTCCTCTCCAGGTGAACAATCCCAATTCCCTCAGCCTTTCCTCATGGGAGAAGTGCGCCATTCTTCTGACTGTGCCAAAAGCTTCACAGAAGACCAGGTAATCAAGGGTTTAGACCTTATGACTTCCCATCTTACAACCTTGGGGATGCTCTGACCCACAAGTGGGTACAGGAGGATTTGGAATCCAGTTCTTTTTGTCTCTGCAATGATTGCGCCTTGCAGAAAGCAGGAGCTGTTCGTGGACAGCTCCAGAGCTGTTTGGGCTCAGCAGTGAATACTCAGGCAGGTGAGTAAAGCCTTTTCTCAGGTGAGAAACCCCTGTGAGGGTGAAAGGCAGCAGCACTCGAGGACTGCAGAGCACCTTGAGCCACCCCACACCGTGACAGTGGCACTGCTGAGTGGCGCTGAGTGCTTAGCAACGGCGAGAGTGATGGGGATACAGATGAATTGACTGTTTTCTGAGCAAGCTGGGTAGGAACAGAAGTAATTAGCTGCTAGCTGATGAAAAGGCATGCTTAATTATTAGTATAATTATAGATATAATAGACCAGGAATTATTCAGTAAAAGTAAGAAGGCCAATATGTTACAAAGAAGGTAATGGGAATGGAGGAGAGAATGACAGCACTGTGAATTCTTGAGAGGAGATGTAAAGAATTAAGATGATAAATCAGGAATCTTTTGGGTTTCTACTCTCTGACATATCAACTCAATTTAGCAGTGGTAGAAGGGTACACAGAGCTAACGAGGTCTGTGACTTGCATGATTTCTTTTATATAAGAACCCCTATATATAAGGGTTTATATAATGTTGATTTAACTGATGGAATGCCAATGAAATCAAGCTGTGCTTTCATAAATCTCAGAACCTGCGCAATTTCACAGGGATCTTTGCTCTTCTTCCAGCACAGCCATTTAATTCCATGGATCCTGCAGGAAGCTCAGCTGTAGCTGCTTCTGATCAATATTGGTAATTGATTATAATTGCTTGATAAAGCAGGACTGCTTTCCCTGACACCCTGAGAATTCATCTGGCTCAGAAGGTGTCGTGTTAGCCTGGCCACTGCAGCTTCAGCTGCTTTCCATGGGAAAATGGCTGGAGAAAACAGGCTGAGCTGCACTGACAACAGGAATACATGGTTGATGTGGGATGTAGAATCACTGAAATGGGTAATCTGGGCAAGATTGAAGTATCTGACAATTTTTTTCTGATGTCAGAATGGACACAGGGAGAGCTGGTCCTGCCTTTGTGCCAGGGACTGGACTGGATGCTGCAGGCAGCAGCAGTCACCTGGTGTCTCTGTGAGCATCTGCAGCTGAGAGGCCCAGGATGTCTACAGTGTTTTCTGAAATTGTAGTTTCTGAAATGCTGTCTGTGGGATGGGAGACTGGCACCAGCAGCTCTGATGTGGATCCTGTGAGTCTAAGAGAAGCAGTGCCAAAGGATTACAAACCCTTTTCCCATTGCGTTGGTTGGGAGGGAAAATCAAGCTAAAAAGATTTTATTGAATTAGTATTTGGGGACTAATTATTAAAATGGCTTTTGATAGATGAGCTGTGAGTCATGTTGGTCTGGCAAATAGCATTTTGATAAGGTGTTTGTGAGACAGGGAGTCCTAAGATGGTAAGATGAAGATAAACCACTAGCCTTAATGATGATGTTAATGCAGAAATGATACAAATGCTGTGTGAAGTTGCTGGGGTACATCTGGGCAAACTGGGGACAGACAAACTCTACTCAACCTCAGCTGAGCACGGAACCCTTGAAAAGTGAAGCCGGATGACCTCTCAGCTGGTCACTCTGTCCATCTCCTCCTCCCACAGCAGAATCAGAACTGCTTGTGACATTCCTGGCATGTGCAGAGCAGTTGTTTCACTTGCATTTTTAGCAGACTTTGACCTGGCACTGGGCTGTTCCTGCACCAACCCCGCACTGTCAGGCCTATTCCTGCACCACTCCGTGCTCTGCTCTCTGTTGAGCGCCTCCTGTTCTCAGTCTCTTAATTCAGGCCGTGTTTCCATTGTCCCACTGCTTTCTTTGCCTGTCAACCTTTCCCGAGGAGCAGCACCCAAACCTGGCCGTGCCTCTGCACTTAGGCGTTGCAGAGGACCTGTGAGATGTGTGGCAGGAAATTGTGCTGATAGACCTGCTCAGGATAATAACCTCTCTCTGCTCAGGATAATAACCCCGGACAGCCTGTGATCCAGCAGAACCTTCAGATTGTTTGTTTTTCCAGACTGCCTTCTGCCAGCTGGTGTCTGTCCTGTATTTGTGCACTTTACTCCTGCCTGAGTAAAACCACTCTGCTTTTTACAAGCGTTCTGCGTTTATAGACTCGTCCAAGTTGTCCAAAGTTTTTAATACTGCTCTCCCCCATGTATTTGCAGCCACTCTTCACAGATTTAATCTTGACAGATGTAATAAACGCACAGTCCATTCCCTCATCCAGGATATCAATAAAATATTGAATGGATCTTCTGAGCAGCTGAGTAACCGTTCAATTTGTCCTTTGCATTTCACAGTGAGCCATTGGAAACTGCTCTCAGACTGCAGATTCCAACCAGAATTGTGTCAGAACTTCAGCCAAGGCATTCTTCACTTATGGATGTCACATGGGACAATGTCAGGAGCCTCAGGTGCTTGGGATCTGCTGCTTCTTCCTTTTCCACAGCTCATCCTTTGGAGAGCAGAACTGGATTGCATCAGCTTGTTTTGTTCCTGAGGGATTCATGTAGACGAGACTCATCTCCCTGTTAGTTTCTGTACACTTAGAAAACATTCTGATTATTCTGCTGTTTTACTTTTCTTGGGTGTTAAATCTTTTGATATCTTACTTGTCCTGTTTGATTTGTGGACAATTCCCAGTGTTTGAAAGTGTGAGAACTTTGTGGACAGTTGGGAAGGCAACAGATCCAAACCTCTCACTGGGAGATATGCTGTGCCAAATGTGAAATTCCTGTGATAATTCACAGAGTCACAAGTGGATTTCAAGAGAGTGGTGGAAGGAATGTTTTGACAAAAAGAAATTATTTCATTTCAGTCTGAGAAATGATGATGCAAATCAGCATGACTTAAAAAAGAGATTTCAAGGGAGTCTTGAGAGAATTCTGAACAGTTTGAACGGCAAGTCTGAGCAGCCTTGCAGAAATTGCCTGGTAGATTAGAAATTGAGGAAAAATTCTTCCCTGTGAGGGGGGGCAGGCCCTGGCACAGGGTGCCCAGAGCAGCTGTGGCTGCCCCTGGATCCCTGGCAGTGTCCAAGGCCAGGTCGGACATTGGGGCTTGGAGCAGCCTGGGACAGTGGGAGGTGTCCCTGCCATGGCAGGGGACTGGGATGAGGTGATTTTTAAGGTCCCTTCAACCCAAAGCAGACTGTGATTCTATATTAAATATGGCCAGGGCCATGTAAAAGAAGTTGTGAAAATAAGAATTTGGGAAACACAATTTTGGGATGCACAGACTTCTCTGCTGTAATAGATTGGTAGTGAACATCTAAGAAAATAGAACTAGAGATTAGACTAAATTTCATAACCTTTTAACCCAGAGAGCCTGGCTGTTGTTTGCAGAGTGTTTCCTGAACTCTCCTACAGGCTCAGTGTTGACAGGAGCTTAATCACAGCACAGGGTGACCTTTGCACAGCTCAGTGAGAAGTGCCCCTGTGCTGGGCTTTGGAATCTCCTGCTCACTGCACACACGTGGCTGCGGGTTTGATCCCTCCAAAACAACGGATTATCCTGGGCTCTGTAGCACTTGTGGAGTGTTTGATACTGTGTGGGTGGGAAGTGCATGCATATTTATGTGAACACTACAGCAGATGAGTGGAGGAAGAAAGAATAACCATTGCAGTTGGGACGAACGATTTGCTGTTATTCAGAAACACCGATTTTGCCTGAATTCGGTATTTTACAAAAAAATATCACCCAGCAAACTCTTAGCTATGTGTGCATTAACAAGCCTTTGGGTCGGTGCCTTTCCTGCTCTGCATTTTTGTTATGTAGAATTAGCACCATGGGAATGCCTTGAATTGTTTGGAATAACCCCAGAATCCCAGACTGGTTTGGGGTGGAAGGGACCTCATCCAGTGCCACCCCTGCCATGGCCAGGGACACCTCCCACTGTGCCCGGCTGCCCCAAGCCCCAATGTCCAGCCTGGCCTGGACACTTCCAGGGATCCAGGGGCAGCCACAGCTTCTCTGGACACCTCAGGGCCTCCCACCCTCACAGGGAAGATGGAACTGCTGGTGGAGGAGAAAACCCAAAAATGTCATCAAACTCCTCAAATAGAGGCAGATGTATTCCATGCAGGAATATTGGAATGTGAGCAGGGGCTCTGTTATGATTCTTCCTTTTTTATCCCCCATCTTCTGCAATAGAGATCCCCTTCTGCTTCCTCATCCTTACAACTTAAGGAGCTGCAGAAGTATTTTAGATGCCATTTGTGTGTGGAGAAGTGTTCTTGCTTGCTGGTATCCTTCTTTTTTTATGTCCCCTGCACAGGCAGGGTCGGGAATGTTCCTGGTGACGAAGCAGATCCATGTGAATGTTCTGAGGAGAGGAGAACAAGGCAGTGTAGAACAGATTTATAACACTGAGGTGAGTCAGTTCTTACCAGAGAGGGCTCAGGAGTATTAACTCCCAGTGACTTCCACCACAAGGCAGCTGTTAACATATTACTGTGAATTGGTTTAGAGAAGAAAAAAAAAAAAGAAAAAGGATTAAAATTGCATAAGTAGATAAATTTTAAAGCGACAGTAATAATAATGACATGAAAATTGGCTGCAAGACCTGAGCGACAGTAACAATGGAACGTTTTAAAAATAAATGGGTAGCCAGGAAAGGGTGCAGGGAGAGAGGCTGCCTGCAGATCACGGAGGCACCTGAGCTTGACAGTTTCTATGACTGCACGAAACAGAGCCAGAGCCAAGCCCCTGCTCTCACCAGCGCATTCTCCTGCACAGCAATCAGCCTCAGCACCAGGCTGCTGAGGAGAAGCCTCCCACTATTTAGTATTCATTAGAGATGGCATTTTTCAGATTGCAGTGCAGAGTGTAAACAAGCCACGCTGGAGGGAGAGTGGAGAGCAGCTTTTCTCCCAGCTCTGATTTATTTCTTGTTGGCGTTTGCTCACTCCACAAACCTGTGCTAGCACCAATTTTGAGGAGCTGTCAAGCCAGCCCTGTTTTCCAGCATTCTTTGCAAGGAGCCAACCCAGCACAGGAGGCACAGCACCATCCCTGCAGCGGGACAGGAGAGTGGCTCCCTTGTGGGGCTGCAACATCTGGCAGGTTTGTTTGTGGGATCTGCCAGCTGCCTGCTTGCTATTCCATGGCCACTGCAGCTTGGAGCCTCGTCTGCAGGAGGAGGGAGCCTGTCCCCAGGGGCTGGGCACCTGCAGCTCCGGGCAAAACTGCCTGGACACATCTTTTCCTGTGTTTTCTTTTAAATAGGCACACACTTCCTATCCACACAGTGTCAAACACTCCAGAAGTGCCAGTATGCCAAGTACTCTGAGTGTGGCCCGCTGCTGTCACATCCCGGCAGGGACAAGGCCCCAGGAGAGCGGGGCATGGCCCACACTGCATGCCCTCTTTTGTTGCTGTGAGATTGGTTTTTTCCGGGGGACCTGGATGCCAATCACCCAGAAAAGATCCAGGGGTGCTTTTCCAGCACCTGTGAGCCATGAGTTCCGGTAAACTACAATTGCTGAGCCCTGGGAGCTGTGCTGTGGGGCGTGCACACGGGCTCTCACCCCAAGCTTCCCACAGCCCCCCCAGATCCTGCTGTTAAAGCCAGACCGGGAATGCTGAGGAAAGGCCACATGTGACAGCTGTGCCCCAGACACCCTCTCTGTGTGAGCGTAGGGGGCCTGGAATTACAGGAGGTCCTTCCAGCTGAACATTGAGTTCGCATCGTTCTGCTGACACAGGTGCATTCCTGCTTTTGAACAGGAATTTTCCTTTGGGAATTGCTTCTCTGAATTCCCTCCCTGTCTTTTACCCGGTCCTTTTGGATGCTTGGTGCTGGAAGTTCCTTTGCCCACCTCTGCCAGCATCCAGGTCCCTGCTCCCTGCAGTCCAGGGCAGAGTCCTCCCCATCCTCCCCTTTCCAGCTGGAGGTGCTGCACATCCTTTCCTCCACAGCCTCCCTCCTTTGGAACCCTTGGTGAATACCTCTCTCCTTTTCCAGAGGGATTAGTGACATTATCTGAGGAATATTTGATTTCCCCCCCAACTCCCTCACTGTACCACCTAACTTAAAAACAAGACCTATTCAAAAGTGCAGGAGCTTCCTAAAAGGAAATTAAAAGCAGCTGCTCTAAGGATGCAGGAGATGAGAAAGGAGATAAACCCACCCTATCTGAAGCTCAGAGCAATATATCACTAAGTGAAATAATTCTACAAGGGACCAGAAAGGCAATATTCTAACAGCAGAGTGTAAAGAGAGTATTCAAAATCAGGGGTTTCTGAGCAAATAAAGAAACTAGGGGAAAAAAAATAAAAACCCCATTAACTGTGAAGCTAAACCTGTAGGGCAGGCAAGGGAAAATTTTAAGGTGCAAACTCACTAAAGGAATCATAAAAATATTGTAAAAATATATTCAAAATTGCTAGAATCCTATTTTTCCAGAGGTTTGGTAAACAGATGACCAGTCTCTAATAGGATTTCCTGTAGGAGAGGAAAGTAAAGTGAGCTTTGTGTTGGTGCTGTCTGTAGTTGAGGGAGGTTGTTCTCCCATGAGAACCAAACTTATGGGGACAAGTGTAAGGAACCGTCTCAAATTAAATGACAATAAAATTCATTTTAGGACTAATTGATAAGATGAAGAGTCAGAAATTACCAAGACCATCTGGTAATCACTCAAGAGCTCTGGAGGAAAACAAATATGCAATTATGGAGCTACAATAGTGTGTAACCTGTCACTTAAATCAGTTTCCCTGCAGGAGGGATGGAAGTTGGGAGATGTCACAACAATCCTGGAGAAGGTCCCCAGGAGTGAAGTGCAGAACTGCAGACGGGCATGGTGGAGGCTGTGCTGATCAAGGGAGGAGAAATGATAAACAGAGTAACTGGATAAACCCCAACGTGTTTGGGATTTTTTTTTCTAGTGCGAAACCACAATTCACATGTTTGGAGCTTGTGAAAGTCCTGAAAGGGCACTAAAGAACCGGCTCAGAACTCCACAAGAAGTGATCTCATGGGTGAGACCATGGTTCCTCTGCCTGCACTGTCCACCTGTCCTAGATATGACCAGAGAATCCCAGAATGCCAGAATTGTTGAGGTTGGAAGAGACCAACCTCCAAGCCCAGAGAGTCCCAGCTGTGCCCCATGCCCACCTTGTCCCCAGCCCAGAGCCCTCAGTGCCACCTCCAGCCCTTCCTGGGACACCTCCAGGGATGGGCACTCCAAACCTCCCTGGGCAGTTCCAGCCCCTGAGCACCCTTTCCATGGAGAAATTCCTGCTGCTGTCCACTCTGAGCCTCCCCTGCCCAGCCTGAGGCCGTTCCCTCTCCTCCTGTCCCTGTTCCCTGGAGCAGAGCCCGACCCCCCGGCTGTCCCCTCCTGGCAGGGAGTTGTGCAGAGCCAGGAGGTTCCCCCTGAGCCTCCTTTTCTCCAGGCTGAGCCCCTTCCCCAGCTCCCTCATCCTCTCCTGGGGCTCCAGCCCCTTCCCCAGCTCCGTTCCCTGCCCTGGACACACTCCAGCCCCTCCAGGTCTCTCTCGCAGTTTGGTGCCCAGACCTGGTCACAGGACTGGAATCGTGGCCTCGCCATAATTTTACAAGTCTCACTCACATCCCCCTTGCTCTCCAAACTGAGGAGCCCCTTTAGTGTCTCTTCCAAAGCAACAATTGAAAATCAGCATAATGTGCTTGATGGTTCTTGACAAACCCTGTGATGGAGCTGTAAAATCCCTTGCCATGGCATATTATGGATGCTCCAAGTTTACTTGTGCTCCGGGGGTAGCGGGAGAAGTTAATGGAGGGAAGTTAAAGCAGAACCTGTTCAACAGTAAAACCAAGGATTGTGACTCGCATAGTCCCAAGACACACATTGTTGGGAAACAGAATAACATTCCAGGAAAGCGCTGCTGCATTCCTGGTGCGTTCTCAAACTCCTTCCCTGAGCATCTGGATGGGAAAGCTGCTGCTGGAGCAGGGGAACCTTCACCTGACCCAGCGCAGCCTTTGCTGTGCTTTGTTATGTTCTGTCAGGAGCAAATGAAACGCGGCTCGGAATGTAAACACTTGCGATGGCTCCTCTCCCCACTACGCAGGCAAACAATGAATTTTTATTTGAATGATAATGAAGATCTCACCACGAGGCTGCTGGGGCTCAGCGAGCACTAGAAAGAGGAAAGCTACATGGGAGAAATAACGAGAGGGTCTTTAGAAAGGAATGAATATGTATTGGAGAGATTGATGTCATTAACCACTCGCGGGTCAAAAATACACTTGAAGCTACTGATGTAATTTGAAGTAAGTAAACAAGTCTAGGGAAGAAAGTTTTCTTACAATTGGTGCATCTGTTGTGATCTGAAAAGGAGAAAATTGTACTTCTTGCATCGCTTTAACTCCAAATGATCTGGGCTTTGTAGTCAAAAGGCAGCTCTTTCCACAGGCATCTAATCTGGATCTCTTTTGGTTTTTTGGATCAGAGCTGAGACAAGCTCCTTTTACAAATTTGTGCTGCAGTCTACTAAAAGAGCTGTTCCTTGCCAGGAGAATATTACACACAGTTCTGAGAAAAATGAACAGAGTCAGCTCGTTTGAGAGCTAACTGATGCTTACTCACAACACTGATAAGCCTGACATTTACTGAGGAGTGCCACAATTCTCAGGCCAATAAAAAATCCCGAGAGGATGTGTGGGTTTTTTTGGTTTTTTTTTTTTTTTTTTTGTTTTTTGTTTTTTTTTTTTTTTTTTTAGTGATGCTTCACATCCTATTGATTCAGGATGAGCTTCACTCTTCTGAAGTGTTAGACTAAAAAAAAAAAATCCAAGGATGTGGAGCCCAACTCCTCCTGAATTCCACGCAGCTGTACCAGCCTGCCTTGGCACATTTGTTAATGACTCTGGTGTGGTTAATGATGCTCCACAACTTGTCAGCGCCTCATGTGTCATTTTTCATTCCTGCAGTGTATTAAAAGCACTTGTGCAAGAGTTCTTGGTGCCTTGATTGCAATTAAAAATGATCCTTGGAACGATGCCACTTAACACCTTTGCAGAGGAGCTCGAGCTGGGAGGAAATTCCTGGTTGTGACATCAGGGTTCTGCCTGGTCCATGTCTGTGCTTTGCATGTGGGAGCATCCACAATTTCAGGATTCCTCAGGATTAGCCCTGCCTGAAAAACACTATCAGAAGGCTCTCGAGTGCTCAAGTAGATTATGTCAAGCAGTTCTCTTTTGATCATTATTATAAAGAAATGTTCAAATAGTTCTGGAATATTAGTGATGCAAAATTTTCATTACAGTCACTGTGATAATTAACTCCTGCCATATCGTACTCCTTATCTGGGAATTCCATTATTCTGCTTTTATTATCATTTTGACCAACTTTCAATGTACAAAGCTGTTTCTCCGTCTCGTCTTTTATCTTTTTTAAGTAGACAAGAAACCCGAACAGTGGCAAAGAATTTTCCGACAAAATTATTTTTCAGGGAAGAAGAAAATCCTTATTTATCAAAACTTGAACTTTTCACAGGAACATATGTTCCAGATGTCAAGAGTTGCAAAATCCATCACTTCAGGTGGTAGTTTGTTCCCAAATTTAATCATCACTGCTGTTAAAAAATGTGGGTTTCATTTCTGCTTTGAATCACTTTCATTTTTCAGTCCTCAGTCTTTCTTCTGTCTTGGCGAGATTAAAAAGCCTTGGTTGATATTTCCCCCTTGTGAAAGTTCTTATGGAATTGCCCCACAATTGAGCTGTTTAAGCTTCCCAGCTACACATTCTCCTCTCCTCATATCCTTTTTATGGCTCTTTTCTGCCCCCAATCCAATCTTCCCACAGTGTTCAATGGCAGCACTGGAATTGGATGTATTGGGGGTTTCATTGTGGGACTTGATGATCTCAAAGGTTTTTTCCAGCCCGGTGAATTCTCTGATTCTGTGGGATTCTGTTT
Source organism: Donacobius atricapilla (assembly GCA_013397315.1). Lineage (NCBI taxonomy): Eukaryota > Metazoa > Chordata > Aves > Passeriformes > Mimidae > Donacobius > Donacobius atricapilla. The sequence goes on along the minus strand of WBMY01008195.1, from coordinate 427,205 downwards.
CAGTGCTGCTGGAGGCGAGTGGATTCCTTGTTTCTGACCACTCCTCCCATTTCATCTCGCTCCACTTTGGATTGGGGGGAGCTCCGTGCCCGCTGAGACCCCTGAGATCTGCACTCCAAGAGGAGTTTTGTGCCCTAAGAGCAGCCCAAATTTTCTGCTGGTTCATCCCCTGCCTCTTGAGCTCGCTCCTCTTGTAGCTCACAGGAGATTAAGCAGGAGCGGCCTCTCGGTGCCTGCTTGGGGTCTGCGAGCTCTGCACAGCAGCCTCTGCTCCTGGAAATTGCTTCTCTAACCCTTTTTTTCCCCTTTGTGCCATTATATCCATTTATTTTATGAATAATAGAGGGGCCCATGTTTGGTATTTCACCTCTCAGCATTAAGCACTCCGTCTCCTTTCTCTGGTGACTGATGGGATAACTCTGCTCATGTATTTACATGCTCACTGCCAGGCACTTTCAGTGTATGGTCTTTTCCAGTAAAAATTTCAGTCTGACTAGATTCCTTAAAACATTCTCTTTGATATAAAAAAAAAAATCTTTCACTTTTATGACTTATACTCACTTTTCTGTAGTTTATGGCCATATATTTTAGCATTCTGTTGGGTTTGTCACTGGGATTTGCTGTTTGCTGCTGATTTTATGACCTGTGCTTTATTTCATCTTCCTATTTTTTCTCTTTAATTTAACCCCCCCTCCCCAATTTTTATATCCATGTATTTATAGTTCTTAATTAAGGGGGCAGCTTTGTTTAGCTTCTTAGTCCATTTTGATATATAAAATTTCACCTATTATCTGTACTAGGCTCTTTCTCTGCACTGGCTCGATACACAGAATATTTGTGTGGTACCAGCCCTCAGCAATCTGTTCACTCTTAGCTCGTGACAGACTTCCCCCAGCTCCCACTTAATTAAACACATCCTATATGTTTTCCTGAGCCTGATTTCCCAAAGTCTGATTTCTGTGGAGTTCTGATGGAGCCCGTCACCTCCGGAGAGCATCTCCTCCCCCTGTGCCTAATTGGAGCTGCGTGTGGAACTGGGAGCATTTCAGAGAAACTGCCAACAGCACCCTGGGGCTAAATCTTCAGCCAGCAGCCCGACTTTGCCTTCCAGGACCCTTCACTTGCATTTCCCTTTAGGATCTGTGACATGCAGCAGGACCTGCTGCTCCTCCGCAGCCTTTCCCACCCAGGGGTCTCAGGAGAGGCCCCTTTGTGCTCTCCCTGTAAGTCAGCAGATCTGTCAGCACTCGTGCAGCTGCTCTGTGCCCCTGATGTTTGAATCCCGGCAGCACAGTCGACCAAAAATTCTCCATTTAAAATGGATTTTCAGCCACAGCCTTCCTGGAGCTGGCAGCCTGCTTCTCCTCAGCTGGAAGGCAGCTTCCTGCAACTTGAACACCGTGTGCTGTTGCCCCATCCCTGGCAGTGGCCAAGGTTGGCCAGGGCTTGGAGCCTGGAAGGGTTGGAACCGTGGCAGGGAGTGGAACAAGATGAACTTTAAGGTCTTCCCAACCCATTGCATGATTCTGAACTGGGCTAAACTATTTATTGTGAGAGGAGAGCAGAGGGTGAGCAAGGCCTCATCCCTCACGTCCTTTTATGCCGGGTTTTTGCTTTAAATTTGTTCTCTCTTTGTCTTCCCAGATTTGCAGCTCTGGCCTCAAACTGCTCTGGGGCTGTGCTGGCAGGAGCTGAAGCAATTATTGAAGCATTAGTGGCTGCCCTGGAAGCTCCTGCAAGGCAGGTGAGATCACTGAGCTCTGTCCAAAGGCAAACACAGTTCACTCCTTTGAAAAAGACAAACCAAGGGATGAGGGACCACTCTCCCAGAAATAAGTCTGGAAAAAAAAATATTACGTGATCAATTTAAAACAAATAGGAGACAGAAAGGCAAAGACATAGATTTAGCAAGAATTAATCATGCAAGCTCACTGTAGTTTTTTTCCTTGAGAAAATAATGTCTAGGAGATGAAGAGGAGGCAGCAGATGGGACATATTTTGCTTTAGGAAAGCTTTTGAAACTGTTCCACATGATTCTCTGAGAAGCAGACTAAAGAAATATGGTCTGGATCAGTGTGCCCAGCATTTCTGGCTGGGCCAGACACTTACCTTGTTTCTGTGTGAGGCAGAGCCCATCTGCTGCAGCCCCTGCTCTGATGGATGTCGGTGCCTTGTGCAGGCACAGGAACGGGCCTGGGGCAGAGATGGATTGATTTTGTGAGGGCAGGTCGATGAGCAGGGGCACTGGGTGGGCTCCCTGCAAGGCCGGGCTGCACTTGCCCAGAGCAGCCCCTCTGGCAGCCCTGGGTCCAGCCAAATTCCGCGTCCTGGCAGCTCAGAGCTGGCAGTTCCTCATCCAGAGGTTTTCATTGTAATGTGGGTGCCCTGTCAGGCTGGAGGTGGAGCTGGAATCCTGCTGGTGTGTCCTGGTGTTCTGTTCAGTTGTTTAATTAATCATCGGTGTGATTTAACAAAGAACTCACTCAAAGTCTATGGTAAAACCAGGATGCACTTTGAAGGTCGGGATCAGATTTTCTAACCTGGAGAAGAAAATGATCAAAAAATCAACAGATAAATATAAACAAGTTCTTTGTACTGCATTTATGAAAGAGGAAACAGATACCAAAATATATCAAAAAAGATCCAACTGCCTGCCTGAAGCGTGCCAGGAACAGACATGGGAATTAGAGAAAATAAAAAATGGAACAAGAGTGAGCAATCACCAAAGTCTCAAACCAGGAGGTGTTAATGAAATGTATTACTGAAACATGTGGAAAAAAAGCTTCATTTTCTGCAGTGCTTTGAGCACTGCTGGACTTTTGTGTCCACACTTGGTGCTAGAGGGAGCTGGTGGTGTGAGTGATGTGGGTACCAACGTCAGCAGTGAGTAGGAAAAAGACTTGGAAGTGAAATCACTGAGATATAAATTGTCACAGCAGCAGACAGGCAGATTCTGAGTCGTTGGTGAGGTAGTTTTTACAGGGGAGATAAGCTATATAAATCAACATTGCAAACTAGGTTTTAGCATTCCAAAGCAAGGAGGGATTTTTATAGCTGGCAGTTGTGGAAACTCACCAAATAAACAACTGCACATGGCTCCAGATCCCAGCTCCTCTTCAAGAGAAAGAATAAAATTCATGTGATTTAGAAAAATGGAAGGAGCTGAAATCAATAACATCAAGGAAGGAAATAGCAAAGAATGGGCTCAGCAATTGAAGTCCCAGCTAAGCAGGTCCTATGAAAAATGGGCAATGAGATCAATAAAAAATGTAAAAATATATCTATACAAATGCTGTAACTCTGGAGCCCCAAAGAGGTGAACTAGACTGATTTTAAAGGAAATTATTGACATAATAAATGCCTCAGAAACTTGGCAGAAGGGTAGGAAACTGTAATAATAGGGAACAAATTACAGAGGAAGGCTAGGAAGGGGTACATTAGTGGTGAAGCAGTGGAGGGCATGAGGAATTGTCCCTAAATGAAGTTCCAGCCGAGGACATTTTGGAACAAATCAATAAAAGGAGCAGTCAGAAAGCAACAAGATAAGATGATACTTGATCAGGAGCTCTGAAAGACCTCAAACAGTAGATTAAGAGAAAGCTAAATGTAGCATGAAAAGTGTCACTCGAGTTGACCACACTGCAAGAGGGATGGACAGTGGCAAATGTGTCTTCAGCCTTGAGGAAAAGGTCTCCAGAACGAATGGGGAAAAGCAGGGATCAGTAAATCTCCCTTCAGCCTGAATAAGTGGGTAAAAACTACAATAATAAAGAAGAGAACCAGGAGGCAATTTCATAAATGTGATTTATTTGGAAGAAGTCATTACAGTTCTTGCAGAAGGAGGCTGTGTCTCATAAATCTCTTGGAGCTCTTTGGAGATGTCACCCAGCTCGTAGGTAAGGCTGATGCAGCTGATAAAGTGCACATGGACTCCCAAACAAATGTCAATAAGTCTTTCTCTAAAGACTCTTCAAGTGGTTAAGCTGAGGTAATCAGATGTCCTCTGTAAGGAAATAAAGTTGAGATGAAATGGGACAAAATGTGGGAGGAAAGCTCAGTTTTCCCAGAGAAAGGAGCTCTGCAGCTTAGCCATGATTAGGAACTCATCAATGATTTGGGAGGAGAGGTGAGGGTGGCGCTGGCAAGCTTTGGAGGTGACACAAAATGGGCTGGGATAGTCCAGTGTGACTCTGGGAAGAGAAGCAGATGGTTCCTGTGGCTCTCAGGAGCAGCAGGTGAAGTCAGAGCTAAAAAATGCAGAATAGTTTGCCTGGGAATATCCATATTCAATTCTCTATTATACTTAATTTAAGAGCATTATTATCACTCAGAGCTGCTGTAGGAAAACTCCATGAAAACATTGGAGCAGTGGCCCCAGCACTAAAATATTCCAGCTGAATGAGAAAGAAAATTTTAGCAAAAGGGAAAAAAAAGGAAAACACGATTATGTGATCATGTCACTGTATAAATGTTTGGCAAACCCACCTATTGATTAATATCTGCAGTTCTGTTCATCCTGTCTCCATAAAGAATAAAACAGAACTGAAAAGGATGGGTGGGAGTTTTTTAGCTCAGAGATTGAGACTCCTAAATTTAGGTTTCTACCTGGAGGTGTCAATCTATGAGGTAGAGCAACTCCAAGAGGAAATCAAAGCTTTTTAATCTGAATTCCACCCACAGAAAGTAGGTGAGGACAGAATGGTTTTGGGAACAGGACAGGAAATAGGCATGGGACAGAAACCCTGAGATCTAGCTAGGAAAATAATAAGAGGAAATAGGAAAAGTTAAGATAAGAATAGGAAAAGTTCAGGATAGCCAATGAAATTACGAGGCATCAGGTCTAAATCAGAAAGTCAGACATTCTCATATAACTGATTACTAACTTGTACTGCCTCGGGCTGATGTGTAGGTCAAAAGTAGAAATGAATTAAGAATTCCTGGGAGGCTGATGGGCACTCACTGTCCTGCCAAATAGAATTAGGGAGGCTCCTTCAGCTGCCAAGAGCCAGACAGAGGAACCTGGGAAGGACCTGGAGCAGGTGAGGAGGTCAATAAAGGCAATTTTCAGGGTGGAACAGATACTGTGAGTGAGGAACTGGGGAGCATCCCAGCAGCAGTGGGGCACCAGGATGAGAGAAGCACAGCTGGGATCTCGGGAGCAGGAAGTGTGGGACGCTCCAGCAGGGACTTTGGGGAAGGAGAGGGAAAAGCAGAGAGAGAAATCCTGTGGAAAAAATTTAGAAAAGGAAGGGAGACCAGTGACAGCCATAAACCCACATTCCTTGCAGAGGGAATGTCGGAACAGGGAATCGGGAGGGTTTGCAGCCACGATCCTCCGCACCTCGGGGCTGACTGGACCGAGACCATCCATGAGCAGTGCAGCTCTTCCCAGGGACTCTGGCTGGGCTCGCCCCAGCCTGGGGGTGGGAACGCAGGCACTGGAATTCGCCTGCTAACTCTGGGCTTTGCCAGATGCTTTTTGAAGACTGAAATTGCTCAAACCCACGTTCAGCCCAGCTGATCTCCCTCTCTCCAAACTCCCTGGTTTCTCTGGTGAGCCCTGTTTCATCACCAGAGAATCACACAATCATTAAGGTGAGAAAAGACCTCCAAGGTCATCAAGTCCAGCCTTTAGTTGAACTCCTCCATGCCCACATCACCAAGTGCCACATCTCCTCATTCTTTGAACCCTTCCGGGGGTGACGGCCCCTGTCCCAAAGTTCCTGTCATTGAAGGGAACCTGAGTGCAATCCAGAATGATCCCAACACAGAGATTTGAGATGAATTGGCTCAGAGGAGCAGCTAACAAGTTGTGCAGGGCTGTGGAGAGTAAGGCTGGAGAACATCTCCAGCTCCTCCACATGGGGGAGAACTGAATTATGGTTGTGGCTGCCACTGTAGCTCAGTTGGTTTAGTCTAAAGCTGTGTTTAGTGATCCCAAACTTCCCTCTTTCCATCCTGCTTTCATTTTCTATGTTGTTCAACCATATTTTCATCCTTCATTTCATGCTTTAGAGGAACACTTGTTCCTGTTTGGAGTTTCTGTGCCAGCTGTCCCCAGGGTGTTTCCACCTGCTCTGAAATGGTTGCAGGTATTTGCTGTGTGCTTGGGCAGCCACGGGTTTGGCTCAGGGAGCTGGGAAGGACACGGAGTGCTCTGGGAAGCAGAATGCCTCATCTGCAGGGTGCAAACTGGGGGAATGATGATTTAATTAGATTGGGAGCACTACTTAAAAGCAAAATTGGGATCTAATGCAGCTGCCTTTAAACTGCACTCCAGTGTTACATAAGGAGCCCATTATAACATCAGAAGTGGAAACCTTTAAATGAGGGGAAATTAGATGGCAACTTTATTGTAAAGTAGGTCGAGCTGCAACATGCTAAAATCACAGGATCAGGGAATATCCTCAGCTGGAAGGGACCACAAGGATGATCCAGGCCAACCCCGGGCTCTGCCCAACCTGTGCACCCCTGGCAGCGCTGTCCAAAGGCTCCTGGAGCTCCGGCAGCCTCGGGGCCGTGCCCGTTCCCTGGGGAGCCTGGGCAGTGCCAGCACCCTCTGGGGAAAGAAACTCCACCCAAAATCCAGCCTGAGCCTGCCCTGGCCCAGCTCCAGCCGTTCCCTGCGTGCTGTCCCTGTCCTAGGAGCAGAGCTCAGAGTTGCCCCTCTGCTTTTCCAAAATCCTTCAGTACTTCGGGATTTTTTTTTTTAAGTCAGGAATTATTCACTGTGGGTCTCTTGGGGTTGTCCTGTGCAGGGCCAGGAGCTGGACTTTGATGGTCCTTGTGGATCTGACTCAGAATATTCTGGGATTCTGGGATCCTAACCATCAGCTCAAAGTTCAAGTTCCTGTACATTGTGCTGGTGCTGATGGAGGAGGTGCCATCCTCTCCCAGAACACCCCAAATCCACGAGCCTGGTAGGAAAACACTGCAGCTTCCCTGTCCCTCAGGATTTCTTTATTAAGGAATCTTTATTTATTTCTCTTTTATTTATCAGCCAAAGACCACCTTTACAGGTCCCTTTCTCCCACTGCAGGATGAGACTTAAGCAGTTTTCACTCTGTCCCCAGTCCCCTTTGACCCCAGTGAGGCTGCCCAGGAGCCTGGGACAGATAGAGCTGCCCAAAACGTCCTTTTCCCCCCAAAATGGGTGGGAGCCACGCTGATCTGGTGTAGCCCCAACACAGCTGAACCGTCACAACCGTGGGGGTGTTGTGGAGCTTCTTACGCTGAAGAATATTTCTTCTACAGCCTCTGAAAGGAAAAGATTTGTAATTACAGGGAAAAAAGGGAGTGCTGGGAGTAATCTCGGAGCTTTGCTATGCATATGGATGTGCTTCAGTCTCTGGGTAGGGATGATCTGCTTTACATGAGGACTTGTCACCAAAGCAGGACTCTGAGCTTACTGCCTGATGCTCCGTGTGAATCCTGGCACTGCAGGACCGTTCCTGGCATTTCTTGCCTTTTCTGACCTAGAAAATAGTTACTTCTTTTTTTTTGTTGTTTTTCCTATAAATCAGAACTGCTATCCGTAGAAAAAATTTAATAAGGTATTTTGGTGCCTGTTAGGGAGTTGCCAATTGAAATCAGGGTCAAACTGGTAGCATGGTTCTGGACTTAATTAGATAGGCTGCTGCTTTTGGGGAGAAGTTATTTTAAAGAGTTGGACACTGGGGAATTTTCTGCATGGAGTTAAGAGGAAAACAGCTTTAAAATGTGTTTCTCCATTTCCTAGAAAATGAGGTTTCTACACGGTTTTGGATTGTTCAGCCAAATGTCTCTGCTTTTTCATGATATGTTTCACAACATATTTGTTACGTCCAGACATAGAAAGTTAGAATTAATCAAACCTGAAATATTTATGGAGAAAGCCATTTCACGTCCATCTCTGTCATGAGACTGGCTGCTCTGATAGGGATTAGAGGTTGTTACACTAATGACTTAGACTTTTGTCTCATTGCCAGAGCAGTTTCCCAATTTAGAACCTTTTCTTCTGATTAATATTTGTATTCCTCCCACAATTCCTCTTCTTATAGGAACTCGTACTGGGAATTATTCCAGACCTACATAATGTCTCTAAAATCTTTTTATCCCTCTGTTTGCTGATCAGTGGAAAGGATTTTAATGCCAGGTTAGGTAATCGAGATAAATCCAAACTTCATCTAACTTTATCCCTCGACCATGTCTTGGATATTCTGGAAACATTTTTTGTGATCCATAAATAAATTCACGTAGGATTTTGATTAATCTTTTCTTTCTGCTCCTCTCTTTTTGGTGAAGCCTCATTATGTTAATGGGAGATCCAGCAGTGTTTTACAACTTCCACTCTGCACGGCCTTGTTTAGGGCAATGCTTTATTTTTTTTTTTTTGGTGGAGGGGAGCATTTGAAAACATCAGGGAGTTGTAAAGGGGAAGTTTTGTGCACAAAACTTTTGGGTTTGGGGTGGTCTTTGGTGCTGCCCAGAAGCAGAAAAGGCTTCTGGTATCTCTTGAAGCTTCCCAGCCCCCTCAGCTCTTTGGAGCTTACACTGGAGTGTAAAGTGAACACTGATTTAATTCACTTCACTTCTTGCTGGAGAAAACAGGGAGTTAAACTTGTTTGGAGTAGTTCTGTAGCTGGCACGTGGAGCCAGCAGAGGTGTGGGTTTGGGAGAGGGAGGGCTCCTGGCTCTGAGAACCACAGCACAGCACTCCTGGCTCTCTGTGTGCCCATTTTGGGATGTTTCATGGCCACCTTCTAGCTTTGCACAGTCACTGGGACCAGTGCTCAGCCAAGGAACAGCTTCACAAAAATCCTGGTCAGAAACTCCTGCTCCTGCATGAGGGCAAGAACAGAGCACAGCTTGAGCCCAGAGCTTTTTCTGTTTGATTCTTACCTCCAGCAGAAAGTTTTGAGCTGATCAAGAAGTCCAAGTTTTGTTATGGAAAAGAAAACTTTGGTCTGAGTGAGTGCCAGGTGACATCCCTGTACCTGAGAGCCACCAGCCTTGGAAAGAGGGTGGCTCCAGCTTGTCAGGAGAGCTAGACCCTGCCTACTACTGCAGGACCTTCTGAAGTCAGTCCTGTGCTGGTGCTCTGGGATGACCCTGCTGGAGCAGGGGATTGGGTGACCCCTGGGGTCCCTCCCTGCCTTCCCCGCTCTGTGATTCCCTGATTCTATGTGGCTCCAAGTTACACTTGCCTGTGCTAATGACAGGCTAGGAAAAACCCTCCCTTGCTCTGACCCAGAGCTGCTCTTTCCTCAGATGGTTCATTGATTCCGGTTGCTTCCCTTCTGGCTGAACAGATTTTGATAAGTTGGGCATTTCCAGATCTGCTGCTATTAACATTCAGCAGGGCCCAGAGCTCCTCTGCCAGCGGTGCTGGCGCTTCCAAGCCTGCTGATTTCAAACTCCTCATTGCTGAGAGATCCTAACATCCCTCTCAGTTCCTAATAGACTGGAAAGTATTTCATCATCTTCGAGCAATGAAAGCAAATCATCCTTCTTTCCAAATACCGACTAAAAGTCTGTTTGAACCCTTCTGCATTTTCTGCATAATCCTTCCCAATTCTCCTGTCTGCACCGAGCAGTGACCCCGTACTGTTGCTAGGATTTCTTCTGCAAACATAACTTTCCTGTGCTAAGCTCTGTCAGCCATGGATTTTATTCTGAGGTTTCTTTGTTTCCTGCTTCTGTTCATGTAGGTCAGGAGTTTTTCCTGGCGATTGATTTACAACCAGCTCAATGTCGTATCAGTGTTTGACATTTTGAGGCTTTGTTTTCCTTTGCTGATGTCACCACCAAACTTTGACCATGCCAGTCAATTTTTTTAAGGTTTCACGCCAAGTGTTTGACTCTGTGATATTTTTTAAAGTGTCAGGTGAAATGGCAAGAGGATTAGGGAAAAGACAACATTTTCCCAGTGCTTTTGATACATATCTATCTCTGTATAATGTGTTATTATGTGTTATCCATCAGGAACTGCAGTGATAGGACACGGGTTCAGCCTAAAAGATGGGAAATTTAGGTTGGATATATGGAAGAAATTGTTCCCTGTGAGGGTGGGGAGGCCCTGACACAGAGGAGCTGTGGTTGCCCCTGGATCCCTGGCAGTGCCCA
>WBMY01008195.1:360393-414949 GCA_013397315.1 Donacobius atricapilla | reverse complement strand
AATTAAAGCCTTTATCAAGGGTGACAACATTCTGTTGATCTCAGAACCCCCTTTATTTGTAGATCCCAGGCCACAGAAGGGGATGAGGGCACTGCAATGCTGTTCTCCTCCTCAGCAGTGTGTGGGGAAGAGCTCAGGGCTACCTGTGCTCTGCCCCTGGCATCCTGATCCAGCCCCGGTAGGGCTGCAGGTACAGGAGATCATCCCTGAAGTTCAGGTGATCGCTTTCCAAACCCTTCCACATTCCCCAGGCTCTCCCGTGCCTTGTGCTCCATCCCCAGCTGTCAGAGATCCTTTATCAAATTTCCTTCTTTTATCAGATCTTTCATCTTCTCTTCCCAGCAGCCTCGTCATGGAGTCACAGAATCCCAGAATGGGTTGGGTTGGAGGGATCTTAAAGCCCATCCACTCTCACCCTGTGCCATGGAGAGGACACGTTCCCTAGCCCAGGTTGCTCCAAGCCCTGTCCCCTCTGGCCTGGCACATTCCCTGTGCTGTCCCTGCGTGTGGATGGGCAGAATTCCTGCCTGGAGAGATCCATGTGTGAGCAGCTCCTCCATGGCCCAACAAAGCCCTGTGGCCTCTCCCTCACTTCACTGGTGTTTGCTTTGGACTGTAAATGTTGGCGGCCACAGGCCAGGAACTGATAATCTGACAATTAGCCAGGAAAAGTGTATTTATTTGTCCTCTCTGTTAGGCCTTCCCACAGCTCTCACTACAGGCCACAAGAGGTGAGCAGAGAAAGCCCCCGGTCCTTTGCTTTGTCTGAGCAGGATGATTTTTGTGTTCTTTGCACCTGAAAGCCCCTGGCTTTCTTTTCTTACAGCTCCACTTGCAGCACTTCCAATTTGCAGGGCTTTTCCTTAGTGAACCTTTCCTTGTTTTCCCACCACTGTGTCTCTTCATTTTCATTATTAGCAGATGGAGTGTGAGTCCCAGTCCTTCCCTCCCATCCTTCCTGCCAAGAGGTCTCTGGGTTTATTTTCTGGATATTTAATCTTGCTCTGCTTTTCTTCCACTGGTTTTGATTAATTTTATTCAGGTACATAAAATTATTTTGTGAGTGACACTCACCATAAAAAATCCTGTGGAAAGTTAAGATTCTCTAACCTGATTCCAGTGAGAACAATTCTGGCATCCTTCTTCTCCAATTTGAACTTCATGATTATTTTTCTGTAATCCACTTTTAATTGCGAGTCCCCTGCATTCTGCTGGCTCACACGAGGTGGCTGCTGGGGAATATGGAAATTCCATGGAAACATGAGGACCATCCTGTGAAACAGCCTCTCCAGGCAAACCCATCTGGGGTGTCACATCCTGCCACGTTCAGAGGGAGCTGCAGCGCTGCTGGGCTGGGGCTGTGCAGCTCTAATGAGCCATTGCAGCAGCCAGCAGCTTCCCACTGGATTTGCTGCATATTCATGTGGCTTCCTTCCCCTTGTTCCAAAATTCTTTCTGGTAGATTAACTAGGAATTCTCAATTGTTCTGTCAAGTGCTGTGGTGCCCAAGGATGGTCCTGCCCTTCCCAGCCCTGGCTGGAGAGTGGGGCTGTTGTTTGGAGAGCTCTTCTCCTGTGGAGTCAGGCTGGCAGAGCTGGGGTGCTCGCCTGAAGAAGAGAATGCTCCAGGGAGAGCTCAGAGCCCCTTCCAGGACCTAAAGGGGCTCCAGGAGAGCTGGGGAGGGACTGGGGACAAGGGCTGGAGGGACAGGACAGAGGGAATGGCTTCCCAGTGCCAGAGGGCAGCACTGGATAGGAGATTGGGCAGGAATTGTTCCCTGGCAGGGTGGGCAGGCCCTGGCACAGGGTGCCCAGAGCAGCTGTGGCTGCCCCTGGATCCCTGGCAGTGCCCAAGGCCAGGCTGGATGAGGTTTGGAGCAGCCTGGGACAGTGAGAGGTGTCCCTGCCATGGCAGGGGTGGAACTGGATGGACTTTAATTCCCTTCCAACCCAAACCATTCCATGATTCCCTGAAATTGTAATTCTCTCCTATCTCATTTTGTTCATCACTCAGAGCTGCCTTTGGATCTGGTGCCCAGTTCCTAAGACAGCCAGTTAATTAGGGGCCGGGTGTTTATGAATGGCCAAGGCTGCCTCTGTGGGTCAGGGAAATCCTCATCCATCCATAGCAGTCGGTTGGAAATCAATCTTCCTTTCCCAGTAGTGCTGGCAGGAACAAACCTCTCTGTGCTTGAACCACAGCCCACAAAGGTGGCCGTGGTGCCCCTGTGGCTGCCCTGGGATTTGGGCTGAGCTTTGGCAGAGATTTTGCCTTGCCCAGCTGGGACTGGAGCTCTGTCTCCTGCTGAGGAATGGAAGCCTGGGCTGGGCTAGGGGTGCTGGAGCAGAGGGGCACAAATCCACAAATCCAGTGTTCACATCTGCCCTGGCTGGGTGAAAAAAGAGCTTTCAGTCCCATTGTTTGTAAAGGAAAAATGCCTGGAGTATCTTTCCTGTTATTTTTCTTTTCCTAGGTGTTTATTGCTAAGAATAAGCTGCTACTTCACCTCCTGCCTGCCCTCCAAGCTGCTTGGGGCCAGCAGTTTAGACTTCAGCTGGAGCTGCACAAAGTGAGTGACCTTGTATTCCAGAGAACTTGCTCGAAGGAGCAGGAACTGGATTTACCTTCATTTACCCCTTCAGGAGCTGCCCTGGGGGGAAAGGCCCGTGTAAGCAGTTCCTTGCTAGGAAGTCACACACAAGGGAGGCCCGAGCAGGAGTCAACCATGCTGGCATCATGCTGGGATTGTTTTCCTCTTGGAAATAAGAAGTGGAGCAAACCACAATCTGAGACAAGATGATTTTCGCTTTATTTAATGCATTGTTTACTTGTGACAGGTGTCTGGAGCAGGCCTTGCCCTCCTGCTCCTCATCCTCAGTCTGTCCCACAGCGCCTGCACCAGTCTGGCTGCTAAAAGACATCCAAAGCAAAGAAATGAAAAGCTGTGGGGGAGGTTTGGGAGAGCCTTCTCCGTTTCCTTTGCTTTTGCACACAAACTGTGCTATTTTGGGTCCTGCCCCAGCCTCACTGCTGTGGCGTGGGGCTGAGACTCCCGAGGGCCCACAGAGCACATGGAGACAGCTCCTGAGGGCACCAAAGCACAGATTTCCAGGGAAAATCAGCTTGGGAGCACTGGGACACCCTGAAAATCACATCAAGCCCTCTGAGGGCACTGCAAAAGAAACAGAGGGGCTCCAGGGGTATCCAAATCCTCCCGAGGGGCACAGTTGGTGCAGGACAAACAGAGCAGGGCTGGTTTCCCTCTTGGCTCTCCCTCTTGCCTCTCCTCTTCCCTTTCCATCAAGGGAACACAAAAGCAAACCAAGAGCTGAGGGAAGCAGAGGGAACCAGAGGGATTCAGGGCACTGAAAAGCAGATGGAGGGATTTGAGGGGCCCTGGTGGCACCAAAATCCATATGGAAGCATGTGGGGGCTCACCATGGAAGAGCAGAAGCCTCTGGGGACATGGGAGGGGCACCAAACTCGAATGAATTCCGTATGTGACAGACCAGGTGGGGTTTTTTCAGCCTGAACTTGGATCTATCCTCTCTCCTCCATGTGCTGGCATCGTGGTTTCAGATGGATTTCACGGTGCGTGAGCATCCCGGGAGAATTTCCTGCTTGTGGAAGAGAAACGTTCCCATTCCCACCCGGATCTTACAATTCCTTGTCAGTGACAAAACATTCCCAAATCCTCTCATTTATCAAATGGCCAATCCTGTTAACAGCTTAAGAAACATAATTACCTGCAATCTCTTCTGCTATTCATTTTCTGCCTGTACTTCCCTCTCCCTGGCAGCTTCCCAGGAGCCAGGCAGGAGCTGCAAGCTCAGCACTGCAGTTCCCTCTGCAGCGGGAGTCACGGTGCTCCCGGGGGCTTTGCCTCCCTGGTGGGAGCACCAGGACTCAGGTGAGGAGGAAGGCACCAGCTGGGTGCAGCTTTCCAGGCATTGGCTGCCTTGGAATTGCTGTTCCCTCTGGATGGTGGGAACATCACTGACCAGGATCTGCTTCTAGGGTGGAAGAAATCACAGCCAGGTTTCGTGGAATCATGGGATGGTTTGGGTTGGGAGGGACATTAAAGATTAGTCCCACGGGCAGGGACACCTCCCACTGTCCCAGGCTGCTCCAAGCCCCAGTGTCCAGCCTGGCCTTGGGCACTGCCAGAGATCCAGGGGCAGCCACAGCTGCTCTGGGCACCCTGTGCCAGGGCCTGCCCACCCTGCCAGGGAACAATTCCTGCCCAAGATCCCATCCAGCCCTGCCCTCTGGCAGTGGGAAGCCATTCCCTGTGTCCTGGCACTCCAGGCCCTCTCCCTCTTTTTGGGAAGCTCCCTATAGAGACTGAAATGCTTGTAGCAACAAGGTCTCCCCAAATCCTTCTCTTGTCCAGACCGAATTCCCTTGCATTCCCTGATTTGTGGTGCAGGTGGCTCTGGAAGAAGCAGCAGGAGAGGCTGGGGAGGCTTTGGGTGCTGGAAGGGGCTGTGGGAGCTTCAGCAGCAGCAAAGCAGAACCTGAAACATCAGGGGACTGGTGAAAAGGGGGAAATCGGGATCAGCTGGAGCCAGCCTGAGCTCCTGGTTATGGCACTGCTGAAAGGAGCTGATCTCCTGATTTTCCAGGACATTTCCGACTTCTGAGAGACTTCCCAATGCCTCGTCTGCCCCAAATCTCAGGGAGGATTTAGAAGAGCAGTGTTTGCAGGCTGCAGATTTGCTGCTTTCCTAGAAGTTGGTTCTGCATGGAACAGCTCAATCCAAGGAGAACCCTCCAGGACCACAACAGCTTCTCCTAGAACCAGAAAATTCCCAGCTCTGTCCTTGCTGTGCTTTTTGTGTCTTAGAATCTTGTACCATGCTGACATCCTCACTGTGCAGTAACTGGCCAGGACAAGCCCTGTCTCCTCTCTGTGTTCAGACCTGCCCTGGGTTGGGAAGGACTTTTCTGATTCCCGCTCCCCTCCTCTCTCAGCTATTTTGGATCCTCAGTGTTTTGGATAAATGATACACATTCCTTCTGACACTTTCATATGTTATTTTTAAGCAGATTTTTATGCTGCTTGCCAACATTTTCTCCTTGCAGTTCTTTGAATTTTGTATTTAAAACCCCCATGAATAAACTGTGTACAAATCACAAGGTCTTTTTTTTTTGTTTTTTTTAAGTCATACGACATCTTAAGGGATTTGGGGCTTTTTGATCCTAAGATGCTGAATTCAAGAATATTTTGGTCACTATTATAGAATAAGGCTTTTTTAAGAACAGTTTGAACTCCAAATGCTGCATGTGGCCAAAACTGCCTAAAAAACTGCTTTTCTTTTTGGAAATGGTTTCATTCGTGTCTCAAAATTCAGCCACTCACAGAGGTTTTGGATGGCTCTGGGTACCTGCCTGGAGCAGGAAAAGGAGTGGGATAAGAAAGTATCCAAGTCTTGAGGAGGGATTGAACCAAGTTGGACTCTTGTGTTTAACAAGATATCATTTATGTATAGGGAGATTAAGAGCTGCAAGTGAATAAACTGTACCGAAAAAAAGGGAAAACTGCCCCAATAATAAAAAAAGTAGGACAGCTGTGCTTTTCTAGCAGAACTTGCTATTTCTTTTATGACATTTATCTCAAATCATGCAAACCCTTCAGAGCAGCACTAATGCCCAGTGGAGTTCTCCAACCTAAATGTCTCGTTGTCAGTGCAAGAAACAAAGATAATGGAATTTGAATGCTGGATGCAACCAAAGGGGCTGCTTCTCCCTACTCCAAGTGGGAATGATGGCTCCAAAGAGCCTCACCAGGACAGACTCAAGAGCAGACACCTCATTTGTGAAGAAATGCCCGAGATCTCAGCTATTTTTCCCCATGATTAGTTTCTTCCTGGAAAGAAAAATAAAAAAAAACTCACACAAAACAATTGCATAAAGATGCTGCGATTTCAAAGCAAAATTTGAAAACGTTTCTGATTTGCAAATGGCATCTCAGCATTTTCATGAGGGTAAAATGCTGCTGTGATGCCGTGGTTAAATATTTCATTCCAGCTCCCTGAACAAACTTAAAATCTTATTAGGAGGCATTTTGACATAAAAGTGAGCTTCTCTGTGGTGCCCAGAGCTGAGACATTTCCAGCTCTGAGTGCAGCTGCAGGAGCCCTCCGTGCCAGGGAATGATCAAAGGTGCCACCCATGAGCCCCTGCTGGTCCCCACACCCAGCCCAGGAGGCAAAACACATCCTGAACATCCCCAGGGCTGGGGAAACAGCATGGAAAATCCATGGAAAACACATGGAAAACACACACTGCTGTCAGAACCCTCCTGTGAAAAGGTTGGGCGAGTTTAGCAAACAGAAATGCTCTGCCTGGGTTCAAATTGTGCTGCAACAAAACCTCAGCCAGCATTGGCTGTTCCATTTCTTGTGCGGCCTTGGGAGAGGGAAATGCTGGAAAAAGGATTTTGGGGAACAGGTGGAGAAGAAAACATTCCATGAGGGGTTTTTCCAAAGCTCCCTGCAATCCCCATGAGTGCTGCCCTCAGATTTGGGGGCTGGTTTGTGGCAACTCCCAGGATGTTCCTGGGATCATGGGGTGGGATGGAGGCAATTCCCAGCGAAGTCCTGATGTGGCTGCAAGGAGCTGTTGTTCCCCTCCCAGAGGCTGGAGCACATCTCCCGTGGGAGCTGCTGGCTTTGCTCTTCCAAAGTGTGGTTGTTTAACCCCAAACAGCCATTGCTGCCCTGCTGGTGGGACGGGGATGTGTGAACTCCTCCATCATTTGTCACTGTTGGAGCTGGAATGGGAACGTTGCCCAGAACTCCCAGTTTCCCAGGGTTTATTCCATCATTCCTCATGGTTGTGTGCCTTGCTGCTTCTGTGGGGCCAAGATCCCCAATGTCACCGTGGTGGCAGCGCTCCTGGAGTATCTGAGGACCTGTTCTGGGACTCCGAGCATCCCAGCCCCACTCCACACACCTCCTGGATGTTTATTCTGGTGCCTGGCTGCCCTCGGCACAGCCTGGCCCGTGGGGTGGGTGCAGGTCTGAGCCTGCAGAGCTGAATTTGCGGCTCTGGGCGTCCCAGAGCAGGACGTGCTGCAGGACACGTCACAGGAGGGGACAGGGTTGCTTTGCTGGCTCCTGCTCTTGGGTCACACAACCCCAGGAGTGCTCCAGGCTGGGGCAGAGGGGCTGGGAACAGGACCAGGGAAATGATTGCTGGGCACAGGTCCCTCGAGGGCTGTGTCCAGGTCTGGGCGCCTCAGGAAAGACCTGGAGGGGTTGGAGTGTGTCCAGGGCAGGGAACGGAGCTGGGGAAGGGGCTGGAGCCCCAGGAAGGGCTGAGGGAGCTGGGAAGGGGCTCAGCCTGGAGCAGAGGAGGCTCAGGGGGAACCTCCTGGCTCTGCACAACTCCCTGCCAGGAGGGGACAGCCGGGGGGGTCGGGCTCTGCTCCAGGGAACAGGGACAGGAGGAGAGGGAACGGCCTCAGGCTGGGCAGGGGAGGCTCAGGGTGGACAGCAGCAGGAATTTCTCCATGGAAAAGGTGCTCAGGGGCTGGAACTGCCCAGGGAGGTTTGGAGTGCCCATCCCTGGAGGTGTCCAAGGAAGGGCTGGAGGGGGCACTGAGGGCTCTGGGCTGGGGACAAGGTGGGGATGGGGCACAGCTGGGACTCGATGGGCTGGGAGAGCTTTTCCAACCTCTGAGATCCCGAAATTCTCCCCCTAGGGCTCCACCCAGCCCCCAGGCAGCCTCACAGAGGCTCTGGAAGCACCAGCGTGTTGCTGAGCAGCTTAACCAGCAAGAGAGGCCCCATCTCACGCAGGGAGGGTACGAGCAAGTGGAAATCAGGGCTTATGTTTGCCACTGATAAATGTATTAATCTTTAGAGCAGAATTTCAACTACAACCCTTTTCCAGGCACCTCAGCACTCCCCTATTTTGCAGGCCTTGTAAAGGAATGTGATTTTGCCTTTTAACTGGAGTGTATCTTATGCTAAGCAGTGAGATTAAGCGGAGGGATCCAAAAGAAGTTGCTGAATGGCAGAATTGCCTTTATAAATAACATTAATAATTTATCCGATCCAGGGGTTTTTTGGGTAAATGAAATACCTGCCTCTGTATAAAGCCCACTGAATAGGAACACATCTCCGCTTTTATGAGGCTGGGATTAAAGAAGGGAAATGCTAAGGGGCTTATCTTCGCTTCAATTTGCAGCCCTTCCGGCTAATGGCAAACTCATTTAAGGAGCTGCTGTGTTTGTGCCAGCTCTGGCTTTGTTCTCGGCGCTGGAGCTTGGCTGCATTTCCCACCACGGCGCTGGGGAGAGCTGAGAGGAAGCACTTTGTTTTCCTGACCTCAGATTACCAGACAAAAGCCAGCAAGAATCATTTTCCTCCGAGCCTTCCCTGTTCTGGGCTGTGCCAGGAACCCCCGTGTGGGAGAGGCTGGGCCTGGATGAGCCCAAGGAGTGTCTGTCAAACATGTGCTGGGATGCCCTGAATCCTCCTGCAGCAACAGGCGTGAAATGGCAACGTTCACCCTCCCCAAAGTCCACGAGCTGTCACTTCTCAGCTTTTCTTTCATGCCCGGTGAAAATCAATTGCTTCAAAGTTCACTGAAGGTGAAGGCAACGTTTGCTTTCCATTCAGGGCTGAGCCATCTTCGTGAGCGAAGCTCTCGGAAGGGAGAATAGCAAAAATCAGCAGAAAAAACCACTCTGAATAATTCCAACTAGGCAGGGGAAAAGCAATTTGCTCCTAGTTATTCCTCAGACATAAGTATGAATATAAAAAATCATCGGCTATTTACCCTGCCTGGACTGTTTGCATGAGGTTTGTGCCATTCCAGCTTTGCTTCACCGACCTTCAAAGACCTCATCACCAGTTCCTCGAGGCATTTAAAGAAATCAATGGGCTTGGGGGATTTTCTTTTTTTTTTGCATCAGCAGGGCCCAAAAGCAGAGAAAACAAAAGGGGTCCTAAATCTGACCCAAGCTGCTGCTTGTGCGCACTGACCTGGATCAGGCTCGGACCGACTCTACCAGCAAGAAAATTTTATCCAAAATAATGTTACAAGCTCTGTGCTTTGCATTCAGAGAGTGAGGCTGTGGCAGAGGCAGGTGGGAATTTACAATCTGCTTTAGCAAAACCTAAGATTGTCTTTAGCCGGGTGTTTAAAGGCAGTTTTATGTCACCCACATCTGCTGCTGCCCAGGCGGGCCTGCAATCCCCAGGCTGTGCTGCTGCAGCGAGGAGAGGAAACAGAAAGGGAGATGAAGACCTCCTAAGCTTTATCAAACCCCACCAAAAAGTCAGGAGATTTGGGGATTATGCCGTGTAATTACATTACCTGCAGAAAAAAGTTGCGTGAGAATTTCCTGTCTTGTGCTGCCAGCGCTTTTCAGCCATTAGTAACACACAACTTCCCATTGTCTTCTCCTGAGGCACAGATGGGCTAATTTTCAGCTACCTGATAATTACACATTGTTTGAAACTATATCAAAAGCTTCCACTCCTGCCATCCTGCAGCAGCCATTCCTGCAGCTCCCAAAGTCCCTGGCTGGGGCGTGCAGGAGTCCCCATCCCTCAGTCCATCTGTGCCTCCAGGAGTGGAGTTTTCACTCCCAGTCAGGTTCCCCAGGCTGTTTTTGGAGGGACTTGCACCTTTTCCAAATGGGTTGGGATCACTGAAGCTCCACCAAGAGCATCTTCCCTGCTCCATGCCAGCATCCCAGGTTAATATGGGATAATGCTTCATCAAGATGGCTGTGCTGAAATGCTCGTGGGGATGCTGATGTTGTGGGGAAATGAAGGATAAACCAAAACAAGAGGCTAAAAATCAGCACAACAAAGGTTTAGTCTCAATTTTCCTGGGCAGAGCTGGGGTTTGCCAGGCTGGAGAAAGGCAGGATGGAGAGGGAGGGTGACAGTCCCTCCTTCAGAGCCAAGATGCGGGCTGGAGAATCTCCTTGTCCCCTGATCCCTCCTCCTCAGGAGTGGTTTCTCTGCCAGTTGAGATCCGATTGGATTTAGAGGGTGGTTTTTTAGTGGTAAAATGCAAAAGTCCTCTTCACTCGTGTTTGCTGCTCCTCATCTCAGGTCCTCCTGTTCCCTTATCAAAGAAGGAAATTAAATTGGGTTGACATGACTGGCTCTTGAAAACCCATGTCCTTTGATTTTATTCATCCTTTAACAAGTTGCTCATTTTAGCCTTTTCTTCAGCCTCTTTCAGGGAATTTAGATTAGGATGATTATTCAGGGTCTTTTCTAACTTTTTTTTTTTAATTTTAAGTATCCTCTTCAAAGAGAGGTGTTCCTCTCACCTCTGGGGACCTCTGCCCCTTCATCAGTTTTGAAGATAACCACCAAGGGTTCAATGTTCCAGGGTGTTTTTCATCAGATCCTCTCATTTTGAATACATCTGACACATCCAAATGGCTCCAAACTCCTTCCCTTCCTCTGGCCTTCCCCACAGTTCCCTTCAAAGCTGTTTCATTATGTTTCATCCATAATTAACCTTTGGATAAAGACTGAAGCAATGGAGATGGGACAAATCCCTGCTTGGAATGCTCAGTCTGTTCTCCCTCCTCAGACATTCAGGGCCCTCCACATTTTCCACATTTTCCTGTTCTCCTTTTACATCTGATTTATTTGTGGGCCCTTCTGGTTGCCTCCAAAACCTTGTGAGCAGCTCCCACTGTGTGAACCTGTATTATCCCTTTTTTCCCCCCAAGGAATGTGCCCGTTACCACTCTCCACATGATTTTTTTTTCCAGCTCCCAGACCCCGCTGCTGCCGTAATTCCATCTAATTATGCTCCTTATCAGCTTTCCCGGGAAACAGTTTGTTGTTGTGCACCATCGTTGGTGTCTTCTGGGAGCTGCCAGTTTTCCTGCATTTCCTTCTTGCACATTCCCATCCAGGAGAGCTCCTCCAGCACAGCCCTGATCTCTGTCAGCTGCTCATTATTTTGTTATTTCTATCATCCCGCCTCGCTGTGCCGCTGGGAAGAGACACTCAAGTGATCCAAAGCTTCTCCTATTCCCAAATCTCTGGGGATGTGAGTTAAGGACTGGCCTGATAACGCTGCAAAACTGAAGGGAGGGGATGGCTGAAAGCTCCTGAAATACTGGTGGTGACCCTGAGTGGGGAAGGTGTTCCCTGGGGGAAAGAGATCCAGAATTGGCCAATTTTTCCGTGTCGGGTTGTGTGTGGGAAGTGCCAGAGCCTGGCAGCTCCGTTTGTTCTCCCTGCACATGGGATGGGATGGGATGGGATGGAGAAGAAGCTCTGCCCATGCCTTGGCTCTTCAGGACTTTGATATCCTCGGCTCAAGAGGACCAAGGTGTCCCCACCTTCAGATCTCTGTTTCTGGGGTCCCTGCCTCACACTCCTGAGGTTTCCACACTGGCCCAAACATCTTTTTGTGTCTCCTGTGGCCACTTGGAGGCAGGAGCCTCTGGAAAGGCGTCTCCCAGAGGGAGGAATTGCAGGTGCCCTCGGGGATGTTCCCGGCTCGGCTCCCGGGATGCACTTTAGTCTCAGGTTTAACGAACGCTCTCCCTCTCGCTCGCTCACCTCGAGTAACAAAGCAGCGAGATAAAAGACAGGGCCAGGGAAGGTTGTTAAAAAATTACTTGCAAATTAACGCGAGGACAAAGTGTGTGAGTTAATATCATCTAAAGACCCTTGAAAGCGGCGCTGGCGCGTGCACCCTCCAAGCACCGACGTTCCCAGGCACAACTACACTAGTAAACCGAGCCCAGGGGGCTTGATTAACAGGAAATTTTCAGAATGCCAATTAGAGCAAAGTTTACCGAACAAATTGTTTGCACTTGTACCCTAGAACCATCATGAATTTTAATTCTGCATGGATTTATGTGGCTGAAACAATAATTAAAGATACATGAATGCCTCACGTTCAGGAGAATCCCCCAGGGTTGTGCTGGAGTTTTGGGTGGGGAAGGGAGTGAGGAGCCTGTTTGGGCAGGAGCTGCTCACTCCTGGGGGGACGTGGGGTGGAGAAGGTTTTTCCCTATGGAAATAAGCAGTTTTCCAAGTACTGAGCTCCCAGATTTGTGCTGTGTTTTGCCTTTGATTTCATTTTTCTCTCTTTTTTATTCCTTCATTTCTGTAACCTGACAAAGAATGATGCATGAGATGTTTTCCCAATAAATAGTAGATGGTCTTTTCCTGCCTCCCACTTTTGGAGGCTGTGGGATCTTAAATCAGCTCCTCGTCTCCCCCAAAACTGGAGCCTTGCCCCTCCCTGCAGCCTGGGAAGCTACAGAGGAATCCCTTTTCTCCTTATCCCTGTTCCTGCTCAGCCATTCCCAGGTTTGGATGTGGGGGAAAGGCAAATGGGGACAGATCCCTTTTCTCCTGATCCTTGCCCAGCCATTCCCTGGTTTAGATGTGGGGGAAAGGCCTGGGATGCACAGGGAGCAGCTTTGCCCCCAGGAGAAGTCACAACCAGTGGTGTGATGTCAATGTGTGTCTTCATTTGAATTCCTCTCCTCCTCTCCTGGTTGCTGGTAAATAAGTTACACGTATTTTTAGAAGAAGTTATTTTCTGTCACTGCACTTTTAAATGTCAAGCTCCTGGAGAGGAGTCTTCGAGAGAGTTTAAGGTCAGTCAGGCTTTAAGGAAGAAATACAGGTAGGGAAGAGCAGCAGTGGTTGGGCTTTGGTCCAGCCTAAGCCTGGCTGTGGTTTAAATGCTGGGCAAGCTGGAGCATCCCACACAGAGGTGACAGCCAGGGGCACGGCTCTCCCTGTCCCTCTGTTATGGAAAAATGAAAAACTTGGACCAAAAACGCAGGATGAAAATTCTGTGTTGTTTTCATTGAGGAGCACTGATGAATAATTCATCCCCCCAAAGGTCGGTTTACAAATGATTAATTAACCTTAAGAGAAGTTGTCCTCGCTGGCAACATCCGTTGTCCTGAACAGCTTCATCGTGTCTGCATGGGCTGTTTAAACACAGTTATTTGGGAAAAGGATTGAGGAACCTCGGAGTAAACAGAGAGGGGCCAGCACCAGCCATGGGGGTCACAGCAGCTCCTTGGGCTTTGCTGGGCCCCTGTGGGGTAAACCAGGCTCAGGCACTGCTGGACCAGCTGGGATGTGTCTGGGAAGGTGCTGGAATTGCACAGAAAAGCGTTCAGCATTTGTTTTCCTGCTTTCCTGTGGGAGTGTGGCTCTCCTGCTGGGAATGCTGGTCCTGGATCTCCCGCTGGGACTAATGGCTGTGGGGACACTGCTGGGCAGGCAGGCCTGGCGTCCCAGGGCCTGCTGCATTTGTTAACAGCCATTTCTCATGTGCATTTATTAACAAAGTGCTCCTTAAAAGCTCTTCCAGTGTCTGGAGTCATTCCTGGCTGATCCCTGGATGCCTCCAGTGAGCCGTGTCTCTGCTGGAGCTGTCTCACCTCAGCAGAGTCCCGAGAAACTGCAGCACCTGGGGACCCCCTCAACACCTCTGGCCTCTGATTCAGGCTCCAGGAGAGCCCCCAGCTCTTGCCAGGGTCATTTATGGTGCTGATATTTATTTATTTTAATTGATGAATGTGTTTTATTTTGGCAGAGGCAATGGCTGAAGGCTGGGCCCCCTCAGTACCTCTCCCAGGACAAGTGTGTGGAAATCTTGTCTACCCCAGAAAGCTGTTGCTCCTCCCAAAATCAGCAGGACACAGGGCTCTTCTCACACTAAAACCAATCTACCCTCTCCCCTGACACAGCTCCTACATTGCACGAAGTTAAGTTGATTTATTCTTGCCTTTTTTAGTCCATAAAGTGGCAAAAGCAGCACATTCACACCTTAGTGCTCCCTGTCCTGAACTCAGGGAGGCTTCCCAAATGTTTTAGCTCAACTCCAGTGTTTCCAGGAGCAGAAGGATCGCAGAAAGCACAGGGAGAGTAGGGGAAAACACAACAAAGATTCACATTGTGAGCAGTTGGGTTTAGCTTTGTAAGCAGGGCTGGACACCAGAAGGGGCCTCTGAAGTGCTGCTTTGGTGGGGTGTGGAGCCTAAGCTGGCTTCAGTGGTCATACTGGTCACTGAACTGGGAACTTGGGGTTCAAATTGAAAGGGAAAATTATATTGAGTATATGGGAAGGAATTGTTGGCTGTGATTGTGGGCAGGCCCTGGCACAGGGTGCCCAGAGCAGCTGTGGCTGCCCCTGGATCCCTGGAAGTCCCCCAGGCCAGGTTGGACAGGGCTTGGAGCAGCCTGGGATAGTGGGAGGTGTCCCTGCCCATGGCAGGGGGTGGGATGAGATGATTTTAAAGGTCCCTCCCAATCCAAACCCTTCTGGGAGTCCCTGACTCTGCACAAGCATCTGTGGGATGCTGATGGACCCTCTGGATTCAGCCCAGAACTGATGGAGAGCCCGTGCACAGCTTGATGTCACCACTCAGCTGCCAAACCACCAAGTTTTTCCCACCTGTCTGCTCCTCTCCCACATCTCCTGGCTGCCAATCCCTGCAAAGTCTCTCCCAAACTGCTGGAATCGGGAGCAGTGGGGTCATGGGGACCATCCAAGAGACGCCGGAGTTGCAGCACCTGCTGTGTCAGCTCTGCCTGCTGTTCCTCCAGCTCAGGCATCTCCTGGAGCTCCAGCTTTAATCCCCGTATTTCTGCATTTGTAGGGTTTTTTTTTTAGAAGCATGAAAATGATTTACAACATTTCACATTGCATTTTTTTAAATCCCTTGAAATGAAAACAAATCTTTTCCCGACTTCGCCTGATTTCAAGGCCCCGCTTTTGTTCGGCTCTCACCAAAGAAAACTATGGGTGGGAGAAACTCCTAAAATCCCCAACCACTGGAAAGGAAATTGGTGTTTTTCCAAGTTAAGTACTCTGACAGAGCGAACATACATGTTTAATTTGAAAATGTTGATTCCAAATGGATTTTTGTTTAAAAAAAGCTTTCCTAAAGCAAGTCAATATTTGTAATCAAATTGAAATTTCCTCTGGGAATTATTTATTTTCATGAGGTCTAATTTTTGCAAGGAAAAATTCTATGCAGGAAGGGTTTAAGGCATTTTAAAGCAGCTTTAGGAATCTGGGAGATGGGAGGGGGCTGGGAAATCCCACTCAGGCTGAGCCCACTTGCCTTTGATGAGGGTGAGCTGATGAAAGAGTTTAAAGTGACTCTTTCTTCTTTGAAAAGGGAAAAGAGTGAGCAGGAGGAAAGGGGAGGAATTGGGAGGGAGGAGACATCCAACACCAGTTCCCTCCCAATCCCCTCCTTTATATTCCTCAAAAACAAGAATAAAAAAATCCATGTGGCCCTGGGATTCCCCTTGGAAACTCTGGACAGCAAAGTGAGGGATCAGAGCTGGACTTTTGGGGCTCCTCCGTGGCCAGAGGGGACAAGGGGCACTCTGTGGAGGCGTGGAGCTCCCCTGCCCTCGCCTGGCACCTGCTGCAGGACATGGGCTGTGCAAAGACTTCATCTGCCTTGAACAGATGAGCTGAGGGTGTCAGGTCCATGGCCACCACAGGTCCGTGTCCCCAAGAGGCTCTGTCCCCCACAGATTCACATCCACCACAGCTCGGTGTCCTCCAGAGGTCCATGTCCACCACAGGTCCATGTCCACCACGGGTCCCCGTCCACCACAGATTCCTGTCCTTCAGGAGAAATTGTCATGGCACAACATCAATATGATTTTCCTGCAGAATCTCTGTCCATTTAAGAGCAACAGTTGGGGTTAATGATGTGCATAATTTACGTTATTATGGCTTTTATTTATTCTTACTATTATAAATTGCCTGCTTTCATGTTTCTCTTTATGATGATGCTCTGGGAACATGACGGAGTGATAGGAAAACAACAACAGAACCCTGCAGTGTCAGCAGGGACATTTGGAACCCAGAGCCAGCATTCCCGGGCTCCAGACTCTCACAGGAGCACCGTGGCAGATCCATGGCTCCGAGGCAACTGCCAACCTGCAGGGTTATTGGGAATGGAAACAAGGGAATTTGGGGTTTCTGTGCTCTCAAAGAAAGAGGCAGGAGGCAGGACCAGCCCCCATTTCCTGACACTGCCCCTCTGCCTGTACCCACGGGCTGGGGGTTTTGGGGACCTCTTCCAAAGGAGCAGGATTTCCCTCCTTGTCCCCAGGCTGTACCCAAGGAGATGGAGAGGGCTTGATTCCAGTTTTGCTGTAGCTGGAGGGGCATAAGGAGACTCCAGGCTGTGGTGGCTCCAGGCACAGCTCCTGGGGCATCGTGGGTGGCTCCTCACTACAATCCTCAAAGCTTTACAAACACGGCCTGATTATTTTCCAGCTCAAACTATTCCTTACCTTCCAAGCCTTGCTGGTTCAGCCCCTTTTCCAATGGATTGGGGTGAACTGATCACCAAACAAAACCCTTTTTCATCCACCAGGCCCTGATTTTGTTGCTCTGCCCAAACACAATCCCTGCCTAGGCTTGGATACCTGTGGGGAAAGGCCCTGCTAAAAACATTTAGGGCCTGGCAGGAAAATTATTAGAATGATTGGGGTGATTAATTTGGAGTTGTTGAAGACCCTTTTAAAAGATGCCCTAAATGTGTTCCAAAAAGCCATGCTGATCACAAAAGCAATGAAGAAATGCACCTTGATGAGATAAGAGGTGAAAGAAGCAATAAAACCAAATAAAGCAACATATATAAGAAATGGGATAAGAGCAAGCTGACAGCAACAATCACTGGGCAGAGAAGAAGGGATGCAAACAGGGCCTGACAAGAACCTGAGCAGGGGAAAGAGCTTCAATAGAGAAGGAGGGGTGGTTTCCCAGTCCAGTGCTTGGATTCCCAGGTGTCCTGGCAGCTCCTGCGAGGAGGGAGCACAGCAGGGTCTGTGGTGGTTATTTTAATTGGAGAATTCCTCATTTGAACAATACTGAATTGTCTGTGGAATACCCTGCCTCCCCTCAGACAGGGATTTTTAAAATAAATCTGAAATCCAAAGTTTGGAAACTGAACTCTTCAGCTGGAAAGGCTTCTAGTCCATCTGTTTTAGCTGTGCTATCACTCCCAAGGTCATGGAAAAACACCTTGTGGTGTTTTCCTGTCATCCAGAGCACTGAGTTCCCCGGCAGGACCTCCACCTGTTGTTTTCAGGGTTTCAGGAACAAATCCAGCATTTCCCAGGGCAAGAAACACACCGGAAACATGCAAGACCATTGTGAATGCTGAAAATTCCCTCCTCCAGGTGCCTGGGAGCTTTGGCTGCACATGCACAACCAGCCGGGTACCATGGAAGAGAGATGGGAAAAATTCCTGCTGCCCTCAGGGGTCTGTCCATAAAATGGGGTTTTCCTGCTTGTTTTAAACAGTTTTGACCTATCTGAGGGTTATATCCAGGTTTCTCCAGCCTGGAAGCCAGAGGGGCTAGAAAAGGCTCCATGTCAGAGCTCAGGTGGGTTCAGGGTCTCCTGTTTTCCAGGCTTGGTGGGGAAGATCCCCCTCAAACAGCCAAAATCCTGGGAAGCTTTGGTCTCTGCTGGCACCGGCACAGAAACCAGGAAAACACTGACTTCCACGGGGAGATGCAAACACAGGGAACTTCCAGTTGGCCAAAGTCCAATCAAACCTGACCTCTGATGAACTGCAGCCTCCCTGCTCTCCAACTGCCCCTGCTCAATACTGGCACTGCAATTGTAGCCCTTGGAGGGCTGGAGGAGCAGCAAGGCCTGGAGTCCCAGAGGAGTTTCATTCCCAGGATTTCTGTGCCTGTTCCCAACTGCAAACCCCACGGGGAGAGACCAAAACTGTGGATTAGGGGTTATCAGAGCACCTAAACCTCCTCAATTACAGGCAATCCAGAGTGAGACAGAAAGAAGTGATCTTTCACAGCAGGATGGTCCTTTCCCTCCGGTTGGTTTTCAATCTTGGAACCCCCCAAGGAAAAGCCTTCAGTAAAAGCCCCTTGCCTGCCTTTGGAGCAGGCCAGATAACCTAGGGAATAAAGACTGAGTTAGAAATAATGGGAAATCTCTGGGGAAAAAACAATCTGAGTTTGATGATAACCACGAAGGAAGAAATGGAAGCTTCTCTGCAGAATTCCTCACCTCCCGAGCCAAGGTTTTCACCAGAGCTCAGCCCTGTTCAGCACTACAAATATATCAACAATTTATTACCTTGTTCCCTGGATTACTCCAAGCTTTTTGAAACTAGTCTAAAGCACAGGTAAATCCATTAAAAAATTGATTCCTTGTATTTCCTTATACCTGCCTCTAACTTGAGTCCCTTCTCTGTTTAACCCCGACTACAGCAAATTCACTTTTGCCTTTCCTCTCCCCAGCAAGGAGTTACTGACATTTTTGGGATTTATCCCTCATCCTGCCCTTCAGTGTCCTGGAGCCATGGGGTGGGAGATGCAGCTGCAGCTCCTGGGAATGGGGCGATAAAGCTCCTTCTGCCTTCACCCCAGGACTGCTGTCAGCAATTCCAGACAGGCAGAGTCTCCCTGGCTCCACCTGCACCCCAAACCCACGGGCTGTGGGGTGCTGTGGCTTACACGGGACTGAAGCTCCTTCTGCCCAAATCTGAGCCTGGAGCAGAGCTCCTCTTGCCATGGGGTTTATCCAGAGCTGTGGCAGAAGCTGCCCTTTCCCATCCCAATCCCACAACCTGAGATCGCCTCCTTTGGGTGCTTCAAATCCAGCAAATGGGAAGCACAGCCAGAGGTGGTTCAGCCTGGATAAGGCACTGCACTTTTCCCAAAAATCTGAAAGCAGCCTACAACAATCACCACTGCCAAACACCTCAAGAATCTCGCAATTCCACGTGGTTCCTGAGCAGCAGGAGCAGAGGACACAGTGTTCCCAGCTTAAAGCTCCCTCCTGCAGCCCTGGCTTTGCCCTGGGGGTGTTTGATGTCCCTCCAGCCATTCCCACCATTCCATGGTGTTCCATTCCGTTCCATTCCATTCCATTCCATTCCATTCCATTCCATTCCATTCCATTCCATTCCATTCCATTCCTGCCAGGCCACTGCTGTGCAAAGCCCTGTCAAAATCCTCCAGCTCCAGGGTGTGGTGCCAGCAGGGTCAATCCCTTCTCCAGCAGAGCAGGGACCTTCCAGGCCAGGTCACTGCACAATTAGGCTGAGATTAAGCAAAGCTTAAATAACTTCTGTGAGCTGGACTCCAGCTGATCACACTGGAAGGTCCAGGATTGCACAATGTTCCTTCCCACCCAAATAAGCTCCTGACAAAGCAAATCCTGCCAGCAATTTCCCATCTCTCTTCTGGAGCAAAGCGTTCCCTGCCTGGCCAAGGAATGATGGAAGTGCTGTGCTCGAAGGAAAGACATGCATGGAAAAGATTCCACCTGGATTCCTGCTTCCAGCTCTAGGGGTCCCAACACAGGAAGGAGCTGGAGCTGCTGGAGTGACGCCAGAGAAGGCCATGGAGCTGCTCCCAGGGCTGGAGCCCCTCTGCTCTGGAGCCAGGCTGGGAGAGCTGGGGGTGCTCACCTGGAGAGAAGAAAGCTCCAGGGAGAGCTCAGAGCCCCTGCCAGGGCTCCAGGAGAGCTGGAGAGGGACTGGGGACAAGGGCTGGAGGGACAGGACACAGGGAATGGCTCCCACTGCCAGAGGGCAGGGCTGGATGGGAGATTGGACAGGAATTGTTCCCTGGCAGGATGGGCAGGCCCTGGCACAGGGTGCCCAGAGCAGCTGTGGCTGCCCCTGGATCCCTGGCAGTGCCCAAGGCCAGGCTGGACAGGACTTGGAGCAGCCTGGGACAGTGGGAGGTGTCCCTGCCATGGCAGGGGTCAGAACTCGATGACTTTTATGGTCCCTTCCCACCCAAACTATTCTGGGGTTCCATGAAGGCTCGTATTATTTACCAACAGTGGGTTTTGAACCCAAATCCCCTGGATGTCCCTTTGGCTCCCTCTGGTTTCACGGGCAGAGGTAGAATCATCATTTCCCTGATTAAACATCAATTCAGTTGTAAGGCCTCAAGATTCATAATAAAATTAAGGGCACTTAATTAAGGACCCTGCAACTTTATTTTGCTGATATTCTGCTGGATCTGTGGTGATTTCACTCAGAGCAAATCACTGAACTTCCCAAATCACCCTTAATCCCACAAATCCTGCATCAAACCTTCCACCTGCTGAGAGCCAACAAATTAAACAGATCCAGACTTTTCCTGGAATAACAAGGACAATCAAATTCAGCAGCAGAGAGAAACCCCAGGATCACAAGATGCTTTTGGAAACAATTTTTATTCCTCAGCTTATAAAAAATATGTTTGATGCCAAAGGGGAAAACATAGGAGGGGGGTTTATAGGATAGGCCCAGCCTTAGATAAAGGGGAGGAGGGAGGAGAAGGAGAAGCTTTCGGGGACTGTGGCACTTCCAGCCCCATTTTTCACCCTCTTACCGCCACCTCAACACCAGCTTTATTCTTGTAAAATATTTAGTGGTTTCCCTCCACAAATTTCCAAACAACTTGGCTGATCTTGCAGGTGAAAACTGGTTTAAAAATTAATTGCAAGCTTTTAAAAATTAATAATTATTTCACTTAATTAAGCTTGCAGCTTCACAGTTTTTTAAGCTGTGAACAATTTGGGAGCTGGTGCCGTTGGGATGGAAAATGCTGGGGGATGAGAGCTGGAAATCTGTTCCTGTCATTGTTTCCCAGAGCAGGTTTTTGGGCTCTTCTGCATCATCTGCATCGTTATTGATGGCCTTCCTGCCCCTATCAAAACCTGGATCTATAACATGGCAATTTTGCTGGATTTTCTTTTGTTCCAGCCTAATCTAAAATGTTTTCTTGTTGTCTATAACACATTTGGATATGGATTTTTTTTTAATGGATACTCTTAATTCTCACACCCATTGTTCTTTATTTCCCAGTGTCTAATTTTTAATCACAGCCATTATCTTTCTCCCTTTCCTGATTTGTTACTTATTATCGGTAGGCTGGCTCATTCCTCTGGCTTCTTTTGTTTTTTGCCAGGGTGTGTTGTGATCTTTCCTTTGTGATCACCATAAATACTCCTGTCAAGCAGGAAGGGAAACAAAAGGCATTTATTTCAGGGAGAATCTGAGAAATTCCTGCTTTCCAGTGAAGCAGTGGAGAGAGCTTTAAAAATTGCTGCATGTGTGAGGATGGCCCAGCAGATTTTGCTGTGGCCTTCAGCCTAATTCCTGCATCCAACCAGGATTTTTAATCTTTGGGATCTCTATGGCACATAGCTGGAGCTGCTCTGCACCCTGGCCTGGTCTCAGCCCCCCAAATCCCCTCTGTTTCCTCGAGCATGATTTACAGTGGTTAGAAATCCATAAATCTTACAGATTAATAAATGACTATGGGTTAATAATTAATTAATTCAGGTTTATCCATAAATCTTATGGCTAAATCTGAATTAATGTTGTCCTGCAGAAGTGGATGCATGACAGCACTCCGCATCTTTAATGGCTTTAAACTTGAAAAAGAGAGATTTAGATGGGATATTGGGAAGAAATTCCTCCCTGTGAGGATGGAGAAGCCCTGGAATGGATTTCCCAGAGAAGCTGTGGTTGCCCCTGGGTCCCTGGCAGTGCCCAGGGCCAGGCTGGACAGGGCTTGGAGCAGCCTGGGATGGTGGAAGGTGTCCCTGCCCATGGATGGTTTAAGATCCCTTCCATCCCAAGCTTTTCCATGATCTCCCTGCCCGGAGCAGGGCTGGAATTATGGGGAATTCAGGACAGGGGGTGAAATCTGGGAATGTGTTTTTCAGTGTCCCCCACAGCAGAGGGACCCAGGCAGAGCTTTTCCCTGGAGCTGCGTCCTCTGTGCCATCCCCGAGCTGCAGTGCTGCTCTCGGCTGCCCCTTGCTTTGTTTACACTGATTTTCAAATAATGACTTTTCATGAAATAAATTTCACTGAAGAAAATAAATTATTTTTGGGCCTGGGCCGCTCCCGGCGCTGATTCCCCATTCCCAGCACCTCATTGGCATCTCAGCATTTCCATTCCAATGCAAGGCATTCACAACTTTATGTATTTCCCTTTTCATGCAGAAAATCTGCCTATTTCTACTCAGCACAAGAGGAACTTTTGCTGGGTTGTTTAACCTTGAACAAATGCCGCTTTAACCATTTTCAGGACAGTGGAATGACAAATTCTGCCTCTGCCTTTCTGCACCACTGCTCCTCGGTTTAAACCTGAACGTGGCAGAACTGAAAGCAAAATACAAAACGTGTTTCTTTTCCCCTCCCAGTGCTGCAGTGGAAATGTGCTTTGAGTCCTGCTGGGGTTTAGAAATTTTCTTTGAAGCCGTGGCCTGTAGTTTGCTTTCCCTGGCTGTGTTTGATGACCTGCCAGCCTTCTGCTCCACGCAGGATCCCATGGAAGTGTGACCCCGGAGATGCCTCCTTGGGTGCACCTCCACCAGTGCTCCTCTACTCCAGGCCTGGGGCTCTCCTGGAGTGGGAGGTGAATTTTAAATCATTTTCCACCAAGGCTGTTGAAGAATTTAAACCATGAGCTCGATTCTCCCCTCACAGCGATGGAAGGTGAGCTGATGGCCAGTGGGGAATGCTCTTGGAAAAGCAGCTGAATGTCTGCTCCATGAGGAAAATCCTGTTTTTCCACCTCAGACTGAGGCAGACTCTCAGTTTCCAGTCGGGATTAGATGAAAACAAACCTGTGCATGAGACCCCATCCTCATCCTCAAGCGAGAGTTTGCCCCAGCCCACCCATTTCAGGAGATTCCTGAAGAATTCCCAGATGAAGCTTCCAAACAAGAAGGAGAATTAAGGAAAGCAAACCTGGCCAGGTGTGGGGAGGCCAAGGAGGGGCAAACCACCTCTCTGCATCTCCTTGGAGTTTTCGGTTTTCCTGCAGCCCACACAAACCTGACCAAATCCTGTGAGGAAGAATTTTGGTGACACAAAATCTGAACAAAGCAGGTTCTTCCTGCCCCTTTGGAATGTCCTGATGCAGGTGATATCCCAGTTTCTGAGCTGCAGGAACTGTGAATTATCTCCCCTTTGCCACCCCTGCCCATCACTCACACTTTGCTGGGAGTGGAGAGCCTCAATCCACAAAATCTCTGCCTGCAGAGACATTCCTCAACCCTTATCTTTCCCATGTCTCTCTCCATCTTTCCTCCGTCCTATGGGTTTTTTCATGTCTTTTTTTTTTCTCCTCCAGTGGAGGGAACAGATCTGCAAACAGTAGTTAAGTAGCAGGTGAAATATTGATCTGTGCAATGACAAATTGATCTCTTCTGTTTTGTTTAACATTTTTCCCCTGAAAAATTTCCACACTCAATTTACTTTTAGGCTATCACAGATCACTGAGACAATTTTTTTTTCCCCCTAACTGTTCCTGCCACATGGGCATGCAAGGAAAAAGTCACATTTCCTGAGCAGTTATGGCGTGGTGAAGACTTGTGACTGGTTCAGCTCAAATCCCAGGATCCCAGGATGGTTTCGGTTGGAAAGGACCTTAAAGATTTAAACATTTCATTCCACCCCATGGGCAGGGACACCTCCCACTGTCCCAGGCTGCTCCAAGCCCCATCCAAGCTGGCCTTGGACACTTCCAGGGATGCAGGGGCAGCCACAGCTGCTCTGGGCACCCTGTGCCAGGGCCTCAGCAAGATTCCTTCCCAATATCCCATCTGAATTTCCCCTCTTTAGGTTTTAACCCATTCCCCTTGTCCTGGCACTCCAGTTCCAGACGCAAATCCTTCTCCAGTTTCCCTTTAACCCACCCAGACACTGGCAGGGGCTCTGAGGTCTCCACACTCCTTTCTCTTTGGATAAGAGCTGGACTGTCCCAGCTCTTCCTACAGGACAGTTACACCCTCCCGCAGGATTTTGCACATCTTGCTCCTGTTTTCCTGGCCTGTTGTGAGCTCCTGCCGTGGCTTTGCACCAGGAACTTGGAATATTGAATTATCAGCAGCTTCCTGGTTTAACTGCTCTCCTTTCCTCCTCCTGATCTGCTGAGGTGCTGCTCCACCACAGGTCCCTGGGTGCTTCTCTTGGCACTTTTTCTCCTCAGATTTATTCCTGAGTTGTGTTTCTTGCACAGTTAGGAGACAGAGTAGAATTTTCTCTTTAACACTACAGTTTTACACTGCACTCTGAACTTCTTTCAGAGCCTCTGATGAGGACTTTCCCGAAGCTTTTCCCACATGCACCCCCTGCTCTCAAGCTCAAGGGCTCCAAGAACTCTTGGTGCAGTGACTGTTCCCCACTGCTCCAGATTTTTTCCTGTGCTTCCTGAGGTCTCTGTTATATTTTCCTGAGTGTTTGCCCAGCTCAGAGCTGGGCTGGGCCATACCTGGATTGTTGCTGGAAGCATCCCCGCATTTCCCACCTCCAGCTCCTCTGGAACCACCTTATTTTTAATAATTCCCTGCTCACCACCACTGAATGGCTCTTTCCTGTGCCACATCCTTCAGGCTCTGGGGTGAATTCCAGGGGCTCCTTGGAATACTTTAATTTTCTCCATTTTGCTCCCTCACCTCCTCAAAGACTGCTGATTTTGGGATGGATCCCCCACTGCTGGGGCTCCACAGCTGCTGAGGGGTTTGGCCAAAAGGGTTCATGATTAGATTTATTGAGGTTTATTTTGAGATTTATTAGAGTTTAATATCAAATTTTTACATCTCCTCAAAAAAAGGGTTTGTCTGTGCTGTCACAGCTTTGTCTTCTCAGACTCCTTTTCTCATTTTCTCCTTTGAACATGACTTCCACTTTTTGAAGGATACTGTTTTACCTCTGACAGCCTCTTCTGGACCGCTCTTTAATGAGAACTGCTAATTTTTTGCCCTTTTAAGGTCTCTTTTGATAATTGTATAGGTTTGCTCTCATCCTCTAATAGAAGATCTTTAAACAATGTCTGTGTCCCCTGGAAAAATGTCACCCTTTCGGTGGCTGCTTTTAATTTCTTTTTAACAAGCCTCTCCCTTTTTATGTGGAAACCCTTTTTGAAATGAAGTTGTGATGAACTCTTGCAGGTTTATTTTTAAATTCCTACAATGTTACTGAGTTTAAGTACATCGAGACACTTTTATAGAGCAACTCTTCAATAACAGCATTTAAAATGGGCCCTGTGGCCTGCTCAGGATTAAATCTGGCGCTGCTTCTCCTGGCTGTCCCAAGGAGGAATTCTCTCCTGTGTTGTTCCTATTGTTTTTCCATGGACTTTTTGGAATTCTCCCCAGTTTTGGGCTGGTTTGCACCCCCTGGGCCCCAGATTCTTGATGACTTTTTGGTTGAGTCACCTGGTCAGGTGGGTGCTGATGTAGCCGCAACCTTTTGCTTTGGTTTTGAATTTAAACTCACATAGTGAGTTACTTTCTAATATTAATTGTTAATTAATTGTTCATTGCACTAATTAATACCCAGCCCTCTCCTGTTCCTGCCTCACTGCTGCTTTCTGCCCAGGCTCTCATGTATTGGGCTCTTGTCCCTCTGATTTCCACAGAAAACACAAAAGCTGGGGTAAAACCTCACACCGGACAAAAGCGACATCCAGGATACCCCTTTCCCTGGACAATTTCCCACTCCAGCTGGAGTTGTTGCCCCTAAGAATGGACACATGCAGCTTTACCTGGATTTGTATGTGGTGCCAAATAAATCTACATGAGAAAATAACACCAAATAACTCATTTTAGCAACGGAAAGTTTATGCTGATAATTACAACGTTTAAAGAGAGCTCCCAACCTCCCTCATCCCCCAGAGCTCTTCTCAAGGAAGGAGGTTATTCCAACATTTGCCAAGGGGAGCCAGGAGTGTGGGACCACACAGAGGAAGGTCGTGACAGCCCAAGCACCTTCCCCTCTGCCATGTTCTAGGCTGAGAGCAGGATTGCTCCCAAGTCCCGTCATTTCCTCTGAGGTTTTTATCACAGCTGAAAACTGACAGCAACACTCAACAGGGGAAGAGGAAAGGGAAACCCAGGAGCAGGCACCTACCCTGGCTGGGTTTGCCTGAACACGCTGGAAAGTGAGTCTGCTCTCCTGAAAAACCGTGGGAAAAGCCTTGTCCATGCCAAAAAAAAATGTCCTGAGGTTTGAGATGGATGCACTGAGCTCTGAAAGAAAGGCAGGGCTGGCTTTGCTCCTGCCCCAGGGGCAGCACAGGCTCCACTGGATTCTCCTATTTCCTCTTTGCTCTTTCCAATCTGTTCTAAACTGGTAGGAAGTCACCACCCCATTTCTAAAAACCCCAAATCCTCAGCATCACCCCTAAATCAGTGGGGAGGCCTCTGCTTGCCCAGAGGAGCTGCGGCTGCCCCTGGATCCCTGGAAGTGTCCAGGGCCAGGCTGGAGCACCCTGGGATAGTGGGAGGTGTCCCTGCCCATGGCAGGGGTGGAATGGGATGAACTTTAATGTCCCTTCCCACCTGTGATTCTGTGATAAATCCAGGCTTCCAAAACCCAGCAAGTTTCACTCCAGGTGAGTGCAGACAACATTTCCCAGCCTTTCCCTTTTCCCCATTCTACCCCCAGCCTGTTTATTCATTCACAACTGTCACAGTTTCATTTTCCCCTCTGTTCTTGCCTCAAGCATCTCCTCTCCTGCCCTGCTGGAATCACTGGGCAGCCACAGCCACATCTCCACTTGTCTCTCCTCCAGCCCCTCCTGGAGGCTCCCAAGGATTCTGTTTGCACTGCACAGGCTCAGACCCTGGGCTTTAGGGATAAGCCAGATTTTCTTCTGATTAAAGACTTCTGGAAGATTAAAGATACACAGCCGGGGCCCTTAGTCAAAGCCGCAAAGCAAAGATCACTCTGCAACTTTGCACTTGGCAATTTGATTATTTTCCTTTCAGTCCATTCTCCTGCATTTTTAAACACAGAAATTGGGAATGACAATCACATGCCACAGAGCAGCAGTGCCCTGCTCAGGAGCAGTGCTCAGCATGGCGAGCCAGAGTGGAGTCACAACAATTCCCAGGGTTTTGGCACAGCCAGTCCAGCTCTGCTGGATGCTCTCCCACTCCCTACACAGCCCCAGGCTCCTGCTTCAGTCTGGCTTTGTTCTGCTCTGCTCCACTTTCTCTTTCCCTGCCGTTCCCAGCAATTGTCTCCATCCCACACCGACAAACCTCTCCCTATCGCTCTCCACATCCTCCCCCTCAGCCTGGATGAAGCAGATGCCTCCATCTCCTCCAGCAGGATTTCCCCCCAGTCCCGTGGCAGAACAGGCTCTCCTCACACACCTGAAGCAGGACCACAGCAGGGCTGGTTGGACAAAGGGCAGGGGACACATCCGGCACTGCCAGTGTGTGCAGTGGGGCACAGAGCGGTGCCTGTGGGAGCCAGGACATCTCTGCAGTGCCCGGGACACAGCCTGGCACGTGGGCAGCTGAACTGGGTCAGGATCCACCACTGCAGAGGCAAACTTTGCCTCTCCCCTCCTCCTCCTCCTCATCTCACTCGTTCCCTCTGAGCAGCGTCTCCCCAGAGTGTGACCTGTGCCGTCATCCCCAAAACCATTCTCCAGCCAAAAAGGCTGGCCCCGGAAAGCTTCTACAGAGCCCAATTCCTGCTTCTCTCACCAAGCACACCCAGCCAGCCCTTGGCACAAGGGATGGTGCCCTCTGTCCCGCCAGGCCCCGGGCTTGCTGTGTGGGGTGGGCTGAGGCTCCCCCTCTGCCATGGAGCATTCAGGGGCATCCAGGAGCCACCTGGGCCGTGTCAGTCTGTCCTGAGCTGGAAAAGGACGAGCGTGGAGCAGTCCAGAAGGCCTCCAGCTGGCCCAGCAGCTGCTCTGGGACCTGAATCCCACCCGTGGGAGCTCCGGGTGGCTTTGTGTGACCATGGATTGTCCTGTCCTGCTGCCACCAAGCTCATCAGCTGCTCCCATAGCCCTGAGAAAATCCACCCCATTTCCTCTGTGTCAGGAGCATTCCCAAAAGGCTTTTTGAGCAAAAAGGGCCCGTTTTGTTTGACTCTGTGTTAGGTTACTTCCTCTCCTTCTGGAACGAAGATAGCTCAAAGCGACAGTCAAACAGAGAGGAAATAAAGAGAGTTATGAGGAGAAATAAAAAAGGGTTTATGATCACTTTTCCCACCCACCACGTCCTCGCTGGCTGCTCCTTCCTCCCAGCCCAGCTCCCAGCTGCCAATAACTCACAGAGCATTTCCAGCATCAGGCCTGGGCTGTTCATCCTTCCATCCCCCCGCTCTGCCTGCACCCCCCGGCTCTGCTCGGCTTTCCCTGCACCTGAAGCCTGCTCCAGGTCTGGGTTTCCTCCTCCCAAGGGAAGGAGCCGGCTCCCTTCAGAGGCATCTCCTGACTCCAACATTTTATTGGAGAGACCTGCCACACACACACGGAGAGCGCCCGCAGATCAAACAGATGCTGTCTGTCACAGAGCTTACAGCCTAATTACAGAAGATTACAGAAACTATTTATAAATATTTATACCCATTTAAATATATTTATAAACGTATCAGGATTGGATAAAAGTGTATATTGTTGTTTTAGCTTAAGACACAACCAAGTATCTTTTATACAATGCTCATACAATAATCATATATTTGTATTAAGCTGCTTTTTGATGAACATGGACAGCAGCTGTTAACATTTGAATCACTGTTAATACAAAGTAGGTTGGCACCAACGAGCTGAGGAGGATGGGTGGATGCTCAGGAGTCTGGAGCAGCAGAGCAGGTGTGCCACAGAGCAGGAATCTTCCCCTTCCAAGGCAGAAATCTGCTGGATTGATCCAGAGGGAGACTGGAAATCCAGAAGTAGATGATGGATCTTTTTTCATCCTTGATTTGCTGGTTTGTTTTGGCAGAATAGAGCCTTCCCCCGTCCCTCACCTGTGCTGCACCTGGGGGAATTTTCCTGCACAGTTCCTGGTGCTGCTCTTCTCACCAGGATCCTGTACCTGGGAGCAGCACTCAGCAGGTGGAACACCTGAATCACAACTTCCTGTCACCCACGGGTTTCCCCACCTCCCAACTCCCCACTTCTGTGGCTCACTTTGGATCCCAGCAGGACCCGTGGCACCTCCTGAGCCAGGCAGGGCTGTGCTGCTCTCTGCAGCAGCTTCGCTTCTTTGTCAGATGCTCAGGAAAGGCTCCAGCAAAAACATTTGGAAAGTGTGATTTCTTCTTTCCTTCCATTTGGCCTCCTAAGGGACACCACGTGTGTGCTCTCCAGAGGTGTGCCAGGCATTTTGGGTCACCGCTGGCAGAGGCTGTGCTCTGATCCAGATGTGTCCAGGAAGGTTGGAGACGGACCTTTCAGTGCATTCTTGTGAAAAGCACAACTCAAAGCTCGCCTTTGGCGTCCAGGAGCAGCCAGTTATCCGGGGGGATGTGGGCTGGGGGGCCACCGCCTGGCCAGAGGTCTGGACTGGCCTGGATGTGGGAATCTGCAGAAGGACATGGATGGACGTGCAGGAGGAAGCAGCCAAGTGAAATTTGGGAAACGCTGGAGAAAAGGCAGCTTGGAGCAGTGGCAGGGAGCTCCTGGTGTGAGCTGCTCCTCGGTGCCCATCCTGAGGAAGATCTGGTGGGCTCTGAGCAGCTCAGACACTGCTCTCCATCCCAGGGATGCTGCTGTGGGGGGTCCGACCTCCTCCCAAGCACCTTTTCCCCCCCTCAGCAGAGAGCAAAGCAGGGAGCTCGCTCTGTGCTCGCAGCAGGGCGGTTTCGAGCAGGACAATCCCTTGGTCAGGCATCAAACAGCAGCATGTGAACCATCTGCTTCTCTGACTCCAACACCCCGAGAAAAGCTGCTGGATTGGAAAAAGGATATTAATCTGAAAAGCACACAACAAAGCAACTGCAGGGTGTTCCCCCCCCAGCCAGAGCGAGCGAGGGAAAGCTGATTACCATGACACACAGGAGCCCTGATCTAATATTCCACTTCAAGATTTGCAAATAATGTGCCCATTAACATTCATTAGCTCTTTAAATAATACCTGCCAGACCCTCCAGGCAAGGAGGAAAGGCCCCTTCGCCCAGGAATCAATCACCTAGCAGCCTCTAATTGTGCGTTTTCCAGGGCTCCGGGAAGTTTCAATGAAAACAAGGCAGGACAGAAGAGCAAAGCTGGAGCTGCCACTGCTGGAAGCAGAGCTGCGCTCAGCCACCCTCGCTGCCCCCGGATCGTGGCTAATTAACAGCTCCTCTCGACAGCTCCCGAGTCGCGGGGGTGCTGCGGGGGCTCCCTGCGGGGACGTGTCACGGCAGCCTCTGTGCCCAGAGCAGCTCCTGTCCTGCCGCGGCCCGGGGCGGCCTCTGGACACCCAGAGCAGCTCCTGTCCTGCCACGGCTCAGGGCAGCCTCTGTGCCCAGAACAGCTCCTGTCCTGCCGCGGCTCGGGGCAGCCTTTGGGCACGGGTGCCCAGCAAGGGAAGAGGAGCTGCCATGCCTGTGGTGGCCCAGGAGGTGAGGTTTTGGGAATCCCTCTGAATTCCCAGATATGGATAGGTCTGAGTGGTCTCTGCAGCCCCCGGGGAAAGTCACACCCTGGCAGAGGTGGAAAACTCAAAGTCTGAGATCCAGGCACGGCCGTGGGGCTGCGGTGCTCCTACAAACCCCACTGCTCTGTTTGCCAGCCGGGCTTTCTGCCCTCCAGCCCTCGGGAAGGGGAAATCCTCTGTCAGAGGCAAAGGGCAATCCGGGACAGGAGCCTCACCACTCTGCTCATACTGGGCTTGGATGTCCAAACCGGCCCCCCGGATAAATCCAACTTTCCAGCTGGCGCTGAAAACTGCCCCAGCTGAGACTCTGTGTCCAGAGCCTGCCAGGGGACCCTGTCCTGTCACCGCTGTGGCCACATGCCAGGCAGAGTGAGGGCGGGGATTGAGAGGCTCCACCACAGGAACGCAGAGAGGTGAAGCCACAAGACTGCTTTTGTCCTTGTGGAGATGATCCCCAAATCTGAATCACGGGGACAGGTCCCTGCAGGATTGTGAATTCTGGGAATTACGGAGTGCAGAACCCTGGGGAACACAGGGCAGGTGAGGCATGAGCAGGCAGCTTTCTGGGAAGGGTGGTGGGGTGCAGAAGCAGTGCCAGTGTCACCTTCTCTCAGCTGATTTCCTCTGGCGGCCGCAGCCCCTTGGGTAACCCACTGACCAGCAGGACCTGACTCCAGCCCCAGCCTTGCTCTGAGCTGTGCTGAGCTCTTTGGACACACTGAGTCTAAAAAACCCCGACCTACCAAGGAGAGAAAGCCTGGCAGGATCAAAGGCTGGCCTAACCCCGGTGAGCTGCTCCATCACAGCAGTTGTCACCACCCAGCCCAGCTCTGAGTCACTCTGCCAGCACTCAGAAGAACTCTTAGGCACGGTAAAGCTTAAATTAATTGTCCACACAAGCACTCAGCATTTTCCTGGTGTGTTTTAGTGCTTTTAAAAGCAGCTACAGCACCAGATAAGTAGGTCCCTGTGCTCAAGGCCACGAGCAAGCCCGGAGGCATCGGGGGGTCTGTGGCACATCCTCGTGTTCCTCAGGAACGGCTCTGCTTGTCACAGATGTTACAGTCAGAGGGAAAACACTTTGGGAAAGGCACATTTTCCTGGAGAAGCGCTGCACAGCTCTTCAGAGCTGCACTTGATCAACCCCAAATGAGTTTGAGGCTGTTAATGGACAATGCCAAGTGATTTGTGTGGTCTGGGGAAGCAGGAGAACAATGGGAACAGCTAAGGGGCTGCACCTCAGCAAGATTAGTGAGAACTCTGCCCCACACAAGAATATTTCGGAGCGAAGAGAGGACTGGAGAAATTCCTTCCAAGTGTGAAGGTGAAATACAAAGAGAGAGGGGGACAAACCCTTTTTGAATGTGCAGGTGATCACACAGCAGCAGGGAAGTGCTCTGGAAAAGGAAATAGTTTGGTGTAAGTACCTCTCTCTGTAGATATTGCAAAGAAATGCAAGAGCAGGATGAGTTTATGAGGGTGCTTAAAGGGCAGTGATCTGATGAAGAGGAGAAATGCAGAATTAATGTTCTCGCCTGAATTTCTCCACAAATTTACCACGCAAGATTTGGCTGGATGGATCCACACCTCTGAGAGAAATTAAAGGGATTTTCCAGTGGCAGAGTGGAGCAGTGGTTGCTACCATCACACTTTGATATGCAAAACACAGTGGCCATCACGGCTGATGGAGAAAAGAGATCATTTTTAGACTGGTCTTTTCCCAGTGTCAGGTCTGCCCTCTTGGAGCCAAGGTCCCCCCAACTTCCAGGGTGACAATTCCCACCCCAGACCTGCTCTCCATTATTGCTGAACCCCCACTAATCCTCCCTGTTATCTCTCAGCAGCTCCCATCTCGTTTATCCTAGCAGCTTCCACAAACTTCTTTAATCTCAAACTCCTGTAAACTCAAGCAAAAATCCGATTTATGTTATGTACTCCCCATTCCTTCCTCCTGCACCTGTGTGAACATGGATAAAATCACTATTTAATAGTGCTGGTCAAGCCTGGCTGCTCCTTCTGGAGCCTCCTGGCAGCCCCTTTGGATCAGCTATTAAAAGTTGGTGTGAAAGTTGGGAATATTAAGGAGAGGAGGGAAGGATGGGAATGCCTGGAACAGCCTGAGGGCAGCCTCATACCTGGAACTGCTATGGGGGAGAAAACAGGAGAGATGAGATCCACCCAACAAGGTCTCAGAGTCTCCATCCCAGGAGTCTCCCACATTCCAAAGGCACTTGGATGTGACCCAGCCCTTTCTGAGAGCTCTGAGAGGGCTGGGGGGGGTCCCTGTTTCAGGAGACAAGGAAATGCCATCCCATGGGAGCTGCTGCCCACCGGGATCCCTCATCCAGCTGCTCCAGCTGGGCCCAGGGCTGGGAAAGTCACAGAGAAGAGACACTGGCCAAAGCAACCCCGTGGTGCCTCCCCAGAGTGGGAAAAGCTCTGCCTGGCTCAGTTTCAGGAAGGTTATATTTATCCCAGAACAAGCACTTGAGCAGTTTTCAGTTCCTTTTCCCCACAGGTTTGGTTTGTTCCCCATTCCTTCTGCAGTGCCTTGACTCACCAGCCTCTAATTATTGCCTGCAGACATAAGCATGCACTTCTTCCTGGAAAAAAGTCCATTATTTTCCCCTAAAATGGAGGGCAGTTTGCAGTTGCTTGGGTAATGTGAACACTTGCAGTATGTTATTAAAACAAGCTCTCCCCTCTCTGCACTGAGGGAGCTGCAAACGGGGCTGTCTGCACCAATTTCGGGAAGTTTTGTAATCCCAGCCCCGAGTCTGAGGAACACCAGACTCTGTAATTTTCCAGCACTAAAATCAGGGAGCTGGGGACAATTCCAGAGCAGAGTTAATCCCTCTTGCAGCCATTTGGAGCAGGAGAGGAAGAGCAGAGGCATCAGGGAGCCCTTTCAGATTTCACAATTATCTCAAATTGCTCGAGCTCGGTCCCTATGGAGCACCAGCAACCTCAAAGCCCAAAGGCAGAAGAACATCAGACAAAAGGCAGTTCCCTCCGTGTCCTCACACCTTTCAAACACCAGTAC
Organism: Donacobius atricapilla; assembly: GCA_013397315.1. NCBI lineage: Eukaryota > Metazoa > Chordata > Aves > Passeriformes > Mimidae > Donacobius > Donacobius atricapilla. The sequence goes on along the minus strand of WBMY01008195.1, from coordinate 381,522 downwards.
CTGCCACATTTCAAAGCTGCAACGATGACTGGATTAAACCACCTGCAACAAATCATCCCAATGTAATTTCAGTACTAAAAAAAATCCTTGTGTCATTGTTGGCCATGAATAAAAAGTTATGGGAGGAAAGGTTATTTTGAAAGCAAAATTTCATTGTGGATTTCCTTGATTAAATTCTTGCAGCATTTGAGAAGCCCTACTACAGTTTAAGGCTTTTTTTTTTTTTGACAAAATAACACTTTGATAGGGAAAAAAATCTTCTAAAAAGTAGCTGGCTCTAATGTTGGAGAACCCATAAAAGTGCAGGAAAATAAAATGCTGATATTAATTTTAATATATAACCTATTAAATAGAAGCAATAAAATGTTAAACAGAAATAAAATTTATTATTATTATTATTAGCATAAGGAAGAACATCCAAAGCAGTGTTGGATATTCAGGAAAGAGTGATCCCAGGCTGCTTTGGGTTGGGAGGGACCGTAAAGCTCATCCAGTTCCATGGGCAGGGACAACTTCCACTATCCCAGGTTGCTCCAAGCTCTTTGCCAAATCAAATTCCAACCCAACCAACCCTTCCCAGTAATTTTTCCCTGGAGGGCTGGTGGTGACACTGGGGAAGGCACCTTGCAGCCACCCCGAGCTCATCCTGGAGAAGTTCTGGAGCTGCCACTGAACCTTGGGATACCCAGAGGAGTTTTCTGCTCAAAGATTGGGAACAGCACAAGGGCGAGACAGATCCCAAGGATTTTATGGCTCTGTTATTGATGATCCTTTTCCATATTAATTCCTAGCCCTGGTATTATTGGAACTGGGATAATAACAGTTTGTTACATTTGATTAGACTCTTCAGGCTCTAATCAAACCAACAGTAAATCCCTGGCTCCACAGAAACGTTCCCATTGCAGCCCTAATAACCATTGGGGTCTGACAGGCAGGGGGAAGGAGCAGCCACAGCTTCTGGCTCCCTGCAGACATGGAGAAAGAAAATCCTCAGGGACCTTGTTACGGCTCTGAAATGGAGAATCCAGGCCAGGCCAGTGTGTGACCACGGCAGGGAAGGGTGGCTGAGGACAGCCTGGGGTGGCCTCCAGTCAGCAGGGCATGGAGGCTGCCCCTCCCAGCAATCATTACTGGTCAGGGCCTCAATTAACAGCCATCCCAGCAGAACTTCCAGCTGCACAATTAATTAGAGGTCAGCGACGGCTGGAGCTGTCTCACCCAAACGGAGGGTGCTCCTCCTTTTGCATTTCCAGAGCAGCCAAAATGCAGCACGGGCTTTGTTCCCTGCCTGGGAAGGAGCAGGAGGTGCTTCCAGGAGGGAATCTTCTCATTTTAACCCTTCTGATCAGCCAGGAACCACGGGCACTGCTCAGAAGGGGCTGACTAAACCCACATCCCTTGTTCTGCTCTCCTCTCCCTGGAGCACCAAACATCCCAGGGAAAGCTGGGGGAGCAGCCATCAATCCTTAAATCACATCCACAACCAGCAGCCCATTAACTTCCTCGGCAATCCTATTTGGGGAGCGGCCTCGTAAGATGTGGAGTAACAACAACGTGACTTTCATATCACTCTGAGGGAAAATACTTGAATGCACTCTTGGTTTATCTTGGGAAACCAGTCCTTGCCACTGCAGCCGGAGCTGGAGCTCTCCCTCCCCTGCTGGTTCCAGGTGATAAGCCCCACACAGAGCCTGATCCTTGTGTCTCATTTACCCAAGTGACAAGATCCCTCTTTGTGTCCAAATTCTCCTCTGGAAGCATCTACCTGCATGATTTTCACCCGAGTGAAAGGCTTGTGAAGGACTTGGGGGTTTAGCGCTGTCCTGGCTTTACAAGGAGAGGAGTTGCTGTGAGTTGGGAGCAGTTCTGAGGGGAAAACAGCCTGGAAGCCACTCCATCCTCAGTTTTCCTGAATTTCCCTGTTGATGATTGTTCAGCACACCTGTTCTCAGTGAAAAAACCCTGCTGGCACAAAAAGCTCCAGCCTGTGGTCACAGAGGTGGTGCTGTGACCATGCTGAGCCACCACGGCCTGGATGAGAGGTCCTGGTTATCCCACAAGGATCCCACACCGGGAAAAAAGCCCTGGGGAGAGGCAAATCTTCAGCCCTGGGTGTGGGGGCTTTGTTAGGCACAGCCTGGGAGCTTGCTGAGGAAAAGCTCATCCAGGGAAGGAGGAACTGCCTGGAGCAGAGGGTGGGATTTGCTCCTGGAGTGCAAAGGAAGTGTGGAGTGAAGAGTTGAGGGATTCTCCGATCCCATGGGTCCGGGATGGAGCCTCCCCTGAGGTATGCTGATTGATCCCACTGGGGTGAGGTTGATCCCACTGGGAATGAGGCTTGGAGGGCACTGGGATGCCAGCTCCGAGTCCTCAGTGCTGCTCCCACTTCCAGGGCCAAGGATGTGGGATAGGGCAGGCACAGCTGGAATGCTGCAGCCAGAAATAAATCCATGGGGTGATGGTGAGGGATCCGAACCCGCCCAGAGGCTCCTCCAGCACTGCGGGTACAGCTCACCCTGCCTGTGCAGCTGTAGGATAATGTGGATTAACTGATTTAATTCCTTTTATCCATGTTTCAACAACCACAGGTAAACTTCCCAATTTCCCATGTTCCAAGCATGTTTGGGTGGCCTGTGTTTTATTAATTGTAACTTCTTATTTTCTTGGTTCATTCTATTTTGCCTAATAAAGTGCTTTCATTTACCTTCATTTCCATATTGTACTGTAGCTAAAGAACAGAGATACAGAGAGCTACGAGAAACTTGGAATAGATAATTGGTTAATTAAAACAACTTCCCTGGTATGTGGTTTATAACATATTGTTCTCACGGAAGCAACAATCTGGTGAACTGCTCTGGATAGGTAATTCCAACTTCCAGCTGCCTTTAATGAGTGTATCCTGTAAAAGGGCTGGGAATGATTAAATGTGGATAACCAGGCTCCCTTTCCCAAGCACATTTGAGTGGCTTTGTATTAAATCCATATCTAGTTTTCTCTCCCCATCCACTAAAGACAATTTATAGTTGTCATGGAAATTTATCCACTGCACACCCACCCACCCTCTGCTGTCACCAGGACCTGTGGGAAGCACCTCGTGTGGAAAAGGCACATTCCCAGCTGTCTCCCTTTCCTAAAAGAAGTTTGGATCAGGTGGGATTTGGTGAAGAGAGGGAAAATCACTGCTCCAGGCAGAAGGAGCTGGAGGGGACAAGTTGGGTGGGATCAGAGTTGGAGTGCTGGGGCTGGGAACCTGCAAACCTGTCAGAGATCCCACAGTGAGGGACAGGGATCAAGGAGCCAGGCCTGGGAGAAAGTGGGAAGATCTGGGATGAGAAGTGGCTGCTGCAATCCCAAAATCCATTAATCACTTGCCTAAACTAAGTCTGGAATCAAGGATCTGCCTGCAGGGACACCCTGGGCATAGGAAGGGCTGTTAATAACCCTTTGGAACATTCCCTTCTGTCCAGTCTTCTCCTTTTCCATCTCTGTATGTTTTCCATCTAATATTTAGGGTGGGTCTTTTCAATATGGTGGAAGTCGGGGCAAAACCATCCCAAAGCTCTGGACAGCTCTGGATCTGTGTCCCAGCAGCCTGGAGCAGGCAGGAGTGCCTCTGTGGATCACTTTTTTAGCCTTTTGGGTCACTTTTCTAAACCTTTGGCTGTGATCTCCCCCAAAAATTGGTCTGACTGGTGCTGGAACATCCCCCTCTCCCCACAGGAGAAATCCAGCTCTGTTTGAGGTAGAGATGAGGGCACTGAAATTCAGCTTCCTGATGTGTCCTTGTGCCCTGTGAACCATTGCAACAGCCCTCCAGACACCTGGATCCCTGCAGGAATGTCCTGAATTTCAACTGGAACCCACCTGCAATGTGAGGGGAGGGGGGGATGCACACCCACATCCAGATAGCCCCCGGGAATCAGGCAGTGCTCTCTGCAGGGAGCAAAACAGCACCAAAAACTCCCCTCAGAACAAGCAGAAAAAAAAAAAAGAAATAACAGGGAGCTCTGGTTTATTCCTCAGTTCCAGGTGATTTAAGTAATTGGAAAATCATAGTTGTGAAACAACTCTTTGCAGAGCATCATAATCAGCAGCACAGCTCAGCGGGGCCTAAGTGCAGCAGAGAGGCTTTAAAGACCCCCTGAGCAATGTATTTTTGGGGGAGCTGTGTCATTTGGAGATGGCATCTCTGTAAACAGCGGTTCCCAGCACAAATATCAAGTCTACAGGACCAGAAGGATGCAGAGATTCAGGGAATGCTCAGGAGACTTTTGCCAGCTTGCTGGCAGCCCCCATCCTGCCCAGGTCCTGCTGCTGCACGAACACAAACTGCAAATTATCCATGACATTTCCACGGTGCAAAGAAAACTGTGAGCACGTGGCTGCTCATCCCCTGCACTCTGGGAGCTTTGGGAAAGCTCTGTGGGCTTGGAGGAGGGAGCTGGCAGCTCCCAGGAGTGCAGCCAAGCCAGGCTCAAGTGGCACCTCCATCAGGGCCGTGTGCCCCCGCGTGAGGCATTCGGATCACGCAAAGTCCCCTCCACGTTATTAATTTTGACTCAGTGCTTTGAGTTCTGCTCTGAGCAATCCATAATCTCCAACCAAATAATCATAAAGGCCCTGCTGGCCTTGAAACATATGTCTCTGACAAGAGCAATAAACCCATTTATTGCTATTGTGGCCACTGCAGAAGAGCTCGTATGATGTGAGCATGAGATTTCCTCGGAAAGGGAGCCAGGCCTGGTATTAACTAAATAAAAATATTACTCTTAAGATCTACTGATCATGTATGTGGGCATTTAAATATCAGAGATAGTTACGGCTGTGAAGGCTGGGAGATGGGAAAAAAAAAAGACATAAAATAAGATTAAGACAGAAGGATAGAAGCTGCTGCCATAAAAGTAACTCAATAAACGAGGCGCCGAGACTGAGCCTGCACATCCACGAGCATCCCATGGCCATAAACCCAGGGATATGGCAGGATCAGGACACAAAAGCTCCAGGAAGAGGAAAATGTTTCTTTAGCAGCCACAGGTTTGGCCAGAGCGCTCCAGCCAGTGGAGCAGGGCACCAATTTGAAAGCTTTAGGAGCAGCCAGGGTCTATCTGTGGTGCTCAGTGGAGCAGAGCAGGCACTGCCCCAGAGGTTCTGAAGCAGTAAATGGATTGGAGCAGTGATGATAACGTGTTTGCAGGAGAAAATTGCCTATATTGAGGCAGTGTCATGCTAGAACTCCCCAACAATAACAGGCAGGCTCAGAAAGAGGCAAAGAAACAGATTGGGGGAGATTTTGTGGCTTATAAAGGAAATGAAACAAGATGGAAATGCACTAAAAGGGAGCTGCACAAAAAGAGAGGAGCAGCATGGGCTCCACTGGGGTGTCCTGAGATATTTAAGAACACCAATGTGGACAGGACCAAACAAGTTTTATGGCCTGAGCTCCTCTCCACTGCTACATAAAAATCAAGAGACTTGTGGAAATGGAGTTAATTCACCATTGCATATGCAGAGAGAACAGCTGTAATAAAAGGGAATGTGCTCCTTGGCTGGTATTTATTTTTCAAATGTTCCCACTAAAATCCTGGGGACAACAGCAGCAGAAGTGCAGGAGGACACTCCAGACTTTTAGTGGGGGGGAGGAGAAGTAAATCATAAGTGAAGCGAGAACAGAGGAAGTGAAAGGATGGCATTGCTCTGGGTAAAAAAGTACAGGATCAATGCCAGGCTGAGATTATTACAGATTATAACAGCAGTTCTAGGATTTTCCCCCTTCTTCAAATCATCTGCAGAGGTCATAATCTGCCTGCAGCTGGAATAGGCTCCTGTGGATACCTCGAAGCAGTGAATATTGCTCAACTGGGGGTACTCAAATCCCATATTTCCCCTCAGCCCTCCCTTCACGGTGAGGATAAACACACTGCCATATAAAAATATTGAATCCTGAAGTCAGGGATAGCTCTGACAGACGGAATAACACCAGACTCTACCCTTAAAAATATCTATTTATTGGCTAGCAAATAACCTTTATGACAAAGATAATTCCATTTGCTCACTTCCTGCCATAAAAAAGTTTATTCTGCCTAAAACACTTCCCATGAGCTTCTCAAGGGTGATAATATTGATGGGATGTGATAAGAGAGGGTTTGGGGTGCTCCAGGCTCTCCTGACTGCCACCAAAGGCAGAGGGGGAGTGGAGATTTCCAGAGGAGCCTCTGGCACAGCAGGAATGAGGCACAGAAGGGAGGGTGCAGCCCTTTCCCAGCAGAGTTTGGGATGTTAAGAGTGACTCCTCAGCATCAAAGCTGTCCTACTTCCCGAGCCTTATCATATTTGCCAGAGCACAATTCAGGGAACAGGACTCCAGCGCAAATCACATTCCACTGGAAGCCTCGGTGATAAATAAATTACATCCCTCTTCTCAAAACAATTTCCCATGATCAATAATGAATAAAAAAAGTCAGGTCCAAAGCAGCGTTGTGACAGCCCCACACAGAAGTGAGTGGCAGCCAGGATTTTGCTTCAGCAGCAAAATCAGGGCCTGATAAAACATCGCATTTCCCCAGGACTCCAAAGATACTGGAAAATAGGGAGAGAAACTCACATTCCAGCCCCTCCAAAGAGCCTGGCAACACATTTTGTATAAAAAGCCTCCTCCTGCACAGAGCATTGCACAAACAGGGGTGAGTGGGGTAAACTCTGTGTCCTGAGGGCCAGGGCAGCTCCATCTGGGCACAAAAATTGCTGGGATGAGGATGCAAGGCCAGGGAAATGTTCCCTCCCATTCCCACAGCCTCTGGAAGGAGCCTCAGCTCAGTACTACTGAAGTGTGGGATTTCTGCTCACAACATGCAGAATTTGGGGCTGAGATGAGATGTCCTGGTACCCTGGGCCTTCACCTCCTCAGCCCCTCCTGATGTGCAGCCACTCCTCCTCTCTGCATTTTGGGGACATTCCAAGGTTTAATTGGCACTTGCTAAAGGCATTTTCAACTCACAGCTCCTGCACTTCTAAATTTCAACTCCTCCACCCATCCTGAGAGGTCCCAGTCCAGCAACTCAGAATGTTCATTGCCGAGAAGAGGTGAGGAGAAGAGGTGTGATGGGAAATAGGAGTCCAAAAGCTTCTGTGCAACACAGGGGATAAAAGGGTTGTAGCATGGGGAGGAGCTGCTCCACTTTACAGCTGGATGACCTGTAAATAAATACTTAGGGGAACAAAAAAGATCATGGAACCCAAGAACTGGAGTTTGGGTTGGAAGGGAGCTTAAAGCTGATCTTATTTCAACCCCTGCCATGGGCAGGGACACCTCCCACAGTCCCAGGTTACTCCAAGCCCTGTCCAGCCTGGCCTTGGACACTGCCAGGGGCAGCCACAGCTGCTCTGGGCACCCTGTGCCAGGGCCTGCCCACCCTCCCAGGGAACAATTCCTGCCCATTAGCCCATCCAGCGCTGCCCTCTGGCAGTGGGAAGCCATTCCCTGTGTCCTGTCCCTCATCCCTTGTAAATATTCCCTATCCATCTTTCTTGATGGCCCCTTCAGCCCTGCAACACCACAATGAGGTCACCCCAAAGCTTCTCCTCTCCAGGCTGAACATTCCCAATTCTCCCAGCCTTTCCTAGTAGCAGAGCTGCTCCAGATCTCTCTGGAGCCATCAACACAGTGATCCTGCAGGGGCTGTTCCTTCTCTAGAAAATTCCTGTGAGGACAATCTTGGGCCTAATCTAATTCTGGCCAGTAGGAACACGGAGCTCAATTTCAGGACTAGCCACATCTCTGTCCTGCTCATCTCTGAGCTCAAAGCAGTGGCTTTGAGGCTGCCCAGGGCTCAGGTATTCCCAGAATTCCCAATTATTATGATCTTCACTTAAAAAGTGCCATCCCCAACTCTAAAGCAGACATCAGTTTCACAGATAAAAACAGAACCACAGACGCAAATGTCTGTGGTGACCACAATTTGCAGTTCCAGTGACTCAGCTCCAAGCAGAAGGAGAAAGCGCAAATCCATCCGGATGAGGATTTCCTTAAAAGACTCATAAGGACCCACTGCACAAAGCTGAGAACTCTTGTTCCTCATATATCCGAGAAAAACAACACGTTTTTAAAAAGCAAACCTTGATGAGAAGGGGGAGAACTGGGAGCTGTCTCAGGAACAGTTACCATGATGCCAACCCCCCCGGTGGCACAGGTTTGGAGGAGCTGTGCTGCTCTGGCAGCATTCCTGCCAGCCCCCGGAGCCTGGAGCGGAGCTGGCTCCGGGTGTGGAGCGTTCAGCAGACCCTCAGCTCTTGCCCCCATGGCCAGTTTGGTTTCTGGCCTTCCCCACACACCAAATGCTGAATTAAATCTCTGCCCTGTCCCGAGGGATCAGGCCCAGCTCCTCCAGCCAGGCCAGGGAGGGTTTGTCCCACTCTGCTCGGGGCTGGGGTGGCCTCACCCGGAATATTGTTGGCACTTTTGGGCACCACAGTGTAAGGAAAACCACTAGGGAGTGTCCAAAGGAGGCCATGAGGGTGGGGAAGGGCCTTGTGAGGAGCAGCTGAGGGGACTTGGTTTGTTCAGCTGGAGAGGAGGAGACAGAAGGGAGACATGGCTGGGGGGAACAGCTCAGGGACAGCTCCAGCTCTGCCCTGGGACAGGGACAGCACCAGGGAGCGGCTGGAGCTGGGCCGGGCAGGCTCAGGCTGGAGTTTGGGTGAAGTTCCTTCCCCCCGAGGGTGCTGGCACTGCCCAGGCTCCCCAGAGAATGGGCAGAGCTCTGAGGCTGCCAGAGCTCCAGGATGCTCTGGGTGGGATTGTTGGGGTGCCAGGAGCTGGATCGTGATCCTTGTGGATCCCTTCCAGCTGAGGATATGCTGTGATTCTGTGATTAAAGTGCTGGAGCTCACAGCAAGCTCCACTTTTCCCCTCAGAGGCTGAGTCAGAAGCACTCTGAGAGCAGCAGATCAGGGAGGGAAGGAAAACAGGAGGAGGAAGCAGCTGCTCCTGTCGCAGCACAGAGCACAAAGCTTTTCAAGTCCCTCTCTCTGGTTTCCTGCTGAAAGCAGCCCCGATTCCATCTGAGTCAGCCCAGCTCCCTCTCAGGCTGCAGGTGGGGCTGGCAGAGCTGCCCAGCCCTCCCCCAGGACTGGCAGCCCCCAAATCCATGACGCTTCACTCCAGACGCCTCAGGACATCCACGCCAGCCCTTCTCCTGACAGGAACCAGTGAGGAATTGTCACCTGGATGCTGTGACTGGGCTGATACCCTCCTGCTGCACAGCCCACAGCAGTGACACATTCACAGGCCCTCCTTTCTTCCTCTGACTCACTGGCTTTAGGAGAATTTGGTATTTGAGACTTGGTATTAAGAGCTTTAAAGTACCTTGGAGGATTATCTGTGGCTTGTGAAGCCCCTGGAGGTTCCTCTGAACTTCTGGATTGAATATGAGGGCTTGAGGGGACATCTAGGTCCATCTAAAGGGGAAACAGGGACATGTATTTACTGTTCCATAGTATGCTCCATATAATCCTGAGTGCTCAGGGATCAGGAGGAATTCCTGTTTCTGCCACTGGATGTATGACTGGGGGTTGGGATTGGGTTTTTTCCTTCTGTAATACCAACAAGCAGCTGCAGGTAGAGGCAGATTTGGTTTGGGAAGATGCATATTGACCTGATCACCAGATTGGGATCAAGAAGGAGATTTTCCTTAATTCAAGGATCATAGGGGTGCCTTTCTATTCCCCACCCTCTTTATGACATGGAGTTGCACTCTCAAAGGCCTCCTGGATGTTTTTATTGGGCTAAGACCCTGCTGTTGCAGGAGCTCACAGCAGTGGCACATTCACAGTCTCCTTCTCCTTGTTTTTGAAGTCTTTGATATTTTGGACTTGAAATTAAGAGCTTTGGAGGATTATCTATTGCTTGTGACATTCCAGGATGTTCCTCTGAATCCCTGGATTTAATTCCTGTTTCAGAGTTGCCGTTGTCCGTCCTCCAGTTCCGTGTGTGATGGGAGGCATCCAGGAAAGTCCCTGCCAGGGTTATCCTGCCTGATCCTCAATAATTCACCAGAAACGCTCAGAAAATCCTGCTGAGTGGCCGTAATAAACTGCTGTAATAATGTTCTCAATTAATTATCAGCTCTATCTTTTTAGCAGCTGTCCTGCTATTTTATGGAGGAACATTGTGGAGCAAAATCACTTGAGCAAATGTCATTCTGGTCTTTGTTTCAGCCCAGTGTTCCCCTCTCACTGAAGCTTTCCCAGTATTCCACATTATCACAGGATGTGTCACTAAGCCCCAAGTTCCCCAGGAGTTTCTCCAAAGACTAGTGCACAGTATCTCTAATTTAAATGCATTTGCCTCAATAATACAATTTAATAACTACCACAGTTACAGTTTAGAATGAAAAATAACTCCTTAGCTCCTTAAACTTGAAATACTCCATCCTTTTGGCTTCTTTTAATTACTAAGCAGAAATATTTTTGGAACATATTTAACTTTTCAGCAGCACTCCCATCAATTTTATCATTCCCATTTAGCAGCGGGCTTTACACCAGCATTAGATCCCTTTAAATTCCTATTATCAGATTTCTTTGAGTCCTACACTTGGCTGTTTTCTTCTTTTGTTCTTTACTTCCCTAACTAGACTTTCAAATAATGTAATAGCTCAGCTTAAAAGGTAAAGCCCAGATAATTGGAGCTGTATTAATTACTCTTCCCTCCTTTCCAGAGGTGTCTGCCTTCACAGCCACTGCCTGTCACCTGCATTTAAAGGAATATCTTAACCAAGAACAGCATTGTATAAACACAGAGATCCTTCATGTGCATTTACTGTCGAGGCACTGGCAGCCATCCAGCTGCCAAATTTATTCATGAGAATAGAGGAACTGGAGAAGGGATAACCAGTGGTTCCAGTGTAATGGCGACTCACAGACCAGTTTGTTCCTTTTTCTAAAATGTAGAGTTTGCGTTACTCCAACGAGGCAAATAATCTGTGTTTATTTCTCTATTTTGCACAGCAGGGCTGGGGGTTTGGTTTCTGATTGATCAGGCAAGGAAAACCCTCCTGGGAATCTGCAAGTTCTCCTTCACCCCTTTCTGGGCTCAAGTGGCAAAACCATCTCCCACCCTGCTCCCCCTATCCCTCCCAGGCCATTCCCGTCCCTCTCCCAGGAGAAATGAGGGGACCCACTTGCATTCCCTAGAAGAATGTGGGGTTTGGATCAGCACCAGGCTGGGACCAACCCCTGCCCACGTCCCCATGAGCCTTTTGCTGTGCCCAAAGGGAGGCTGCAGCCACACTGTGACCAGGAATTGTGCCCCACTGGAGCTGGAGGGAGGGGATGCTCCTGGAGCAAGCAAGGAGAGCTTTCAGAGGCAGCAGAGGTCTCATAGCTCTGGCACTGAAGGTCCCAGCCTTGGCAGCTCCTCCAACACTCGGGCTCCACCAGCAGCCCCGGCGTTCAGCTCAGCATTTGCTGCTCCTGGGGTGGGCAGGTCCCCCGGGATCTGTCCTGCCCCAGCCCTCGGAGCCTGCTGCAGTCCCAGCACTCCGAGGGGAGGTGGCACTCACCCTCGGGGGGCTGTGGGGCTGCTGTGCCCTGCTGGAGAGGCCAGGCTGGAGCAGAGCAGTGGCTGTGCCCGTGCCAGCAGCCGTTGGAAAAGCAGCAGCGTTTCCTGGCGTGATGAAGGATTTCCCTGCATCCGTGCAGGCACATTGAGGCATTGATTTCATAAATGCTGGCGTTATTTGGAGGAGCTCCCTCATGATGTTCTCCATCCTCCCCCGCTGCTGTGCCCCCCTGAGCCTGACCCCGAAGAGGGCACAGAGGAGTGCAGGGAGTGGAGGGGGCTGGAGAGGTGCTCAGGACAGGCCAGGAGGTAGCCAGGAGGTAGCCAGGCAGTAGCCAGCGTGCCCAGGCAGGCTGGGAGAGCCCTTCAGGAGGCTGAGCCAGCCCTGAGAGCTGCTCTCCCTCCCCAGTGCCTCCCCCCAGCTCTCCCCGTGCTCCCTCCCCTGCCCTGCGGTTCTACGGCTATAATCAAATCATAACTTTTATTAAATTTGAGATTACTTTTTAATGGAATCAATTTCTTGTGTGGTGCTTTTCCCTTCTGCCCCACGGCTCAGCCACGCTCTGCACTTTTGTGGTTTTACTCGGGTTTTTATCTCTGTTGCTGCCTTAATGCTGGGCTCTGGGTGAGCACTCTTGACGCTGTCCTGCCTGAGAGGGACACTTGTCCCATTGCCTGCTGTCCCCAGAGCAGGAATTCCTGCTGAGGGACACCACAGGGGCAGCAGGATTTATCCCATGTTACAGCTGGCAGTGGGGATGGAATCAGCAAGCAATTTTCTCCCGGAATGAAGGGAGCCCTCCCCCTTCCCTTTGGCTTTGGGGCTGCATTGGAAACCCTGTGCTGGATCCAGTGGCTGTGGAGCTCCTGGAGGCAGCTGAGGGGGATCTCATCCTCTCCATCGTCCCTGTATGAAGCCAGAAATTCATCCTCTTCCTCATCCCCTGAAGGAAATAGAAATACAGCCTCTTCCTCATCCCCTGGGGGCAGTCAGGAATTCAGCCCGCACTGGACACGATGCCTGTGGCTCTGTGAGGATTCCCACACCAGCACAGCCCCACGTGGATATCCCCAAGCACAGCAGCTCAAACCTTCCCACCTTCGTGGCTTTTCAGTTTCCTGAGAACCTTCTTGCCCAAAATGGCTTCATCTTTGCAGTTTTATATAACTTTCCCCTCGTGTTCCCCACCTCCCCTCATGCTGATTCCTTTCCCTTTCTTCCCCAACACCTACAGACTGTATTATATCCTCTGATGCAAAAGCCCCATTCTGCTTTCACTTGTAACCGTATAATGACAACAAGAAAAATAACAGTGACAGCTTTTATTTGGTCCTCCTCCTGCCGATGTTCTTGAAAAGGAATTTAACATCCTAGCTTTGGATCTCATATTGAAACCTTTTGGATTCCACAGCTTTCTTGGAAGGATTTTCTAAATCCTGTATTTTCTAAAGCCTTATTTAGGAGCCACAGGTCAGGCTGTGTCCTTGTTGGTTCAAGACCTGGCTCTAATCCAAGCATCCCTCTCCCAGAAACTTCCTCTCAGTTTGGAATTACCTGAGTGCTGCAAAGATGGATGTTCTGCTTCGAAGGCACACAGAGCGTGGGCTCGTGGGCTTTGTGCTGTCTATTACAGAGGAGTTTCACTGAATTTCTGGGAGAATTTAAACCTAATTTCTCCAAAACAAATAAAGATGCATTATCTGGAGTGGTTTCTTCAGATGAAGCTGGAGCAGCAGGTTCTGAGCCCCGGGATGTCCTGAGGCTGCAGGAGCCCCACATGGAGCAGGGAAGGGGTGTCAGGGGGTACAGACCCCCCTGGGGGTTAATAGTGCAGGACAACCACCACAAAATATTCAATATCCTGACTTTTTCCTTTCTTCAGCCTGTTTGATGCTCATGTTCACACCAAGAGCATCCTAAATGTTTGTCCTGACCAGAGTCCCTGCGCTCATCCCACTGCTGGAGCCAGGCCAGAGGAGGCACCAGGATGAGCAGAGGGCTGGAGCAGCTCTGCTGGGAGGAAAGGCTGCCACAGCTGCCATTGTTCACCTGCACAGGAGAAGCTATGGGCTGAGCTCAGTGTGGCCTGGCAGGGCCTGAAGGAGCTGCAGGAAACACGGAGAGAGACAATTCCCAAGGGCTGGAGGGACAGGACACAGGGAATGGCTCCCACTGCCAGAGGGCAGCGCTGGATGGGAGATTGGGCAGGAATTGTTCCCTGGGAGGGTGGGCAGGCCCTGGCACAGGGTGCCCAGAGCAGCTGTGGCTGCCCCTGGATCCCTGGCAGTGCCCAAGGCCAGGCTGGAGCAGCCTGGGACAGTGGGAGGTGTCCCTGCCCATGGAAGGGGTGGCATTGGATGAGCTTTGAGATTCCTTCCAACCCAAACCTGTCTGGGATTCTCTGAACCTTCTCTCCTGCAGAAATAAAGTTGAGCTCTGCTGTTTGATTTATCCAGGACAAACCAATATAATCTTTTCCCTCCAATCCTGGCTCTCTCTTTAGGTTTAATAAAGGATCCACCTATTGATTGGTGTTCTGATGTGTCTGCTGTGCTGAAACTGAAATATCTTCCATGGCTGAGCATCCATGAGGCCAGAATTGGGTTGTCCACAATTAACACATCTCCAGAGGCCTTCACAGCATTTAGCCACCTCCAAAAGAGCATCAAATGCCTCTTTTGGGAATTTGAGGGAGACTTTATATTGTTCTTTGCATTCCTCCTAAGATGGGAGCCCAGAGCTTTCTCCAAACCCGGGAAAGCTCTCATGCAGTGACAGCAAGATGAGAAGTTCTGAGTTTGCAGCTATTCAGGTAACTTTGCTCTGTCTCCTGCTTTCAAAGTCTGATTTTATTTCTCAGCCAAGTCCATTCTGGCTGTATCTGTTCCTGGGAACAAAAGGATGTTATTCTTTGAGCTTCATTTGAAATGCTCTTCCATGGTCATTTATGAAAAGCATAAAAATAGCTTCAGTCCTGAAGCATGAGACACATCACCAAAAGCTATATATATACATATATATGAATAGATATTTGTGTGTGTTTGGGTGTAATTTTTAAGGATGACATTCCTTTTTTTTTTTTTGCCTGGGCATGTGGGGTTTATTTCTGCAAAGGGGGAAGGTTTTTTTTTCCCAGTCTCACACAAATCACCAGGACTGGGGGAGCTGCAGCTCTGCCGTAACTCTGCCTGTAATTAATAAATCATCTGAAGAGCAGAGAGTAACAGGTCCACTTTGAGGGCCAACAAGAGACTTCTAAGTATAGAAGTCTTTGAAAAATTAAAATCAGAGTCCATTTTGGTGTCCGCTCTCAGCTCCTGGATTTCTGCTGCTCCAATCCATGGGGAAGCTGAAGTTTTGTCAATCTGAGCCCCCCCGCAGGTCCAGCAGATGGGAGTGTGGACTGGGCACGGCTCCAGCTCCACGGAGCTCAGGGATGGACGTGCCCCTTACCCAAGGATGGGGCTGGTGGCATTCCTGTGGCTTTTCCCACGCTTTGCTGGTGAGAGCAGCATTTCAAACCCTGATTTCTGGCTGGGTTTTGAGCCTCAGGTTGCAATAAGTAATTAACTCTCTCTGTTACACTCCTCAATCAAACTGAGACATTCTGGCTGCTTCTCTCCAGTTTTATTAAGTAAAACTGGATTAAAAGATCATTTCCTACAAAACCATGTCCCAAGGTTGGCCATCCTTGGTGAGCTGTGCAAGCTTTGCAGGCACTCCAACAATTCCCTGACACCTCCTGCCTGTCTCCCTGCTCCCAACATGCAGCTGGAAAATCCCTTTCCTGCCCTACACTGGGAAGGTTTGGAAATACCCATTTCATTCCCCAAGGCACCTGAGCTACCTGTCCCCATTTACCTCTCCGGGCTGGTGGCTCCCCATTGCCACCCTGTGCCCTCTCCACTCCTCCCCTGGCACAGTGATCCCACTCCCTCCAGGCTGGGATGTGCCTGGGAAGGTGCTGGGTGCTTCCTGCCCCCTCCCTGCTGGCCCAGGGCACGATGACCTGACCAACGTCTCCCCAGGCTGCCCATTTCCCTCGGAACAAGGAAGACAAATGCTGTCCCTCGGCCGGGGAGGAAAGCACATTCTTCAGTGCCGCCTCCAGGAGGACAGCCTGTCCTTCCTGCAGAGCCATCCCAGCGTAACAGCCCGAGCTGCAGACAAACATTATGTAAATGTCTGTTCCACAGCCACTTTCAGAAATGCTTCTTGTGCTTCATTAGGTCACTGGCAGAGAACGTCAGGGCAGCCTCTCACATTTGCATCCTTCCCATCAGAGGTTGTTTGCCAGCTGATGGCTGTTGTCCTGGCTGGATTTTTTAGGAAAAGGGCTTGTTCCTGCTGCTGAGGATGCTGGAGGCCCAGATCTCCATGTGAGGTGTTTACCCCCTCTGTCTCCTCATCCACCCCTCCACTGGAAGAGAAGAGAGGAAAAATAATTGCAAAGGATGAACAGAGTCCAATCCAGGCTGGTCCTGGGGACTACAACACCCTCAGACTCTTCCTTTTGTCCCCATGCTCATGGGTTGCTCCAGGGCTCCAGGACAGGGATGAGAATGCTGTTCCCAGCAGGAACAGACCACAGCCCCTGGGAAAGAGCTCATTTTCCAAACAATAAATGCACACAGGACACTCCATGCAACAATAACAATTTTCTTAAAAATGAACTTTCTCTGCCAGAAGTCCTTGAATTTTGCTCTGATGACCCCGTGTCCTGCTGTGCACTGCTGGTTTCCAGGGATGCTCACAGGATGGGGGTTTTAGGCTCGTGCTCTGTTTTTACGGTGTTGTCCATCATTTATGGAGTTGCTGTTATGTGCTGTCTCTGCACAGTCCTGTGGCCATTCCTGTATGGATTTCCCACAGCTCAGCTCCTGCCCTGCCTGCTCTGGAGCTCTTCCTCCCCGTCTGCCCAGTCCAAAGCGGCCACATCTGCATATACTGATCCCCTCCAGCTGGTCTACTTCTGTCTCATGAGATTTCTTCCCTTTGTCTAGGACATTTGCACTCCCAATCCATCTGGGATTGAGAAGGATATCCAGCACTTCCTGGCATGGAAGGAGCGTAGGATGAGTGGTTCTCTCCCATTTCAGGGAAGGAAAATGGGAGAAAGAATCAATTCTGGCCAAGAAGGACAATGGGTTGCCTCAGGAAGAGCATTCCCAGCAGGCCGGGGAGGGATCCTGTCCCTCTGCCCGGCCCTGGGGGCACCTCTGGGTGCTGTGTCCAGCTCTGCCTCCTCAGCACAGCAGGGACAGGAGCTCCTGGAGCTGAGGAAGGGCCTGGAGCATCTCCATGCCCAGGAAAGGCTGAGGGAGCTGGGGCTGCTCAGCCTGGAGAGGAGCCCCAGCTGAGAGGGGCCCTCAGCCCTGGGTGTCCCTGTGTGTCCCTGGGTGTCCCTGTCTGTCCCTGGGTGTCCCTTTCTGTCCCTGTGTGTCTGTGTCTGTCCCTGGGTGTCCCTGTCAGTCCCTGTCTGTCCCTGTCTGTCCCTGTGTGCAGGGAGGGCAGAGCAGCCCCAGGCTCTGCTCCAGGCCCAGCAATGGCACCAGAGGAACGGGCAGGGACTGAGCCCAGGAGCTGCCCCTGCACAGGAGGCAGAACTCCTGCCCTGGGCAGTGCCCAGCCCTGGGCAGACTGTGCAGGGAGGCTGTGGAGTGCCCCTCCCTGGGGATATTGCAGATATTCCTGTGCCCTGAGCCCTGGGATGGCCCTGCTGGAGCAGGGAGGTGGCACCGGGTGAGCCCCTGTGGGCCCTCCAACCTCATCCACTCTGGGATTCTGTGACCTGTCAATGTTTGTAAAAACTTACCCAATTCCTGCTCCAGTGCCTGAAAACCTCTCCTCTCTTCTCCCTCTGACTCTTCCCACACATTCAGGTCAGGGAGCGGATCTAAACCCTTGGATTTTCCTGACTGAGGGCCCTCTCTTGGGCAGGAGACCTTCACCCTGTGCTCCCAGCATGAGAAGAACCTTGAATATTCCAAGTAGTGCTCCTCCATCTCCATATTTAATGCAGCTGGAATGCCATTCCCTTAAAATATAAAAAGCAGGGGGAATATAGAAGTAAATGTAGTGCCTCCATAGCATTCTAGAAGTAAATATAATGCTTACCTGGAAGAAAGCACTGCAGGAATACTAAAAGTGAGTTGTTTGGTTTGACAGAGCACAATGAGTACCTGCCTTCATTACTCTGCTGAAATATGGGCTGCTCTGAGGCATTTTGATAATTATTTGTGTCATACACTTATTTATTTATTTTGCCTTTAGCCCAGCCTAGGTGTGCCAAGGATTTTGTGGAGAAATCCTCACACTGTGTGTGTGTAGGAAGCTGCAACTGTTCCCTAATTCTTTGTGGAATGACAAGAATCGTTTGTTTGTTGTTTTTATTTTAATCCTGAAAATGAACATTGGTAATCACTGTTCTGTGGAGAAGCAGCTCAACACAGTCCTGCAAACTCTGCTGAAAGCAAGCATGGGAAATTCACCCTTGGAAAATATTTTGCAAAAAATAATACGTGAATTTGAACACACAAAATCAATTTTTTTTGCATCCTTGGCAGCAAAAGCCCCACTCAAATTTCTATTAAGCTCTGGGAAGACTGTTTTGTGTCGGGAAAGACAAAGATTTTCTTGGATTTTCTTCCACAGATGCCAGGCTCCTAATGAAAAACCCAGATGGGACGGAAACTAGTGGGGTTCAATGTTCCTGCTGTACCAGCTTGGTAATTTAAAATTGGGAAAAGGAATCCAAAACCCTAAAAATGGATGTAGGCCAAAAAATTGATTTGGGAATGGACGATTCCCCCAGCCTGTGGGTGTTTAACAGCCCTGTCCCTCACTGGCGTCGCTGCAAACCTGGAATTTCCAGGGTGGGATGCACAGGAGGTTGTAGGGTAGGCATGGAAATCAGGAGGTCCTGGATCAGCAGAAGGAATCAGGACAGGGAATTTGGGTTAATAAAGCTCCTGAACCCAAGCCACGTGCAGGATTGCACTTCCCAGGGGTTGAAGGCAACAACGAGGAATGTGGGATGCAGCTGGAGCACCTTTTCTTTTAAAAATATCCATAATTCCTTTTATAGTTTGGCTGATGGAAGATATTTCTCTGAGTCAGGAGGGAACAGGAGGGATGCACCAACCAGTGCTGTGTTTGTGTGTGTGAGTGAGCTGGGAAAGCACCAAATCCTTGGATATCCAGGTTTTCCATAGGCAATACATCCACAGGGTCCAAGTGTCTGAAAGAAGACTACAAGGAAGATGGAGAGAGATGATTTCCAAGGACTGGAGGTACAGGACACAGGGAATGGCTTCCTACTGCCAGAGGGCAGGGCTGGATGGGATATTGGGCAGGAATTGTTCCCTGGGAGGGTGGGCAGCCCTGGCACAGGGTGCCCAGAGCAGCTGTGGCTGCCCCTGGATCCCTGGCAGTGTCCAAAGCCAAGGTGAACAGGGCTTGGAGCAGCCTGGGATGGTGGAAGGTGTCCCTGCCCGTGGCTGGGCTGGGCTGGGATATTTAAGGTCTCGCTCAACCCAAGTTTTCTGTGATTCTGTGATTTTAAATGCAAAGCTCCCAGAGTCTGTGGAAGGCTGAGGATGGGTCCTGTGGGAAATGTGGGTGCTCTGGCCTCAGGCCATCACTCATTCATGGGGAATGAGCCCCTCCAGACTTGTTCTCCTGCTGCTCTGGGCATTTTCCTGGGATTCTCAAGGCAGGGAGAGCCTTCCCCTCCATCCTCTCCCCATGGGGCAGCACAGTCCCTGCTGGCACGGTGCCCATAGCTCTGCCTGCCCTGGCTGTGCTGCCCGGGGCTCCAGGGCACCCTGGTATTGCCTGTCAGGGAGATTGGTGGCATCTGAGCTGCCAAACATCCTGAGCCATTTACAAAGTGCTGCTCACACGGCCCCGCTCGCCGGTGATGAATGGAGTTATTATATCTGCACAATCTTATCCTGCCCCCCAGCAAAACTCCCTGCCGGCTGCAGCAGGGCTGGGGAGGGCTGGGCAAGCTCACGGAGCGCTGATCACATTTGTCTTGCAGGGAGAGGGAGAATTGAGGGCTGCAATAAGCAGCATTAAATAGCCAAGAGTGCGGGATTACATCTCGGCTGCTCCCCCCTGCCTGCTGTGCTCTCCCAGCCGCTTTCCGTGGCCTTCCTGGCATCCCTGGGCATCAGGAACGGTTCCTGGAGCTCTCCTCCCATCTTCTGGTGTGCCTAAGGTGGGAAAATCAGCTTGGGTGGCCTTGGTCTGAGGTGGGGTCACCTGGTGCCGCAGCAGAACTCTCTCCTGGCGGGGGGCACCAGTAGATGCTGTCCCCAGGCTCTTTTCTCTCCATCCTCTTATTCCCTGCTTTGGGAATGGCCTTTCCACAGCAAAGACCAGGTGTAAGGGCACCTGGAGGAAATGACCTTTCCTCCATGCCTGGTGTAGCACCTGTGCTGCCCAGACACGGCTAATTAATGAGTAAGAATTAGTTAATCCTCCCAAGCTTTGGGAATGGTGAGCCATCTCTGGCTGAGCCCTCTCGCCCACTGTTCCCTCTGCAGCTGCAGCCAGGATGGGCATTTGTGTGGCACAGGAGTCACCCCCGGGTTGCAGGAGGCTGCAGGAGAAGAACTGGCAGAGAATGGGCTGGAGCCCCAAAGTCGGGGCAGGAGCTCCTGGGCTCCTCCAGCTCCTGTGGGGGTGGTGTCACTCATGGAAGGGATGATGTGCAGGCCAGGACTGGTGTTCAGGTGTCTTTATGGGCACAAGAACAGTGACCAGGCGGTGACACTGGCACAGGGTGCCCAGAGCAGCCGGGGCCAGGTTGGACAGGGCTTGGAGCACCCTGGGATAGTGGAAGCAGTCCCTGCCATGGCACGAGGTGGACTGAGATGAGCTTTACCTTCCATTGCATTCCATGGTTCTGTGATCCCAAGATTCCATGATTTGTGTGCCAGACGATCAGGAGAGGAGCCACTTCCCCCGGCAGGGCCGGTGTCACCAAGGGCCCGAGCAGCGTCCCAGCAGCGCGGGGCTGCTCGGGCCAGGATGGGCGGTGGGATTCCATGGAAGAGGCGCATGGACCCTCTCCCCCTGTGCGCATTTACCCCCGCAGCCCCCGAGAGAGCCGCGGCGGTGCTCAGGGGTGCGGCAGCGGGCACAGCGTCCCCGCCGTGCCGGGGACAGCCGGGGGCAGCGATGCTCGGGCGGAGCCGCTCTCGGGAAAAGTGTGGGAAGAACGGCTGGGAAAGGCACGGCCGCGTCCCCCCGGAGCCGCGATTCCCAGCCCCGAGAATAGCAGAGAGGCTTTAACCCTCCACGGGCTGCGGATGGATGCGGGACGTGACTCGGTGCCCGCGCCGACACAAACAAGAGTCACTTTTTGGGAACAGTTTTGCCTGCTCCTACCTGTGCAAGGGGCTACTGCGGACATCTCTGCCCACCCGTACCCAAGAAAGGGGCATTGGGGACACTCCTGCCCACCTAAGAAGGGGACACGGGAACAGCTCTGTCCATCCCTACCCAAACAGGGACACTGGGACAGCTCTGTGCAGCCCTACCCAAACAGGAACACTGGAACAGC
>WBMY01008195.1:271776-360272 GCA_013397315.1 Donacobius atricapilla | reverse complement strand
CATCCCTACCCAAACAGGGATACGGGGACAGCTCTGTGCATCCTTACCCAAACAGGGGACACTGGGACAGCTCTGTGCAGCCCTACCCAAACAGGGGATACGGGGACAGCTCTGTGCAGCCCTATCTGCGCAAGGAGTACTTTGATAGCCCTGCCCACAGGAGCATCCTTGCAGTGCTGCCACCAGCACCAGATTTGTCCATTCATTAAAACCTCGGAGTGACTGAGCAGCGAGTCCCAGGGAGGGCTGGAAAAGGCTTTTGCTGACATGTCCAGGTGGGATCAGAGGCTAGAGACCCAACAAGGCACTTTCTCATCCTGGCAAAGCACTGCGGGCTTAGGTTCCTTCCCGAGTGACAGCCCTGCCAAGGCACTGTCACACATTCCCAGGCAGCATTAAGGGAGCGGGGAGAGATGGCAGCGAATTTGCATTAAAAATGGTCACGTTGGCATTTGCTTCGTGCTCTTCAAAGCAGCACATATTTTCACAGGGAAAAGGAGACGAAGGAGCACACTGTCCCAGGTATGAGACCAATGCCTTTGTCCTGAGAAATTTTCATCTTAAGAATAAAAGAACTGCATAAACGAAAATACTGCTGAGCACATTGCTTTGCAATTTTCCAGCCTTTAAAGGCTGGTCCCATCACTTTCCTCCCAGAGAGGTTTGTTCTCTGGCCCCTGAGGACACTGTTTCCTTGCCAGATCCTAATTTTCAAACCTCAGCTCTTTCAGCCCGTTCCAATAAACATCACAAGAATGTTGCTAAATAGGGAAGGCGCTTTTTTTTTTTCTTTTTTTTTTGTTCTCCTTAAGCCTTAAGAAGGAGAAAAAGATTTTGTTAAATGTTAAAAAAGGATTACTGGGGGCTGAGGCGCTGTTTATCCAAGCAGGAAGGGTTTGGAGAGGGAAGAAGGGTTAAACCTTTTAGAGCTAGGGAGTTGGGCCTGGATGGGGCTGGAAAATCAAGGAATGTTGCCCTGGTAGTGGAATTAGTGGGATGTTTGCAGTGTCCCTCTGTATCCCAGCTCTTCCCAAGGATGGGATGAAGATGAACAGGATGGGATGAAAACGACCATGATCATCAGGTTGTTTCAGGCAGTTTGAAGACTCTTGCTTGTCCTTTCCCTCATTCCAACATCCCTGGTCCCACTCAACCAGGTCAAGGCTGTGGCTTTGGGCAGAGGGAGCAGACTCTGAGCCTGCCTGAAGAATGCCAGATTTATTAGCCATTAATTCTATGAAGTGAAAGCTCATCAGTGGCTCTGGAAACCTCAAAGCTGCTGGAAAGCTCTGCCTGCACCGTGCTCTGGGGTTGGCTGAGTGACCCTTTGTGGCATCATCGGGGTGGCTGGGGAAGCCCAGCTTCATTCCCTGTATCTGGGGAACGCTGGGAGTGTTCCAGCAGCTCCATGGGTGAGAAAACCCCCAAAAGGAGCCCCTAAAGCTTTGAGAGAACCCAAAAACCGTCGAGCAGAAGATACTGCAAGAGCTACTTTGCCCTCTCAGGAGGAGGTGAGAGCTGAGTTGATTGGGGTGGAAAATTCCTGAGATTTGCAAGTCAAAGAGAGACAAATGAGTTGTAAGAGGTGGATGCTTTTCTGCGTCAGGGGCTTTATCCAGCAACAAATTCCCTGCTTGTTCCCAGGATGTGGAAATTTGGGGGTTGCCCCCTGAACTGATGAGGTTTCCTGGCTCCAAGTGTGGCCTGGGAATGCCTGGAAATGCTGGGATGGGAGAAGTTTTAATCCAGGGGCAACACCTGCGTGGAGGGTAACCATGAATCCCGGATTTTATGCAGTTCCACGTGTAACACAGCAATGATTTAATGTGCCCACACATCTAATGAAAATAATTTGAATTTAATGCAAAAATGAGGAAGAGATATGTGGCCATTTTGATCTCTAATCCATCTGCCCATTCCAGCGGATTCCAGAGCCTGGAATTCTGTTCCTAAATTCCCCAGCCTCATTTTAACTCCCTTGTGGATTTCTTTTTCTTTTTTCCTGCTCCTCTATTTGCAATTTCAGTCAGCCGAGCGAGTGCTTGCCACGCATTGAGACATCCCTTTAACTTCCTTTCCTGGATGTAATTTCTCGGAATTTTTGTGAAATCCATCTGCATGGATCCTAGTGCATACAAATCCAATGACACCATTCTAATCAGCCTTAAATGCTGCAGCAGCCCGCTCCCATTTAAGCTAATAGCTCCCAGCAGGCAAAGGTTGTTATCCTTTATGGACCAGCCCTCTGGGGAGCCACAGGGAACAGCTTGGAACAACAGGGAATGTATTTGGAAGTTGCCAAACTTTACTTACAGCCTCGCAGGGCTTTGGGATTTGGTGATTTTTAATTTTTTAATTTTTTTTCCGCTTCTCTTCATGCACAGCAAATGTTTCTGAGGCTTGATGTGCTCGTCTAGAACGGGAATTTCAGTTTATCACTCTCTCGAATTCCCAGGATTATTGTCTCTCACCTGCGTGGGCATCTGGAAGATTTTGGACTATCTGCTTTTTAGCCAAGAAGAAAACTCGAGGGACCTCCAGCCTGAGAAATCCCAGCGAGTTCTGGGGATTAACACGTGGCCTTCCAGGCGGGGATGTTGGAGGCAAAATCCTTGGGAAATGCCAGAGCTCTGCTAACAGGTTTGTAAATGGAGGTGCTTTGGTTTAAAAGGAGATATTTATTAGGTGCGCCCGGTGGAATGAAAACAAGCACAGATGGGGGATAAATCTCCCTGAGCAGCACTGCAGCACTCCCAGATCGTTCAATAACCAAATTTTAGCACCTTTAGGCCTTTCCAGCAGCTCTGGGGGTGGGACAGGAGGAGAGGCCAGCTCCTGTCCAGCCACTGCCTTTTCCAGCTGCTTGGAATTTTCCAGGCTCTGTCCCTGAGGTTTCCTCACATCGGTCTCTGCTCGAAGGGTGGGTCTGTAATGAGGAGAGGGGTTTGGATGAAAGGAAATTCATGAATGAAATTTCACAGAATTCCAGAATCACTGAGGCTGGAACGATGTCCAGGATCATCGAGTCCCAGCTGTGCCCCATCCCCACCCTGTCCCCAGCCCAGAGCCCTCAGTGCCACCTCCAGCCCTTCCCGGGACACCTCCAGGGATGGGCACTCCAAACCTCCCTGGGCAGTTCCAGCCCCTGAGCACCCTTTCCATGGAGAAATTCCTGCTGCTGTCCAACCTGAGCCTCCCCTGCCCAGCCTGAGGCTGTTCCCTCTCCTTCTGTCCCTGTTCCCTGGAGCAGAGCCCGACCCCCCAGCTGTCCCCTCCTGGCAGGGAGTTGTGCAGAGCCAGGAGGTTCCCCCTGAGCCTCCTTTTCTCCAGGATGAGCCCCATTCCCAACCTCTCTGCTCTGGAGGAGCTTTGCTGGGAGAGCTGGGGGTGCTCACTGCAAAGAGAAGCTCCAGGGAGAGCTCAGAGCCCCTTCTAGGGCCTAAAGGGGCTCAAGGAGAGCTGTAGAGGGACAGGACACAGGGAATGGCTTCCCCCTGCCAGAGGTCCGGGCAGGATGGGAGATTGGGCAGGAATTATTCCCTGGGAGGGTGCCCAGAGCAGCTGTGGCTGCCCCTGGATCCCTGGCAGTGTCCCAGGCCAGGCTGGACACTGGGGCTTGGAGCAGCCTGGGACAGTGGCAGGTGTCTCGGCCATGGTAGGGGGTGGCATTGGGTGATTTTTTAGGACCATTCCAACGAAACCCAGTCGATTCTCTGGGAATGCCTTGGGATTGGGATGCAGCTGCACTCTACTCCTCCTGGGAGAGCACCTGGGAGCCCCAACCTGGCCTGGAATCCTGGCACACATTCCATGAACCATCTCTCAGCATCCCGCTCCAGCCTGATTGTTTGGGATGGGCCCTTGTCTTCTTTACTGCTCACTGTACAAATCTTCTGCTGGGGCTGGAATTATTCATCTCCCTGGCCCAGATAACATTAATGGGACACAAATAATGGACTGATTTTCCACAGCACTCCCGAAGATGAATGGGCGTCCTAATCCTTCTTTTATCTGGGAAGAGTTGGAGTGTAGTGAATTGAAGGTCTGAAGATTCCTCTCTGTGCACTCCCAGGCCTTGCTTGAGGTGCTGCTTAGCATTCCATGGGCAGATTCCTGAGGCTTGGATGTGCTGATCCCCCCTTGCAGTGGCAGCTGTGGGACGTGAAATCTCCAGGGGCGGAGCCAAGGGCCCCTCAGGAGAGCCTGGAGATGGTGCCAGCGGCTTCTTCGGAGCTTTGGAGGTCGCTGCCACCTTGTCTTGGTTTGGGAAGACAGGTGTCTGCTAAGGAAGGCAGGGCCTCCCTTGGAATGGAGAATGTAACCCCCTCCCTCTGAATTATTATCATTTTGAAATTAAGGGCCTCTCAGGCAAAGATATGGGAATATGAATAACAGTTCTTGACTAGGAAAATGAAAATAAAAATGTAGTAGGACAAAAAAAACCCCAAATCCCACTGACAGAGTCAGAATAGAACCTGACACCCTGTTGGTCAGCAGTCCAGTTCAGTCCTCCTGCAGTGACAGATGTGGTTCTGTTGGAGCAATGATCCTGTAGGAGGGCGCAGTTTTCCTCTGAAGGCCCAGTGGTGGTAAGATGTGTCTGGTCTTCCTCTGGGGATCCAGGGGAAAAAGGCTGCTTACAGTGTTCTAAATTTCAGATTTTCATCCAGGTAGGAATGCTTGGCTCCTCCCCTGGGCGGAGCCTCTCCCTATGGATGATGTAACGTTCTCAGCCATGCAGCGAGCCTCGATGGCCCATGAACAGCAGATATCCCCTGGAGGGAGGATGGGTCCTGGAAGGGATAGAAAACCCTGCCTCACCTGGTTTTAACAGCTGGTGATAGAATACAGACTTTTGGTTATATCTGCATTGCAATCTAGGACACACCTTCCCCACAAACAGCCAGGGAAGAGCCCAGTGGGAGAGAAGGGAAGAGCAGAATAGTCCACAGAATATTCCCTGAATCGTCCTTGCAGTTGCTGCTGGCTGGTTGTTGTGATCCCTGGGATCCCTATGGATGGGCTGCTCCAGCCTCAGCGATGATCCCAGGTGCCCAGGGCAGGAGATCTCCTGAGGAGCTGTGGTAGTCCCAGAAATGGGAAAATGTTCAGTCCAGGAAGAGGAGGACAGTGCTGGCAGCTTTTCTGGATTTTGTGGCACAGCAGCAGATCCTGTTTGGTCCCAAAAGGAGACAGAACCCAATTCTTGAGGTTGGCAAAGACCTTTAGGATCATCAAATCCAGCCATTAAAGAGATGTAGACGTGCAAATGTTCCTAGGTGAGGTTTAATGGAGAGGGTATGGGATTCCCACAGGGATCAACGAGGTTTCGGCATGGGCTGGGGTTGGATCTCCACACACTGTGTGCCCTGGCAGATCTTCTCCCAATAAACCAAAGGTGATCTAGAGGATGCTGGACCTGGATCAACTGAGCCAGAGTATTTATTCCCCAAAATCCTCTCTGGTTTCTCCTCTGCTTGTGTGGAGGTCCCTGGGGAGGGGGCAATTCTCCTGAGGGTCCTTTTCCTCTAGAAGTCACTCTCCAAGGTTATTCCCCTGTTCCTGGAGACAGTCCGATGTTCTCTGGACATCTCCCTGCCCCCGAGGTTGGCCCTCCCAGCCCCCAGATTTCTCCTCCAAAAGAGGCTCCAAAACACTCCTAGACTTTTTTGAAGCCAGAGGCTCCTTTTCCACATATCCACACAGCTTTTCTCCTTCTATCCCATCCAGTTCTGCCCTCCAGGCTCCCAAACTTCCCTTGTGCTTTTCCCAGCAGCCCCACAGGGAATGTCAGATTCTCCAGGAGGTGAAGCAGCACAGGATGGAGTGTCCATCTCCTGGTGGCAATTCCCAGCTCCCTGAAGGAGCCTGGGAGCATGGAGGGATCTCCCAAAGGCCCAGCAGTTCAAAGCTCATGGATCATCCTCTTCCCTGCCACCAATCCATACAAACCTGGCCGTATTTCAGCCTTCTGTGCCCACCCAAACTCTGTGGCTTTATTTTCACCACAGACTCTTTGTTCCTGGATGCTCTGGAAAGGGAATTAGTGCCTAATCCTTCTATATGTGACTCCATGCTTTGCATATCATCCTTATGTCCCTTGTCCCCAACATCTTCCCTTTTGTGATGAGCTGAGCTTGTGTCTGAACTCTCCTCCCTGATCCTAGAAGGTTTTTTCCTCACATCCTGGGAGATTACAACTAATTCAGTGCCCAGCCATGCATGCCAAAATTTAAATAATAAATCATCTCTCCCTGCCAGCAAACACCCTTGGACACGAAGGCAAAGCCCCACTCCTTCCTGGGAAAATGGGGCTCTGCCTCAGCCTGAAAATTCTGGGAATTGTGGATTGGGGGTGCTTCCCACCTGCCTGCACATCCCCCCTCCCTTCCCTGCCTGTCTTGGCTCTGCTCTGAAGGAAATGATTGCCTTGGGATCCTCCAAATGCCAGGGAAGGGAGCAGGGGAGCCCAGAGGAGCCAATGTGGGGCAAGGATTGAAGAGAAGACGCAGCAAGAAATGAGAGCAGGGAACAAAACGTGGGGTGCAGGAGGATGAGAGTTGGGGTGTGACCCACGTGCCAGTGTGCTAAATTCCCCTCTCCACCACCGTAAAAGGGTTTTATCCTTTAACCAACACCGTGGTGAGAGGTTTATTCAAGTAGAAAATTTTTAATTGCATTCTCTTGTAGTCAAATATTAATGGAAGGACCTTGTACAAATAAAAGTGAATAATGCAACAGCTTAGCTGACAACATTGTTTCACATTCATTGCAGATTGTGAACCTTCATTAAAATGGATTATTTTTGCTTTGGAGATTTAACCAGCAACATGACTTTCCCCTCTCGCTGGCCCTGTTCTGCCTGAGCCCGCAGAGAGCTTGGGCCAAGGAGGAGCTTGCAAAATTAATTCCGACAGAAGAGGCTGAAACTTCCAGGACGTGAATTCTCCTCATCCCCTCAGCTCAGAGGGGAGCTCAGCACAGAAATCATCAGGAAAGGGCTTGGAGCAGCCCCCTGCCATAGAGGAGGGCTCAGGGGACCTGGGCAAGGCTTGGGAAAGGAAGGGAAGGATCTAAGCAGTGACCTCTTGGAAAGGAATCTGAGAGGATTCCAAACCCGAGGGGGCCAGAGGGGGGGCTTTGCTTCAGAACAACAACTCCACCGGTTGGGAGGGTCAGCTGCTCCTTCTGAGGCAGCCAGGACAGTGTGAGGGGTCTGAGGGCAGCTCCGGCTCAGCCCAGCCCAGCCCAGTCCTGGTCAGAGAATCTCAGAATGGTTNCTGTGGGATCAGCCCAGGACAGGGTCGGTTTTCCTGTGCCACCACAAGGATTTTCCCCTCTCCCAGCTCTCCCTACTCTGCCTGTGCTGTCCCAAAGTTTTCATGCCGCCATGCCTGCAGTGTCTTTGGTCATGCAGCCCAATGCCAGCTCCATGACTGTCACCACTGAATATCCCAGGCAGCTCCAGCAAAGCCCCTCTGCGGGAAGGGATCCAATATCCACAGAAGGTATTGAAACCTCTCCAGGATGTTGCCCCAAGCCGTGGGAGCAGCCTCACACAGGAAGCACAAGGCAGGAGACTCCCATCAGGAGCAGGAGTGCAACTCTGCTGTCCCAAAGCATCTCTTCCCTCACGAGAATTTTAGAGGGATGCAACCCAGGTGCTCAGCTGGCCTTCAGCATTGTGGTGTTTGCGGGCACAAAGGAAATCCAGCTAATTTCTCCAAAATTATCTCCTCACTCATGTACATATTGCCTGGCTGGGAAGTGGAAGCTGTTTCCCAATCTTTCCAGCCACACGTTTTCCTTGTGCCTAACCCGGGATTAATTGGGTTTGGAGCTGCGGCTGTGGGAAGGCTCTGATGTCCTCCAGTACAGTTTGACTCCCGAGTTCCTTGGCAATTCTAATTCCTCGCTCACATTTCGAACAGCAATTCCGTGTTATTTTTAGTCCTAAAACATTATGAACATAGAGGAAACGAGACACCTACAGAAGTTGCCCCTGTGCAAAATTATGAATGATTCAAAAGTGCTGTCGCAATTGCCAAGCTCTCCTGTTCTAAAAAGCTTTGTAATATTCACAGTATGGGCTTGGCTGGCTCCTGAGCAGTGCAAAACACCCGGCAGAAATTAATTGTCGAGCCCTGAATTTACCCTCAGGGAATCAGACATAAAAGCACCGAGATTGGGGGGTGATAAGGGAAACCCAACTCCACCCTGTGCAAAGGGAAACTGCTCCTGCCTCAGTTTCCTCTCCTCCAGCATCGCTCTGGGGGCTGGGAAAGCGGGACTATTAGCACCGGGGGATCCCATTAAAGCAGCTTTCAGGGGCTGGATCAATTAATTCGCTGCTGGTATCTCGTGGTGCAGGTGTTCAGTGTCCCCATGGAAGTCCCTGTGAGCCGTGGGGTGACCGGGGGATTTATATTTGTACAATGGCCTCACTGTCGAGGCGGACGAGCCCCTGACACGGCAGCACTTACAGTCCATAAAGCAGCAATTATCCCTGTTATTAGATCATCCCATTTCCAGCCGGAATCCTTCGCCTGTGGAGCATGCAAAGCAAGCCGGTGCCTCTCCCAGTGCCGGGCTAATCTGTGCTAATCCATTATGTAAATCACCCGGACAATAACCAGAGACAACCGTTCCATGTCTTCCAAGCATCCGGCCCTCCTTAATGAAATTTGACCCACAAACGCGATGGTTTGGGCTGCAGGGTGCTGGGACAGCCGGGTGGGAAGAATATCTGCACTTGGCAATTTGGAGGCGCGGTTTGGAGCCCTGGGGCACCTCCTGGGCTCAGCCTTTTCACTGGGCTGCTGCTGAACTGGTCCCGAACACTCCCTGGCCCTTTGAAATGGGACCCCTGCCCCCAAACCGGGTCATTTTGGAGCAGCTGCTGCTGCCTCGGGGCAGTGCTCTGCATGTGGAGTCACTCCAAAATGTGGCGTTTGTGACCAGGCCCTTCGGGAATCTCAGGGACAATAAAACTTGACTGGGTCAGGAGAGAGAGTGTGTATTTTTCTTACTTAAAGCCACCATGATGGTGACATCTCCATGTGACAGCAGTGGTGCACTGGGTGAGATCCCAAAGGGCAGCAGAGCGTGCAGGGGATGGAATTCCTGACCTCAGGAACAGCAGGTCCATGCTGGAGAGCTTCTCCTGCATGTCCCTCCTGCCCCTGCACACAGCTCAGACACCTCTGAAGGTGCTGGGGTGACTCTGAGGTGTCCCTAAAGGGCTCTGCCCACACTGCTGGCTGTTCCTCATTGCATCGTGTGGCTGCTCCTTACAGACCCCTTATGGATCCCTCATCACTGATTCCTTATCCCCTTTTTATGGATCCCTCATCACTGATTCCTTACAGACCCCTTTTTATGGATCCCTCATCACTGATTCCTTATCCCCTTTTTATGGATCCCTCATCACTGATTCCTTACAGACCCCTTTTTATGGATCCCTCATCACTGATTCCTTATCCCCTTTTTATGGATTCCTCATCACTGATTCCTTACAGACCCCTTTTAATGGATCCCTCATCACTGATTCCTTATCCCCTTTTTATGGATCCCTCATCACTGATTCCTCATCCCCTTTTTATGGATTCCTCATCACTGATTCCTTACAGACCCCTTTTAATGGATCCCTCATCACTGATTCCTCATCCCCTTTTTATGGATCCCTCATCACTGATTCCTCATCCCCTTTTTATGGATCCCTCATCACTGATTCCTCATCCCCTTTTTATGGATCCCTCATCACTGATTCCTCATCCCCTTTTTATGGATCCCTCATCACTGATTCCTCATCCCCTTTTTATGGATCCCTCATCACTGATTCCTCATCCCCTTTTTATGGATCCCTCATCACTGATTCCTCATCCCCTTTTTATGGATCCCTCATCACTGATTCCTCATCCCCTTTTTATGGATCCCTCATCACTGATTCCTTATCCCCTTTTTATGGATCCCTCATCACTGATTCCTTACAGACCCCTTTTTATGGAACCCTCATCACTGATTCCTTATCCCCTTTTTACGGATCCCTCATCACTGATTCCTTACACACCCCTTATGGATTCCTCATCACTGACTCCTCATCCCCTTTTTATGGATCCCTCATCACTGATTCCTCATCCCCTTTTTATGGATCCCTCATCACTGATTCCTTATCCCCTTTTTATGGATCCCTCATCACTGATTCCTTATCCCCTTTTTATGGATCCCTCATCACTGATTCCTTATCCCCTTTTTATGGATCCCTCATCACTGACACCTCATCCCAGACTCCGTGGTGCAGGCATTGCGGGGATAACTCTGTGAGGACACTCTCGTGCCTGCCACGAGGCCTGGCAGCCATCCGCCGAGGTCTGGGCTCTCCTTTGGTTGCGCTCCTCGCTCCCATCGCAGCAGGGAGAAGCAAAGCCACAAGGGGATGCCAGATAGATTCTTGTCTCTGCCTGGATTTCTGCTCCTTGGGAGCGAATCCGGGCTGTGGCGATGAATATTTTAGAAACGCGGGGCTTGGGAATCTCGATGGCAGCATGTTTTAGCAGCACTCCGCAAAGCAAACACAGCCCTGGCTGTGTCTGTGCTCCCGCTGTCTATCGGCATCTCCGAGCCGAGCTGCGAGACTCCGCCGGAGCCGCGCCGGAGCCGGCTCTGCCTCCCCCCGCCAGCCTTTATTCAAATAAACCTTGGGATAATGACATGCAGAAATCCTGTGCTCCCGCACTGTTGATATTGCACATTCGGGAGGCACTGCAGCGGGGGTGCACGTGGGCAGAGCCATACGGGCGGTGGCAGCTGCTGCCAGGCTGGCACAGCGGAGCCGCCGCCGCTCCAGACGCTTCCCACAGTCTCACACTTTGCTCGAGCGCCGAATTCCCTGCCGAGCTTGAGGTGCTGAGCCCCTCCTCACATCCCGGGAGGGAGGATCCGCCAGCGGCGCAGCGCTGGCAGTTATTCTGGGAGGAACTGCTTCGCTCCGGGGCTTGGGCAGTGCCAGGGGCTGCTCCGGGCTCATCCCGGCCGGAATTGCTCAGGGATGAGGCACCTGCAAGGTGCGGTCCAGCTGCACTGTCTGGCCCCTGCAGGTGCCTGGCCCCTGGCTGGAAGTCCAGAGCCTGAGGAAAAGCCCTGGGCAAGTGCAGTGTTTGGATGGAGGAGACAAATGGGTGCTGGCTCCTGGAGCTGCAGCTGGACATCAGGACATCTCCAGCAGCTCCACAGCCACCTGTGGGAGCGCCTGCACGCAGCACTGGGCACTGCTGGCCCTCAGGACAGCCCTGTCCCCAGACTGACAGTGGGGACAGTGACACCGGGGGCTCTGCAGCCATCACGGAGCCAAAAGTGCCGAAGACACCTCCCTAAGCTGCATCCCGTGTCCCNTCCCCATCCTCCTCCTCATCCTCCCACATCCCTCTGCAGCCCAGATGGACACTTGAATTTATGTTCAGTGGGTGCTGGTGGAAAAAGTCCTCTGGAGCCCCAACACCTGCTCCAGGCAGGGAGGTTGGAGGGAAATCCAGCCTGGCTGGACTTTGGGGGGAAGCAGGAGAAGGGTGGGAGAGGAGGGAGGGAACCCAGGGTGAGAGAGGAGGGCGGCAGGAGCACGACTCAGAACAATCCCAGATATTTTCCTAGGGAAAAGCGCCCCTATTTCCACCAGTGATGACAAGGCCATGGAAAGGCAGGAATCCTGCAGGGCCCCAGGGGTGGGAATGGCCCAGGCTCCAGTCCTACCTGCAGCTCTGCCGCTGGGATGAGGCTGCTCCCCCAAGGGGGTGTTGCTTCATCATAGCCTGGCTGGATTTTGCCAGGAAAAGGAACTTTCAGACAGGGCTCCTGTGATTCTGCTTTTTTTCACCCCAGCCAATTTTTCAAATAGTTCTCCTAAAAAAGGTGAAAAAAAGAAGGGAATAAAACATTAAGAACCTCTTGGATATAATGCTGGAGGCTTTGGAGTTTTGAACAAAACAGGTTTTCTTCAGAAAAAACACCACAAAAACCCACACAAGTAACCTAGAATTGTTCTAAAATCTGGATATGTTTTTTTTTTTTTTCATGCAGAACTCTGCATTTTTGGGCCCAAATAACGTTGTTTTTATTAAATGAAACCCATATTTTTTAGTATCTCTCAAAAGAAACAAAAGATCCAAGGGAAATTGTGATAAATTATCCTGGAAATAGGTGTTTGCCATGTGCTGACTGGTTCTGGAGCATCTTCCACCAGGAAGACAGGATTTTCCTGGGATATCTGCATGGCTCAGCTTGAGCTGGTCCAGTTTGTCCTGTCTGGGTGATGAAATGATCAGAAAACCCCAAAAACTGACATTCAGACCAAGCTGGTGCCTTAATGCAGCTGCACCAATATTCCCTCAACTCCCTTCCCTCTGCTGGGATTTTTTCCTGCTGTCCCAGCTTTGGTTTCTTCCATGTGCCTTTGTCAAAACCAGGAGAAATTCCTTAAAAAATAAAATTAAATAAAGCTACATGGATTTAACAACTAAATGAAGGCAGGGGGGATTTTTGGGAATCTTGAAGACTTTCTCTTCCCCAAATAACCCATAAATGGGATGGGAGAAACTTTGGGGTGCATCCTTCCCATTGAGTGACTGCAGTCTTTTCCCCATCCATTTTCCCTATTCCCATCCATCTGGGGCAGGAATTTGCAGTATTTAAAAATTATTATTATTTCACTGCCAGGTGCAGGCTGGAACCCACCCAGGTGCCACCTGCCCATCCCATGGCACCCTGTCCTTCTCTCTGTCCTCTCCCAAACGAAATTCTCAGAGTCTGGAGAGCCTCTTCCAGCTCCTTGGTCTGTATTAAGGAATCCCTTAATTTCCAGCCCACTTCTATGGAAAAATCCCGGGATAATTTCATTGGGAGGAGCCTTCAAAGCCACCCAGTCCACTCCCAGTGAGCAGGGACAGCTCCCACCACACCGGGAGGCTCAGGGAAGCTGCCCTTGGGATCACAGAACCCTGGAATGGTTTGGCTTGGAAGAAACCTTAAGGATCCAACTCCCTTGGAAGGCAAATTCTGGATTTGGGAGGATCAGCAGGGAGGGAGAGGTGGAGGGACATGGAGGAAACCCAGGAAGGGGATTTGGGGTTGATTTTCCAAGAGTGACATCCAGCCAGGAGCGCATCCTGATGCTCCAGGCTCCTGCAAAGATATTCCTGCTCTGTGCATGGAGAGGAAGCCCAGTAACGGCTCTGATCAATGCTTTACAAAATGTGGAAATAATAACCAATAACCAATAATTATCACAATAATTTTGCAGCTTTCTGCGTTGATTTTGGAAGTTCCATCGCTCCTGCTGGTGCCGTTCCCAAAGTCCTGCCCGTGCTTCCCTGTTTGTTCCCTGCAATTAGCTGTGAGAAGATAAGACAGGTGTCACTAACATTCAGACAGAGGAGAAGGAAGCAGCAATTTGCATAAATTAATTAAGAAACTGACCTCGTTCCCCAGCGCTCCTCAGAGACCGAGCCAAACCCCCCAGTTTATCAAACCAACGCCGACTTTGACACCTGAATCGAGCTCTCCCCAAACCAAATGACAAAATTAATCCCCAGCAGAAGCCACCACAAGTCCCCTCCCTTCAGTCATTTATTTTTCAGCCGTCCCAGCGATTTATTTTTAAACATATCAGGACGTTATGTTCCGTGACATTTCCCATCCACACAACACCATATGTATTGGCAAGTGATTCCTCCTGGAAACTGCGGGCTCATGGATGCAGGGAGAGCTGGCAGCTCGCTGCTCCCTCCCCTTTTGGGGCTGTGCCCTCATTGTTTCTCGGGCACTGCTTCGATTGGAGAGTGGCTGGTTTGGAAAATCAGATATATTGGATTTTTCTGGGAGTGGTGGAGGCCACACCTTTGCTCCAGGAGGCCTGCAGGGTGCTGGGCATGGAATGCTGAATTCCAGAGCTGTGTTTTGGGCTTGGAGGAGTTGCTGGAAGGTGCAGACAGCAGATTCTGTGTGAGCCCTGCCACCCCCGATCTGAGATTTCCCTGCTCCTCCACCCAGCGCAGCCTGGGGACAGCAGTCACCAGCTCAGGGGGGATTTCATGGAATGGTTTGGTTTGGAAGGGACCTTAAAGCCCATCCAAGCCCCAGTGTCCAGCCTGGCCTTGGACACTGCCAGGGATCCAGGGGCAGCCACAGCTGCTCTGGGCACCCTGTGCCAGGGCCTGCCCACCCTCCCAGGGAACAATTCCTGCCCAATCTCCCATCCAGCCCTGCCCTCTGGCAGTGGGAGCCATTCCCTGTGTCCTGTCCCTCCAGCCCTTGGGAATTGTCTCTCTCCGTGTTTCCTGCAGCTCCTTCAGGCCCTGCCAGGCCACACTGAGCTCAGCCCAAAGCTTCTCCTGTGCAGGTGAACAATGGCAGCTGTGGCAGCCTTTCCTCCCAGCAGAGCTGCTCCAGCCCTCTGCTCATCCTGGTGCCTCCTCTGGCCTGGCTCCAGCAGCTCCAGCTCCTTCCTGTGCTGGGCCCGGGGCTGGGGCAGCTCTGCAGGTGGGGTCTCACCTGAGCACGGGGGCACAGGGGCACAATCCCTCATGCAGATCACCCTCCTCCTTGGGAAGCTGCTCTGATCCCTTTTCCCTCACTAATCACTCACCAAGTAAGTCCCTAGGAAAATTATTCCAAAGATAAACCTGGGAATGATCAGGGAATTGGCCCCCACACCAGGAAGTGGCTGAGCAAGAAGTGTCCTCACCTTTCACACACTTTGACCCCTTCCCATCTCTGTTTCTGGCCCAGCTGCTGCAGGGGAAGAGCACAAAGTGGAATTAAGGCACTTCTAGCGAATCCCCATCAATAATTGACAGGAGGAAAAAACGAATCCAGGTGCTTGAAGACAGAGTGTAAACCATAATTAAAACCTCCCAGTGCTGCTCTGACAGATGGCACTATGCAGACCCTGAAAATTGTCCATGAACATTTGTTTGATATCCGAGAACACCAACTGCCAGCAGGCTGGGGTGCTGGGACTGCATCACCACTGAATCCCTGACATCCAGGGAGAAATTCTCTGCAATACCTCACCATTCCCATAAAACCATCCTGGAAATGATGGAAGGAAGATCCTCACAAATACCCTGTTGTGGATGCAAACACTCTTTGCAGAGATATCAAACCTCAGCATGCAAATGTGGCCAGAAACACAGCCAAAAGCAGGGTTCTTTTGTCGTAGGAACAAGTTGAGGTGTTTTGAGGTGGGATTTGCACTCCTGGAGCAGGTTCTGCAGCCCTGATGGGAAAAGGTTGTTGAACCTGTTCCAGCTTTAAAACGGCAGCACAAGAACAACTTCTGCACATCCATCCCTCTGTGAAGCTTCAGCGAGACCCAAATTCCGCTTCCCCGCTACTATTTGCTGGTGTGTGTTTCTGCCCCATCCCTTTCTGCCCCATCCCTTTCTGCCACCCTTTGAGGTGATTCTGCCTGCCTTTGGAGAGCCAGCAGCTCTGGGAGCCGGACAGTCCCTGGGGAGCAGCCGGGCTCTGCTGCCGAGGAGCCTCTTGCGTGGGCCTGGCTCTGCAGTGCTCTGCAAATGTTCCTGCTATTTGTAATCAGCCCTGCTTGTCACACTCTGATATTTGTTCTCTCCGAGCACTCCTGCAGAGCCTGCCAACAGGAATGTTTTCCACACAGAGATGCAGCAGCATGTGTTTCAGACAGGAATTTTGAACTTAGGAGCACTCGCCTCAGAAACCTGAGGAGTCTGATGTGATTAAGAAGCAGATCCACATCACCTGGCTTGTTTACAGTCAAAACATTCCCAGGTCAGAATTAGGAACATCATGAAGCCCCAGAGGGATCATCCAGCAGCTCCTGGCTGAGGGGAGTGTCCCCATTCCCAAATTCACCCTGGCATTAATCCACCCACCATGCAGGGCCAGCTGAGCAGGCAGACCATGCTGGGAGCACAGAGTTATCCAGCACAGTGAGGGAGCTTCATAAAGCCCCAGACTGAGGAGAGGAAAGCTTTAAAGTGAAAAAGCCCTTCAGTGCCTGCAGAAGAGATGATCACAGCACTGTGGGACGCTGAGCCTGGAGGAAATGCTGGGAGAGACTCAGGCAGGTGGTGGTGATGGTTTCCCTGCTTGGGTTTCGTAGGGCAGGATTTCTTGGCCTGGCCCACCCCGAAAGCTCTGATCCAAACTCCCTGATCAGCTCTGGTGCCCAGCACGACCCTTCTCAGAGCTTTTCTCTGCTATGCTGCAGCAAAGGCACCACCAGCTCTGAACATCTGGGCGTGGAAGCCCTCAAAGCAGGAAAAATGATGCTGTTCTGGTCAGAAATGGTGGGGAGAGGAGAAGGATGTTCAGCAGCACAGTGGAAAATGGAAAATGACCCCACTGTGCCAGTACTGCTCAGGAAGTGCAGGCTGTCTCCTGGTCTCATTGGTCAGGTGACAACATTTTGGCAGAGCAAGGTGTCCTTGTGAAGAATTCCCATGAATCCAGGACTTTCTGGATAGGATCGCTGGGTGCTTCAGCCACGCCAACCCCGTTCCTGGTATCCCAACCCTGTGCAGGCTGAGTTCCGGGCGCTGCTTCCCCTGCCTGTCCCCTCCCTGCAGAGGGTGTGTGCTCTGCCGCGTGCCCAGTGCCACCTCTAGCATGGGACACCTTGGAGCAGGAGCCAGGATTTCCAGGGAAGTGCTTCCCTCCATGGATGCAGGGGATGGGAGCAGGGAATTCATCTGGGAACTCCAGCAGCGCTTCAGGGGCTGCTCTGTTTTGCTGGTGGCCGCTCCCAGCTGAGCCCCAGCTGCAGCACCGGAGCTGCTTCTCCATCCATTTCATGGCAAAGCAGGATGGAAAGGGTGAGGGAGGAGTCGAATCCCCAGCTCAGCTCAGCACGGGCACCCAGCAGCTCCAGTGAGGGTTTGGAGGCGCTGCTGCCTCCCCCTGCCCATCCCCACCCCCAAACAGAGGGGGCTGAGCTTGGCCACCATATCTGATCCCCCTCAGAGTGTCACAGAATCCCAGGATCACCGAGGGTGGAAAGCATTTCCAGGATCAAGCCCCCACCTTGTCCCCAGCCCAGGGCACCGAGTGCCACCTCCAGGCCTTCCTTGGACACCTCCAGGGATGGGCACCCCAAACCTCCCTGGACAGCCTCTGACCACCCTTTCCATGGAGAAATTCCTGCTGATGTCCAACCTGAGCCTCCCTGGCCCAGCTTGAGGCTGTTTCCTCTCACCCTTAGGCACATTCCAAGCCTGCAGCCACCTGGGAGACCTCCCAGGCCCATGGGGTTTGCCACTGGGGCTGCTGGGAACACCCTCACAGTGTTCTGTCTCATTATTCTGGTGGCCACCAGGAGTGATGGGCTCTTTGCCCCTGGCCCACGAGTCCTCAGATCCCCTCCAGCCCCACAGAGGGAGCTCAGAGCATCCCAGGCATCAGCAGCCAGCCTTTCCCGGCACATCCCCACTCCCCATCACTCTGCTGCTCGCTCAGGAGGGTCGGAAACGCTGGGATGGCCACAGAGGACAAATCAGGGCCGTCATGTAGTCATTTCTCTCCTCCTGACTACTCAACAAATGCTGCCTTCCGCTGTCTACCACCCATGCAGGACCCGTGAAGCTCCAGAGACCGAGGCAGCAGCACTCCTCTCATCTGCTCAGCTCCAGCAGCTCAAAGACAGGTTGGCTCTGCAGAGCTGTGGAGCCAGAGCCTTGGAAACAGCACCGCAGCCTTGCAGCCAGCTTAATTCCGCATTTCAGCCCCTGGAAGCACCTTTAGGAAGTGAAATGTGTGGGAAAAGCTGACAGGGTTGCTGTGTTTGACTGCTGGCACATCCTTCTAATTAATTTCTTTGCTGCTTTTCCAAAGCAAAGCTCCTGTCCAGGATCAGAGCTGCTTTCTGCTGGAGCTGCTCAGCCCTGGGGTTTGTGCCACGCTTTCCCTTGGCCTGAGGCTCCAGCACCTCCTGCACCTCCGAACTGGAGCTCCCAGAGGGATCTGAAGGGCTCTGGATGAGCCAGACCTGTGTGCTGCCTTCGGGGCCAAACTGGGGCCACCAAAGGGACAGCCTGGCCTCCCTCAGGTGACAGCAGGGCCAGCTGGGGGCTCATGGCCCTGCTCAGACCCCGCAGGGATGGCCGAGGCCGGGCTGGACACGGTGCATCCCTCGCTCCACTGGCAGATCCCGGAGGAGAGGGGTTGTTGCTGCCCTGACACAGCTGCACAGGCAGGGCCTGAGGGCAGCCCCAGCTGTCCCCAGCTCCGAGGAGGCAACGCCTCCATTATCCATTTATTGAGGAACAAACTGCTGCAGATTGATGCTCCACCCAAACTCCGCGGGAATTTGTTGCAGCAAGGTCAGCCTGGCACCTCCTCTGTGCTTTCCTGCACTTGGGTGGTGGCCCTTGCCATCTGGCATGTCCAGATAGGACAGGGACACTGAGGAGGGATCATGGAGCAAATCTCAGCATCCTGAGGAGCAAAAGCCTCGTCCCAGTCTGGGAAGAGCTGCAGTGTGGGAGGCACCAGTTGCCGAGAAACCTCCTCCTCACCAAGGAGTCTGCAAAGGAGATTTGTTATTCTGGGATCCCTTACCTGATGGTCTCCAGCATGAATACCCACTGAAAAATGACTGTACAGGCTACAAAGCTCCTGGCTGCTCTGACTGTTCCTTATTTTCCTGCTGGAGGAACTCTGCACCTGGAACTGTAAAAAAATCCAGATTTTCCTTCTCCATTTAGCTTTTATTGCTTCAAATGAGTGGAGCAGCCTTGTGCTTTCAGTGGAGTTGCCCAGAGCAAGAGACTCCCTAGTTTTCCCTGTTAGCTTTGCAGTGTGTGGGAGCCAGCCCTGGAGCGAGGCATCACCCCGGCTTCTCCCCACTGGGAATGTCTGGAAGGGGGAAAGCTGGAGTTTTGCTCTCTGCACACACTCAGTCCTTCATTTTGCATGCTCCTTCATGAAGGCAACGGGGCAAAACAAAAGGAGGCTTGATAGCCTCACCCAAATGAGTTCTCATCCTGGCACTTCATCGCCCGTTCCCCTTCATGGGAAGCTGCTT
Organism: Donacobius atricapilla; assembly: GCA_013397315.1. Classification (NCBI taxonomy): domain Eukaryota; kingdom Metazoa; phylum Chordata; class Aves; order Passeriformes; family Mimidae; genus Donacobius; species Donacobius atricapilla. The sequence goes on along the minus strand of WBMY01008195.1, from coordinate 341,218 downwards.
CCCTTGGAGGGAGGGAGGAAAATCTGGATTCAGGCAGTGCTGGGTGAACCAGCAGCTCATGGTGGCACGAGCAGGGCTCTCCCAGTCTGTCCCACAACTTCCCATGGCCACGACTCTCTCCATGAAGGAAAACTGCTTGGATGCTGTGCCCTGACACCCATTGAGGCACAGCTCTGAGGTGGAGCTGCCCAGATCTTTTCCCTGCCCTCAAGAGAGCGAAAAAAGACATTCAGACCATTAAACCTGGCTCCTGGAGAACTACAATAACTGGCTGTTCCAATGGAAAAGATTACAAATTCCTGGGCCAGCCAAAGTAGGAATTACACAGGGTTTGTCCATCACCATCCCTGCCCATCCCTGGGTGATTGCTCCAGCCAACACTTCCCAATCCCTTCCCTGGGAATGGTGCTCAGATATGGGATCCAAACTCTTCCCAGCCGTGCTGCCTGCTCCCACAGCTTCCTGCCTCAGTTGGATGCTGCAGACACCTCTCCCTGAGCACGGGCATGGTCCCCCTCCTGCAAGGAGCACATGGAGTGTGGGAGTGCCCGTTATCCACCTCTGATCCATGAGGGAGCTGCCTCTGGTTGGAATCCCACATGGACTGGCCCTGTTTGGATGTGGCTGGAGCTGAAGAAAAGGTGGAAGCCCTGCAGGAAGATCAAGCTAAATGTGGTCGAGAGCGACTGCACAGAGCGCTGGGAGTGCTGTAATTCCCGTGGGATCCTGGGAAGCTTTGGGATAGAACTAGAAGGGGTTTGAGCCGTGGGTCACATCCCAGTGTGAATCTTGGAAGGTGGGAGGGAGGGAGAGTCTCTCCTGTTCAGATCTGGGATTCCAGCAGCAAACTCCTGGTGGTTCTGTAGATCCCACACCTCGACATACCCGCGCCAGCCGGGCGTGGGGATACTGGTGGGTGTCACTGGGCTGCCCCTCAGCAGGTGAGGAGGTGGGGACTGAGAAGCACATCCTTGGCAGAGGGACCAAGGGCACAGCCCGGCCCTGCCGCTTTGCCTGGAGCCTGGAGAAACAGCCAAGGGCACCAGCAGGACCAGAGCCGGGCCCTGGGGGCTCTGAAACACTTCTGACTCCAACAGGGAGCCAATCCTGGGTGGAAAACGTGACTCTAGAGGGAAAGCCTGAACTGAGCTGGATTATATGGATAAGAACACACACCTGCCTCACCCCACAACCTTTTCCTACTCCTCCTCTCCCTCTCCTTCCCTCCTTCCCGCATTCCCCCCTCTCCCTGCCCCGTTCCCAGCCCTGGCTGCAGCAGGAGCGGCAGCAGCTCGCTGGAACGAGGCGCCGGAGCCGCGGAGCAGCAGGGAGCTGCCACATCCATCACGGCTCTGCTGTTGGAATTAATGAGAGCGCCACAGGTTCGGGCTGTCACTCACTCCCCTCACTTTGCTGCTTCCATATGGCTGCCAGCCGCCAGCTCCCGCCAGCGCTGCCAATTACAGCCGCAGCCTTCCACCCTCCTCCATGGCGCCCACAGCTCCGTTATTCTAATGAAGCCCAGCGAGCAGAGCCCTCCCTTCTGCGCTGGGGATGCAGGGCCCTGGCATGCAATGCTGCAGCAAAGCCCTGGCTGGGGCAGCTGTGGTGGGAAAAGTGCCGGGTGACGGCATCATCGGGATGCTCTCGCTGCCAGCATCGCCGGGCCTCGCTCCGTACCCGGGGAAATGCCCACTGGGCAGCAAATCTTTCAGGAGTCTGATTTGCAGGCCAGGCTGGTTGTGATCAGCTCCCTCAGCTCCCAAACGAATTAGTCAGGGGATCTTTCAAAGCTACATTGCATTTCCAGCTTTTTTTTTTTTTATGTTTGTTTTAGGCTCTGCCTTCTGCCCCAAAGAGAGGGCGGCAGGTGGCAGGAACCCCTTGGGAAAGAAGGGATTTGCCTTCTCCTGAAGGGAGCTGTGCTGAGGAGGGGGTTGTATTTTTCTGGGACACTGCCACGTCCCTGCATCCCTAAATAACACCCCCACCCTCTCAAATTTTCCTCTAGATAGTCCTTGACTTGATGTTTTGGGCAACAAGTGGTCACTACTCCAGAGAAAGGTCAGTGCAGAACCTCAGCGATGGATTGGGAAGTGGAACAGAGCAATCCATGCTGGAATTAATGCCCTTTATATCAGCTGGGGGGGGCGGTTCTGTGCCCTTAAATTGAATTATTTGGCACAGCAGGAGTGGGTTAATGTTCCATTTTCCTGGAAGGGATGGATGAGGGGATGCAGGGAACAGGGGGAACGGGGTAGGACACTGATCCCTGCACTGTCCCCAGGTCCCTCTCCTTCCCCAGCACCTCCTGCTCCGTGGCTGACACACATGGACGTTCCCAGGACTGTCTGAGCCAAACCCGAGGACAGCTGGAAAGGCTGACATGGAGGAGGCTCCGTGCATGGCTGTGACCAGCCATGGGCATCCCTGACCCGGCCAACTCGGGGCAGCAACAGCATTTCCCAGGAATTCCACCTGCCTGGGGCTCCGAGGTGTTGGCACATCCAGCCCTGGGGAGGGGAAGAGGGAAGAGGGAAGAGGGAAGAGGGAAGAGGGAAGAGGGAAGAGGGAAGGGAAGGGAAGGGAAGGGAAGGGAAGGGAAGGGCTCCTCTACAGAACCCGGTGCCGCAGCCCTGCTCTCTCCTGGGATTTGCTGCCCTTTGAATCCCTGGAATTGGTTGCTCTCAGCGTTGCTTTGACGAGCTCAGCCAAGAGATGGAAGTGCTGGGAGGGAGCCAGAGCAGAGCCTGCTCCTGCTCAGGGGTGGAGAAACAGCAGGGATATTTCTCCACCTCTCCTCCCTCTCCATGCTCTGTGACACAGAGCAGCCTCTGGAAAAGCCTGTGGAAACCAGGGGCTGCTCTCTGCCTGAAGACAGGTTTTAATTTTTTCACCCCACCCCAAATTTTAAGTTGCATTTTTCAAAATATTCATTCTTTAGTTCAGTTTTTAATTTTCTTAACAGTCCTGATTTTTTTTTTTTTGTTATTTCCCCAGTGTCTCTTCTCTCACCATAGCTTGGAGTGGAAGCAGGAGGCTTCCAGGCAAACTGGGAATGGTTTGTGTGACTAAAATTCAGAATGACTTGAAAAAAATCCCCAAATTTCCCCACAACCACCTGCTGTCCAGTTTTCCCAGATAGCTTCCCAGAGTGCTCTGAGCTTGAAGCCCCACCTTCCTTGACTCCTGACATTCCCCATTCCCTGTTCCTCCCTGCAACCACTTTGGAATCATCCCTGCACATCTCCCGCTCCCTCCCTGGGCTGTGCCCACACCCCGAAGGGGCATCCTGGTGTAAATCCCTGCCTGGGAGTGGGACCCTGGGGCGCGGGAGGGGCCTGGCAGCTGCCCAGCTGGAGAGCTGGTGACCCCCCGGAATTCCAGCAGGTGGGAGGGGGAAGCAGCAGCACAGCCATGTTGGCTCTGCCATTGGGAGCATTTTCCCCATGAGTTATTGCCAGGTTAAAGGGTTGTGATAGTGCCAATATCCCAAGCTGGGTTATTGTGTTATTAATGTGTGCCTGTCGCTGGCCATTAGCACTGTGATCAATCCCCGCTGACAGGGGCTGCTTAGGCTGTCACACTTTGTTTTATCTGCCATCCTTAGACTTTTACTAACTCAGAAATTGCTAATCCAATCTCCTCTAACCCAGTTAGGGGAGGACATTGTCTCTGTGCTGCTCAGACGCCGGAGCTGGGCCCGGGCAAGGACGTGCTGCTGGCAGGGAAGGTGGCTCAGGGGTGACAGAGCCAGCTCGTGCTCCTCATGGAGTTATGGAATGGCCTGGGCTGGAAGGACCTTAAAGATCATCTCATCCCACCCCTACCATGGCCGGGACACCTCCCACTGTCCCAGGCTGCTCCAAGCCCTGTCCAGCCTGGCCTTGGGCATTGCCAGGGATCCAGGGGCAGTCACAGCTGCTCTGGGCACCCTGTGCCAGGGCCTGCCCACCCTGCCAGGGAACAATTCCTGCCCAATCTCCCATCCAGCGCTGCCCTCTGGCAGTGGGAGCCATTCCCTGTGTCCTGTCCCTCCAGCCCTTGGGAATTGTCTCTCTCCATCTTTTTTGCTGGCTCCTTCAGTGCCTCACCGCCCTCATGGGGAAGAATTTCCTCCTGTTCAGGAGAACTTGTTGCTTTAACCTTTGGTACTGACTCCAGGTGTGAGTGGTCAGGGAGGGAAAGCACAGGGTGGGCAGGCTGGGGGTGTCCAGGAGGTGGGAATGGTGTGGATGAGGTTGGAATGATGCTGTTGGAATGACGCTCTGCAGTGTGCGAGAGGAGCCCAGGGTGCTCCCAGCCTCGGGAATGTGTGTCATTCCCGCACCCCTGTGGGTCATTCCCACACATCCAGGCTGCTGGTCCAGGAATTCTGCTGCAGTTCCGTGCTCACACCCAGCAGAGCTGCCAGGACAGTTTTGTCTCCTGTGCTCCTGCAGCTGCTGCTGCTGGGCCCGAGCTGCTCCCTCCGTGCTCTGCCCAAGAGGCTCCAGCAGTGCCCTGAGGCTTGCAAAAGGCAGCTGATCAATTCCAGCAGCAATGATTTATTGATCATTTATCAATAAATGATAGCCATTCCCGAGCCAGAAATCCAGGAGTGAGTTCCTGAGTCCCAGCTTCTCCTGGCGCTGCAGGGAGAGCTCCCGGAGGACGGGCGGGGAGGGATGAGGCCTGCCAGGGCTCTGTCTCTGGCAGGTGGGGTCTCCATGGGGCAGAAAATCCCTGAATCCCTGCCAGGCACGGCCCCTCTGTGTGCAGAGGATGGATGGGAGTCATGCATCCCTCCGGGAGAGCAGCGGGACGCTGGGCCGGGATCTGATCTGTGCTGGGCTGTCAGCAGCACCAGGGACACTCGTGGCCTTTCCTCCAGCACCTCCAGGCCTCTCTGCAGATCCCAAGCCCTATTTTTAGATTTTCCCATCTCTACAAGGCTCTGGGAAGCAGATTTGGAAGCTGCCAGGGCCAGGCCTGCACTCCCTGCCCGCCGTCATTCCGTGGATGCCGCATTCCCTGCGCCCGGCAGCGTTCCACAACCTTGGCTGTGTGGGGCAATCCCTCTCAGCAGTGGCCCTGGTGACCCCTCCCCGTGTCTGGGTGACACTGTGGGATGGGCCAGCACCACCCCAGGGCGCTGCTGGATGCACGCAGCGCAGGAAGGACAATGTGGAGCTGCTGGAGCCAGGCCAGAGGAGCCCATGGAGATGCTCTGAGGGCTGGAGCCCCTCTGCTCTGGAGCCAGGCTGGGAGAGCTGGGAATGTTCACCTGGAGAGGAGAAGCTCCAGGGAGAGCTCAGAGCCCCTGCCAGGGCCTGAAGGGGCTCCAGGAGAGCTGGAGAGGGACTGGGGACAAGGGATGGAGGGACAGGACACAGGGAATGGCTTCCCACTGCCAGAGGGCAGGGCTGGATGGGAGATTGGGCAGGAATTGTTCCCTGGGAGGGTGGGCAGGCCCTGGCACAGGGTGCCCAGAGCAGCTGTGGCTGCCCCTGGATCCCTGGCAGTGCCCAAGGCCAGGCTGGACTGAGCTTGGAGTAACCTGGGATCGTGGGAGGTGTCCCTGCCATGGCAGGGGTTTGGAACTGGGTGATCCCTAAGGTCCCTTCCAGCCCAGACCATTCCATGATCCTACGGTGATATTCCAATGAATAATTAGGAAATGGGTAATGCCACAGGACCACAGAGACCCTCCAGGTGACAGCCTCAGCCGAAGGAACAGGCCTGGAATGACATCCATTAGGGAAACAAACCAACAGGTACATTCCATTTCAACTCCCTGCGTGATAAATCTGTCAAAATAGTTACAGACTGTGCCCTCTCAGGTTGTCAAAGTCACACACGGAGGAAAAGATGCAAATCCCTTTGAAACTCGTGCAGTCTCTGCTATGAACAGCCACATTCAGGCATATAAATGTTAAATATTCCAGAGGGGAAAAATTACAGCACAAGGTGGGGGTTTACAGCCTCCCATCACTGCTTGGCACAACCGGGAAGGTAATTCTTTGGGTTTTGGTGTTTTTTACTCTCATGATGATGTGAAAACTGTGAATTTCATGTGAAAGGCCCAAATCATCACCAATGTATGAAGTGAATTCATGCTCGAGGCAAAGCATCAGCTGAGCCTGATATAATTTTTATTTTGGGTAACATTTACCCATTTTCTCAGACCTGAGCAGGTCACCAGGGAGAATTTCTTCCTTTTCCCAAGCCAACACACAAGTCCTTGGCTGCATCATGGTTGTAAATAGAGATAACCCAAAGAAATTGTAAAATCAGAGTGTATTTAATAAACCCCAGACAAACAATGGGATTTCTCTGGGAGCGTGGGAGAAAATGAGCGGGGGAGAGATCCACAGGACTGAGATGAGCCACAGAAGGTTTGGATGTGGCTTCATCCTGCTAGGGATGGAGCTGGAGATTACAGCAATTCCTCATTTTAGGGAGACAAAGGTGCCAGCCTTCCCTCCTGCTGAGCTGCTCAGGAGAGCACCATTAACAATCCAACCCCTGAGCTCTTTTCCCTGCAAAACTCCGGTTGTAATGACCAAACAGAAGCCAGGTGACAATTCCCAGGTGCCCTCCCTGGGTGGGGCCATTGTGCCTGGAGCCTTCCCTCTCCCCGGGGCGCCGAGGGAAGGATGAGCACACCTGGAGCTGCTGGGAAGGGACAACAAAAGGTCCTTTTCCCCTGGATTCTGCAAGGTCTGTTCAGGAGAACAGCTCCGGTGTCACTTTGGGTGTGACAGAGCCAGCCCTGTGCTTCAGTCAGCAACCAGGGCTAAGGACAGTTCAAGCCCCCATGTTCCTGCCAGCTTTGAGAGCAGCTTAAACTGTTTAAGCAACTGCTCTGCAGTTTAAGATTAAGCCGGTCTTTTGAGCAGCCTAAGCAGTTTAAAATACTCCAAAGGCTTAACGTTAGAGCCAGTTTAAGTTGCTGTAGGGGCTTAAAGCAGGGATGTGCAGCCGGTATCTTCACAGGGTCTGCCACAGGACGGGGCTTTGCGGGCTCTGAGCAGCCCTGTGGATCAGGGCAGGGATGTTTGCAGAGGGCACAGTCCTCTGCCAGCCTCTCCTGCCCTTCCTGCCCGTGTCCAGCCTGGATTTCTGGGGCTGTGCCAGCTGGAGAACCCTCTGCCTTTATCCTGCAGCATCCCAGGGCTTGCTCCTTCAACCTCACAGCCGAGGAAAAGGGGAAAACCAGCTCCAGAAACCTCTTGTCTTAGACCTGGGGAAGGGAGGAGAGACCTCCTGCGCTGAGCCCAGCCTGGATGGAACGGGAGACTTTGGAGCAGCCTGGAAGAAAGTCCCACTCTCTGAGAGCCCGAGTTTGGGAGACTTTTAAAGCAGGAGCCCTTGGGATGCTGCAGGACTGCCCTTCAAGGAGCAGGGAGGCTGAAGGAGGCTTAGGCTGCTTTAACTCTGCCTCAGAACCCACGGCAGCCTTAAGGCCTTTAAGCCCTTGGGTGACACCGGGGGTTTAAGGTCTTACACAGCTTTAAACAGGGCTTAAACGCTCGCTCACCTTCAGGTGGGACACTTCCCTCCCTCGTACAAGGAGGGCCTGGATCCAGCAGTGCCACCCTGGAGGGGCCCCACAGCACAGCCCTGGGGTCTTGTTCCCATTCCTACAGCTCCAGGGAGTGGCAGTGGGGGAAAATGGCACTTCCAGCTCCCCAAAAGCTTTTGGTGAAAGGCAAAGCTCTGGGCATGAGGAGATGAGGGCAGTGGTGTCATCTGGGAGACCTTCCCCTCCCTGCTGCTGGTGACTGAGAGCATCACAGGGGTTTTTTGGTATCAAACACATTCCCAGAGGGTTCTGTCCCCCGTTCCTGCAGGATCTGTGCGGGGATAACACTGTGCTGCTGACAAGAACCTGTCTCTAATGCTTTCCTTCCTGTAGGACACTTCCCCTAAGTGCAGCTCCCAGTGTGGGCTTGGTCCTGCCCGGGCTTGGATGGGAGGGAAAAAATCCTCTGGGAGATTTTAGTGTTCCTCATTCCTTGTGGGATGGCTGCAGAGCTTGGGAGCCCCCCAAGCCCTGGCTGTGTTTGGCACCTGCCTGTCACTGATCCCAGAACCATCCAGGGGACAGGCCCAGTTTCCAGAACCTTCTCCCTCCCTGCACTGCAGATGTGGAATGCTAGCCTGGAGAAATCACTCTCCAGACTCCTCTGTTATGGAGAGGAGCACCTTCAGTCCCAGGGACAGCCCTGGTGCCTGTGATCTCTGCAGGTGACCGGGGGTCTGCTGCAGTTTTTAATTCCATGGGTGTGCAGCCCCTGCCAGACCTTCCCAAGGATGCAGCATCCTGGAAAGATTGATTCATGCCACTGATAACATTGTGCATTCAAAAATCATGGAATCTCTGAGGTGGGAAAAGCTCTCCCAGCCCATCGAGTCCCAGCTGTGCCCCATGCCCACCTTGTCCCCAGCCCAGAGCCCTCAGTGCCACCTCCAGCCCTTCCTGGGACACCTCCAGGGATGGGCACTCCAAACCTCCCTGGGCAGTTCCAGCCCCTGAGCACCCTTTCCATGGAGAAATTCCTGCTGCTGTCCACCCTGAGCCTCCCCTGCCCAGCCTGAGGCTGTTTCCTGTCACTTGGACATCTCTGAGTGGCACGAGGAGCAGCAGGATCCATAAAAACCCCTTTTGGTTGGGCATCTGGGAGGCTGCTTGTGGAGGCTGACATGAGAATTCCTCATGGTCAGGTTCCTCCTCTCTTAAAAATGTCGGTGAGATCTCCAGGCTAAGACGCAAATTCACCCCTTGGTGAGGGTGTATCCTCAGCTCGGTGACACTCATCAGAGCCCCAGCCCACCATTCCCACCTGGGAAGGAGCAGAGGGGATCAAAGCAGGCAAAGTGGCAGGGAATGTCTGGGTTTGCAGGTGGAGTCCCTGCATTGTCCCATTGTCCCTACGTTGTCCCACTGGACCTGAAGGGCAGCAAACCCCAGAACCAACCTGGGCTGTGTTTGGGACACGCATCCTGGCCAGCCCTCGGAGTGGAAATCCCACGGACAAAAGGACCTGTCTGGATTGCTGGATGTTGCTTCCCTTCATTTTGCAGCTTTGAAGATGTTGCACCATTTTTCTCAGCACAGGAGCCCCTCCAATCTCCCTGTTTTTCCAAAGGCACTGGAAGAGTTTGTGAATTCTGCAGTCCTGTGTCCTTTCTACCCGAAGAGAGGCAAAGCAGAGCAGCTGTGAACCAAAATTGCTTCCAAAGCATTCCCAGAGCTCCCCTTTTTTTAGATGGGAACACAAAAACTGGGGCTTGCAAATCTGCACCTGGCAGGGGCCTTGTTTGCTGTTGCAGCAGGTGAGGCCAGAGGGCCCCTCCAACAAATGCCACGTTGGATTTTTCCAACCCATCTCCTTCTCCTGCCTATGGAATTTGAGCGTGGAGCTCTCAGCCCAGCTGTGCCATCACAGAGTCCTGGGAGAGGCAGCTGAGTCAGGTCCAGACTGATTAGAGCTGGTTTTAAATTAATTTGACTGGGAGAGGCATGGAGGACCTGGGAGTCACTTCTATATTTTGATTTTTCATGCTGGGACTGTGCTCTTGATGTCACTGTTCCAGCTGCTACACTTGAAAGTGCCCATAATATCCAAAAATGTCTTTGTTATCTAAATAAAAGGTTGCATTTCAGGTAAAAGAGGGGTTTAATAACCATAATTTTCCCTTCTCTGCTAATTTGGCCAGCTGAAAGGAGCAGCTTTTGTGCTGTGAGGCTGCACAGCACCATTGGGAGCCCCTGGCTCGCTCCCTGTTTTTGCAAACCAAATTTCTCATTCAGGTGCCTCGGTGTGGATGGAATTTGGGCTCCCGGGATTTTAATTCCTACATTTTTAGCAGATGTAGCTGTATCTAATGGATTTTTAGGGCAGGAGAGTTCTGTACATTCACCACATGGTTTGTGGGGTTTCTTTGCAGGGTCTGGACCATTTTCATCTCTGCAATCTCCCTTGGAGGGGTGGTGACGTGTCCCTGACACCTCCTCAACAAAGAGACTTTATTTGTATTTAAATCCTTTATCTCTTCTGTTCGGTTCACACCAATTTAAACCCAGACCTTGAGAAATACTGGGCAAACAGATTTGTCATGGATTTTGCACCCATCCACTGTGGGCAGAGAAAGCTCGTTAGCTGCTCCCTAATGAGCCAGACAGTAAGTCCAGGAAACCTGAGACTAAAGAGATGCCAGGATGGCGCAGAATGAAACATTCCCATTTTCAAAGAGGAGAATTGGGAAGGGCTCAACAGCACAGACACAGAAGAGCTTCGTGTGATCAGCCCCACAGAATTTCCTCCTGTTTTCCCGTTTTCCAGCTGCTCCCCAAGAGCTGCCACCGGCCCAGCTCCTCTCTTGCCAGGCAGGAGATGTGGAGCTGGAGGTGTGGGAGAGGGAAAAGGGGGAAGTTGCATTCTGTGGCTTCCCGGGACATTTCCAGCCAGTTTTGTGTTGTTTTTGGGATGCAACTGCCAGAAATGAGGTGCTCCAAGAGTGGCAGTTCCTGTCTCCTGCTGTGGAGGAGAGATGTGGGTTGGGCTGAACGGGGTGAAGTTTTTCCAGGTGCCTGAGTTCTCCCATAGATTTTTCACCCTGGACACTCCTTGATCCACAGAGGTGCCTTTGGGGACCACCTGGAGCTTGAGACACCTGCAGGAGGGTCCAGCTCCAGCACGTTTGGGGTTTGCCCAGAGGAGCCCCAGCCTCTGCTGGGCCCCTCTCCTCAGCCGAGCTGCCCACGCTGCTCTGCCCCTTTTTGACTCCTCCATCCCTTTTCCCCACCGCCCCCTCCCATCTCTGATCCCCAGACACACCAAAACCCTGCACTGATGTCCAGCCTGGAGCAGGGCAGGAATGTGGGATCCCCTTCCCACCCTGCCCTGCTGGCAGATCCCATTCCCTGCTGGCTTTGGTGTCAGATGGTTTCCCACCATCCCTGCTGCCCTGGGATGTGGTTGCCATGGCAATCCATGCCCGAGGTCCTATGGGGAGCACCCCCAGCTCCCACCCTGCTCCTGCTGGACAATTCCTGCATCCCAGACTGAGGGAGAACCCTCAGGACTTTGCTGCCCTGCCACCCCCCACGCTTTTGTCACCGTTTCACCTCCAGGCTGCTGCAAACCTGACACTGCCGAGCAGGATGAGTCAAGGAGGGGCATTTTGGGCTTCCCAGAAATGCAATGGAGATATTATCTGACAACATTACAAAAAAACCCTTCACCCATGCAAGCTGTGCGTGAAAAGAGTTTCTGAACCCATTTTCTAATTGCTCCCTGTCATTAAAGAGGATCAAAGTGAGCCTGAACCATCTGAAAACGTGTCTGGAGCCAGAGCCCACGAGCTTTGTCTCCTAACAGGCATTTAATAGGTGGCTGATTAATATGAGAGTGCTGCTTCTTTCAAATATCAATATTAACTTGAACTTTGCCTTAAGTAAGCTGGAGCCTATATTTGAAAAAGTAATGTGTTAAATAAAATCAGTCATTCCCCACTGGAATCTTTTCCTTGGACTCCTCTTCGTTCCCGGCCCTCAGGTAATGACCTGAGCCTGTTTCTCTGCCCACAGATGCACAAAGGGAGCTGTAGGTGCTGGGAGGCTGGATTCCCAGTTCCTGAGGCAAACACTGGGATAAGAACACATAGGAATGGTTGGGCGTGAGTGATTAACGGAGCTGCTTCACCACCCAACCACACTGGATCCAAAAAACCCCACTGCAAATATTCCATCAGGAGAGAAATGACCCCAATAAAGAGTTTGCTGAGCTGCCTGCCAGGAAAAGCTGCGTTTCTGGGGCCCAAAGTGCCTGGTTTTATTCCCTTTTCCTGCCCCATCCTGGGATCCTCGCTGTGTGCTGCTGATGCCTTGGTTCTCGGATATTTTTCACTGTTAATAATGAACTGCCAAGCCTAAAATAAATAGATAAAACTGAAGCTAAGTGTATCTGCTTGGAAAAGAGCTGCTTTTAACTGGCTTTAAGTTGCTCAGTTTGTTGGGAGGACGATCTCCAAGACCCTTTGTCTTCCAAGGTAAAGAGCTGCTGCAGCAGAGAATCAGGGGAATATGGGAAAAGGGGAGGAAAAATAAGCTTGGACCACTTCAAGGGGGGAAAATGGATAGCTGTGTGAGAATGAATCCCCCAGGGCCTTGGTGGCTGTGGTGTGGTTGGAGGAGCCCGGGTAGGTTCCTGCAGGACTTAGGGATGGCAGCTGAATCCCTGGGCTGGGACAGCTCAGCGTTGGCAGCGCTTCCCAAGAAAACAGGGATTGCACTTCCAGAATGAATCCTGCAGGGAATAAACAATTCAGTCCTGATCCCTGGGGAGCCCTGGCAGAGGGGAATGGCACGGTGAGTCCTGCAGCCTCTCAGGAGCATTTCAGATTAAATTTGCTGCCAAAATGGACATCAGCTTAATTTGGGAAGGAAATGGGAGCTCTGCGTTCAGGATCTGTGTGGAAAGAAGAGGTTTTATTCCACTTCCATGGATGCTTCCAGCAAAGCAAGGAAAACTCCTGGGGAGGGAACATCCTGCTCAGATGGGAGGGCAACAGGTCCATGTCCTCACTCCATATTCCTCCAATTCTCTCCAAGGAATGCTGAGATGGTACCAGATAAATTCCCGAGCACAGGGAAGTTGGGAAAAGCTTTTCTCCAATCAGGGGGCTAGGGAGGGCAGCCACAAACAGGGGCTCAGAAACCCAGTATTCCCAAATCCCAGAGCAGCTGAGCTTGGAGGACACCTCTGGAGATCACCTGGTCCAATCCCTGCACAGGCAGAGCCACCTGGAGCAGGTTTCCCACATCCAGCTGGAGTTTGGGAATCGCCAGCGATGGGAACATCATAAACCTCTCGTGGCCACCTGTGAACTCCAAGTGTCCCAATGCCCTTCCCAATAAAATCTTCTCACATGAGAGGAGATTCCTGTATTCCCATGTGTGCCTGTTGCCTCTTGGCCTGTCCCTGGGAGCACTGGGAACCCAAAGCTCCCACCAGCCCATTTCTCCAGCCTGTGGATGTCCCTCTGAGGGACAATTTGTCCGTCAGGTGTTTTATGGAATCATGGAATGGTTTGGGTTGGAAGGGACCTTAAAGCTCATCATGTCCCTCATGGGCAGGGACACCTTCCACTGTCCCAGGCTGCTCCAGACTGGCCTTGGGCACTGCCAGGGATCCAGGGGCAGCCACAGCTGCTCTGGGCACCCTGTGCTAGGGCCTCACTGCCCTCCCAGGGAGGAATTCCTTCCCAATATCCCATCTAGATATCCCATTTTCTGGTTTAAATCCATTTCCTTTTCCCTGAGGAACAGGACCCTCTGTCCCACCCGCTGCCCCAGTTCCTCCCAGCCACAGACAGGACACAGGGACCTCACTGGAGATGTTTTCACCCTGCAGAACTATTCCAGGGCTTCCAGCGGTGGCTTCCTGCTGGAGTTGGGAGTGGTGTGATCCCCCTCAAAGGAGCTGGGGTGTTTATCCAGGTTTGTTGGGTTAAAAACCATAGGGAGCCGCCGCCTGGAGCTGGAAGCTGCAGAGCCCAGAGTGTGATTCCCACAGGAATTTTGGGACAAACTCAGCCAGTCTGGCTAAAAACCAGTCTGATGACGGCCTTGTGGGATCTCCAGAGCCTGGGAAATCTCATGGCTGCCATGCAAAGGCAGAAGATGCAAATCCATCGCCAGAGGAGCAGGAGATGGGAGTCAAATGAGGGATTCCTGTGCATGGAGAAGGAATTCAGCAGGTCTGGAGCCTCTCCTGCACTCAGGTGATGGATTGAGCCCTCATGTCTCTCCTGGAGTCCGAGGTGGGAAGAGCCTGGAACAGGACGTGATTCCTCGTGGGAATGGTCCTGGATGAAGCAGCACAGGAGCCTTCAGGAATCTGGAGAGGGTCTTCTGCATCCGGGATGCATCAAGACATCCCAGAGGAACCCCTGGATTCCAGCCCCTGGAGCTGTGGGGACACAAATGCCAGTGCAGGATGAGGGGAACGTGCCCTGGGTGCTGTTTGCTGTGAGTGCAGCAATTGAAGCGTGTCAATAATAAACCAACAGAGCATTGCCAGCAGAAAATGGCATTTCAATGGCATTTTGTTGTAATAAAGAATTTCCATGGGAATACATTGATTTCAAGGAAAATTTAATTTGGGGAAAAGAAAGGGGGAAAAAAGAGAGAGAGAAGACATTTTGTGAGCTGTGAAAGCTCGAGCACCTCTCTTGCAGTGAATACTTCATTTGTTACTCCATAATTGACTTTATTTCCCAGCTCATTCACCATCCTGCAATTATGGAATTTGATGGAAGTACTTAGCTCCGATCCAGCCTCGACTTTTGGCAGCTCATGCCAGATTGGAGGGAACTTACAGCAGAGCCAGGTATTTCTGGTGGAGTTCATTTCAGATGGAGAAGATTGCTGGGAATGGCACTGCCCTTGAGCTGAGCTGTGCTGTGGAGATCGAGGCCTCCAAACATCCCGAGCTTTTTTCCAATCACAGAATCACTGAATTAACCAGGTTGGAAAAGACCTTTGGGATCATCAAGTCCAACCTCTGACTCCGCACCACCTTCTCAACTAAACCACAGCACTGAGTGCCACATCCAGGCTTTCCTTAAACACCTCCAGGGACACGGACTCCACCACTTCCCTGGGCAGCCCATCCCAACCTTGTTGCTTCCTCTGAACAAAGCATTGCTCTGGCTGCCTTGAGCTTCCTGATTATTCCTGCTTTTATTCCTGTCCTTGGAGAAGCCCCCAGAGCCCTCTGACAAATCCCATCCCTGCAGCTTTTCCATGTGCTTCCCTCAGCTCTTCCCTTGCTCTGCTTTGGGCGATCCCATCGCTCCCATTGGTTGTGGAAGAGGAGTTCCTTCCTTCCCTGTTCGCTCTGACTGAAGGATGGCGGCAACTCCTAGCCTTTGGAATGTTCTCCTGGCCACTCCCGGAGCCACAGGGTCCTGGTAACTCCACATGCCCCGGGATGCAGCCCCCGACCCGCTCCGGCCGCTTCCAGGCATGGATTGAGTGTTTCTCCACCTCCTGGCATGGAAACAGCTGGAAAAACACCCACTGCCCTCCTGGGTGCTCCCACAAGATTTTAGGGGGATACAAACTAGCCCCAACCAAGCCAAGGTGTCCATAAACACCACGCAGGTCAGCAGGATTCCAGCTCTCATCCCAGGAAAGAGGACAAAAACTCTGGATTTTAAACCTTGACCAGGAGAAAGCGTGGCCAACATATCTTGGCCATCAGGATTAGGATAAGGGGATTATGGCACCTGCTCGAGCCTCTCTGAACTTCAAAGGCTTGTGGCACTCGCATTTTCTGATGTATCCCAGAGTAATTAAGCAAAGCAACTTTAAAAGAAAGCAATCTGGGCAGCCTGAGGAGCTCCTGGGGGGCTTCCTTGCTGGAAAAGCCCAGCCACCATCCCTGATGGGAGATTCAGACTCCTGCTCCAGCCTGGTGCCTCCTCCTGCTGAGTCTTCTCTCAGCTCTCCAGGTGGAGGGGTGAGGCAGGGGCCAGAATTCCTGCAGGGATGGCAGCTGGATGGGTGGATGATGCTGGAGCCCCTCTGGCCACATCCAAGATGTGGAGCAAACCTGCCAGGAGCAGTCTCTGGTCATGGAAAAGCACACATTGGAAACCCCATGGATCAGGATCTCCATCACTTGTGAGCCCTTCCTGGACCAGGAAGGTGGCAATGCCAGGATCTCTGGGACCTGCTGCTCTCCTGAAGCCTCTCCAGTAGTTACTGGGATTCAGGATTCATCCCTAGGCTGGGAAAAGAGCTTTTTCTGGATGATTCCTGCTTTCCAGCCTGGCTTGCGGCAGGTAGAGGCAGCGCCCTGCTGGGCTCTCTGTGACTGACTGTGCCACCCACTTCCCGAGGAACAGGAGTGTTTGGCCTTTAACGAGTGAGCTGAGCCCTGAAAATTGCTTGTGGGGTATTGATTGGTGTCCAGGCTGCAAGGAAAAGGGATTTTCAGTCATTAGCTGGGAGATGTCTGAGCTGTGGGACTGATCTGAAAACGACACAGAAATAGGAATTATTCCTCTTGTTTTGTTTGGGAGTTTTATTTCCTTTCCATTGAGTCTTGGCTAACATTTACAGGAGTCCAGCCTTGCTGCTGCTGCGGAGGGGGAGGTGTGGAAAAGCAGCACAGCTACACCTGAGACAGAAAAAATGGGAATTTTCTCATCCCGTGTATCCAAATGACATCTGTGGGTGCCTAGAGATAACAGGTTCCTCCTTCTATGCCCAATCAGAGCAGACTGGTGCAACTGGAACCCAGGGAGCAATCCCTGCATCCCTCCTCCCCTCCCTCAGGAATGAGTCATGGAGCGCTCGTGTCCGGCTCCTTCCCGAGCACTTGCCTTGCTCCAATTAGGCAGGAAAAATGTCTGGAAATGAAAGGAGCTGTGTATAATTTCCAGCAGCTGGGAACTTCCCTGCTCTGCTCCCAAGATGGTTGAATTCCAATCGATCTGGGGATGTGGAGCTCACTCCCACTCTGCACATCTTCTCTTCATGCCTCCCAAAACATTTTGGCGCTGTCTGTGTGCCCATTGTTCCTGTGGGAAATGGCAGGGGCAGGGGCTCAGTGTCCCGGGAGGAAACATTCCCAGCTCCTGTTGGCATTTTCAGCTGAGCATTCCCACCTCTGCCCGGCCATTTTGCACTTTTTTTAGAATCTGCTTTGGATTGCCAGCAGCAATTCTCCTCCAGTATTGACCGATGGCTGGCATTTCATCCCAGAGGCCATGGAAAAACACAGAGCTGGACAGAGCTCAGGAGAGACCCAAATTTGCCATGAACAGGCAATTCCCAACCCCACAGCCAGCAGCTCTTCCTTAGGATCTGAATTAGGGAGTTCAGGCAGAGCCAGCCAGTTTTCCCTGCCTCCAAGCCTGTATCCCCCAGGGACCCTGCAGGATTTCAGGGCCTGTTTGGAGCTCTGATCCAGCTCTGTGCCCCTGGAATCCCACGGAGCCACCAGCAGGGATGGGTTGCAGGATGCAGAGCAGCTTTGCTCCGGCAGTTCCCAGCATGCCTGGGATATCTGAGCTCTCTGAAGCTCCCCCAGTGCTGGCCTGGAGATCCCACCCCTCAATTTGTGTTGGTCAATATTTCCCCTGGAATATCCACGTCACCATCCCTCAGGAGTGACCCAGGGTGCCTCCTCCATCTGAATATGCCTTTTCCCAAAGCATCCTGGGCTGTTTTGGGAAGGTGATTCCCTATTTCCCGGTGCTGATGAGCAGATTTGCTGCTCACAGTTCGAGGCAGGTGCATTTCCAGCCTCTGCTGCTCCCAGAGCCTTTCTGCAGCACCCAAACTCTTCCCGAGGGGCAGCCAGGCATTCCAGCTCCCTGCCAGCCATCCCTGGGATGCATGGAGAGATGGAAGGAAGGGAGGAATCTTGGGAGCACCTCTCCCTCCCCGAGCCACACTGCCAGGGCAGCCTTCAGTAAAATATCAATTACTCCTGGCTATCGAAAAAATAAATTCAGCCCAAAAGTGCCAATTCCTGGCCTGCACGTGCACCCCCCCAGCTCCTGCTCAGCCCCACGATCGATCTCTGTTTAATTAAACCTTGGCAATGACTCTCACGTGGGGGCAATTCTGCTGACTCGGCCACTCAGGGATTTTTATGCATCTCTTTCTGCTTTGCTTTTCCATTAACTTATTTTTCCCTTTGTAATAAGGGCTTGTCAGTGTAATTTATCCAGCGGCGCAGGAAGCACGGCCAGCCCGGGGAGCCATTCACAGCTTGCCAGGGATAAACACAATTACACATTTTTAAATGTCAGCCTTCAGGAGAAGGAATGAAAAAGGTAAACTCTATAAATTGCAGAGAGAGACACAGAGAGAGAGCTGCTCTCACTCTGAGGAGCTCCCACATCCATGGGCATGTCCTGCATCTCTGCCATGCACAGGAACAAAGGGAAGGCCTCGAGGAATCCATAGAAAGTGGCAGCAGCTCTTGTTCTTTGCTGCAGAGGGTTTTAAAAAGCAGCTGGTGAAGTGTGGTGGCCTGGCAAGTGTCCCCTCCTTGTCACCCACTGCAGGCCAGATGCACGGGGAGAGCCCTGCTGCACCCTGCTCATCTCCCAGCAGCTGCTTTGATCTCGCTGCGATGAAAAGAGGAGAGTTCAGCTGGATTAAATGAGAGCCACTTACATAATCTGTTTAAAATTCCAGCAGCACACATCTAGGGAAAGGCAGAAGGAGAGCAGCCACCGGCTCCTGCTCGTTCTGCTGGTGAGGGGGAGCTGTGCTGCTGCTCCCCTGCTCCTGGTGGGCTTGGGGCTGTGTGGGAAGCACCCCCAGGTGACAGGGTGGCAGCCACCATGGCACTGAACCATCCTGGAGATCTGCTGGAAACGGAGGAAAGCTGGGATGGGGAGGGGAGGCTCGTAATTACCAGGCCCTAATGAGCCGCCTTTTTGGGAGGGTGTTGTTTTGGGGGGATGCTGCACCAGTGGTTTTTGGCTGGGATGATTCTCCTGCTCTGAGCCTGGAGCACGTGGGATCCAGAGCAGCTTTGCTCCTGCAGTTCCCAGCATTCCCAGAAAATCCGAGCTCCCTGAAGCTCCTCCAGTGCTGGCCCGGAGATCCCACGCCTCCAGTTGTGTTGCTCAGTGTTTCTCCCTAAATATCCACATCACCATCCCACAGGACTGACTCAGGGTGGCTACCCCTCGTGGCTCCTCCATCTGAATGTGCCTTTTCCCAAAGCATCCAGGTGCCAATGGGATTCCTATTCCTCTCCTTCTGTGATTTCCCACCTTCCTCTGGTGGGGAAAGAGAATGGATTCATGGGGTCTCCTCATCCGGCTCCTTGTAGCCTGGGGGGTGAGGAAGGAAAAGGATGGGGCTGGAAGTCTTTGCAGGGGTGGGAGAGAAACTGGAATTTCTTGTTAAGGATCCTGCCCCACCATGCTGGAAGCTGGGAGGGTTTAGGCTGTGGGGGAAGGAGGTGCAGCTGGTGGGCTCAGAGGGCTCCAGGAAGATGGATTTGGGAATAGAGGGACTTTTCCCATGGGACTGGGAGAGTGCTGGAGCAAAACAAGGTGAAGGATGGACAGGGAGCATCTCTGGATGCAGGGAGAGGAGGGAACCTCGAGGGCACAGTTTGGGGTCTCCCTCCAGCTCTTGGGTGGTGCTGGAAATGGGAAACCACCAAAACAGGCACAGCCACCACTGGAGGGTGAATTTCAGGGGGTTATGGATGTGAGGAGCATTCCAGGGCACTGAGGGGGGTCAGCAGTGGTAACTGGTGAAACCAGGGCACTGTGGGGCCTGGGAATCAGCAGGAGGAGCTCAGGAGATATTCCTGACCTCGGACCCCATGGCATGGAAGTGCCACTGATGTGGCCAGCCCAGAGCAGCCCTTGGGGGAGGGTGAGCAGGGAGTGCTGGGGACGGGGAACAGCACAGGATCCAAGGCCAGCAAAGCAGGGGCAGCCTTTGCCAGAGGGAGCAGATGCCGGCAGTGGGCTGGGAACACTGGGAAAAGTCACCTGGGGAACAGAGCACAGGGCAAATTAAGAGGTGAGGAGGCTTTTTGGCCTTTCCAGAGGCCGTGAAACCTTCTCACAGGGACGCT
This sequence comes from Donacobius atricapilla, assembly GCA_013397315.1. Taxonomy (NCBI): domain Eukaryota; kingdom Metazoa; phylum Chordata; class Aves; order Passeriformes; family Mimidae; genus Donacobius; species Donacobius atricapilla. Next base: position 321,599 of record WBMY01008195.1, on the reverse strand, counting down.
GCTGAACATCAGAAGGGATGAACGTGTAGCTCTGTGAACTGGAAGGACACGGCTGTGCTGGGCTGTCCTGACCTTGGCAGCGCCAGGGCCTGACCTCTGACCTGGCTCTGGGAAATGGGATGCCAGGGGCACTTCGGCTCCTGCTGCTCCATCCCTGCAATATTAACTGGGGTTGCGCTTCGCTGGGTGGTGTTTGCTCACTCAGGCCATGCTAATGAGCTGCTCAGAGCCCACGTGGCTTCCAAGGGTTTCAAAGGGAGAGGCCCAGGCAGGAATGAGCAGAGCATCTCCCAGAGCTGCCTGGAATTCATTCATCTGATGCTTTCATGCACAGGCAGGGAGATGAAACAGCACAGAGGCAACATTCCACACCAAACTCAGCTTATTTACCAGGTTATAAAGGGTGTTACACAGCTCCTGGTGCAGCCAAGCTTCAGTTTGAATCCTGGGACAGCTCCTGCTTGGGCAGGGGCAGTGGGAATGGCAGCCAGAGGCTGCACTGAGGGGGAAGAACATGGCCTGCATTGCCTGGGCTCTGCAGGAGCCTCCCTGAGGGGCCAAGGCTGAGGCAAGAGCTGCAGGGGTGGCACTGCTGGCAGCAGAATTGCACTGAGCTTTCCTGGGGCCCTTCAACTCGCATCTCAGGAGGCTAAAAACCACTGAGATCATCGTGAATTTAGGGACAGGACAAGAGGGAGTGGCTTAAAATGACAGAGTTTAGGTTGGATATATGGAAGGAATTGTTCCCTGGCAGGGTGGGCAGGCCCTGGCACAGGGTGCCCAGAGCAGCTGTGGCTGCCCCTGGATCCCTGGCAGTGTCCAAGGCCACGTTGGACAGGGAAAGGCAGGGATAGTGGAAGGTGTCCCTGCCCATGGCTGGGGGTGGAACAAGAAAAATTTTGAAGTCTCCTCCAACCCAAACCGTTCTTTGACTCAAGAACAGCACGAGATGTTTTGAGCAAAGCAGAGGAGTGGTGTAAGAAGTGCAGCTGGGACAGCAGCTCTGAAAATAAACTGATTTAACATCACTGAGAGTAAATAAAAAGAAATTATTTCTCATTCAGTGCTGCCTGAGCAGCCAGCCCTGCTCTCCTGGATGCCTCTCCAGGTACAAGCACCTCTTGAGCTGGATGCTTTTCCTGAGTCTCCTGTTTAGCCTCCAGAAAAAACTCCCCAGTCATTAAGTTTAGGACCCCGCTGGCAAAGAAGAAAGTGCTGTGGGCTCACAGCAGAGAGCAGAGTGTCTGTAATGAACAAACAAAGCAGCAACTGTGACCAGAGAAAACAAAATGCTGGTCCCAGACAGCCAAGGTTGCCAGATAAAGAGTTTGGAAGGAGGAGGAAGCAAGGAGGTTGTTTGCAGAGCTAATGCCAGGATGAAAGGAAGAAAATGAAACTGGAGCATTTTACAGCATTGCTGGAGGAAAAGACAAGGAAACAACGCAGGCAGAAACCATCTTTGAAACACAAACTGGTACTACACCCATCAGAGCTGGGCAGAAAGAGACTGCAGAGGGGGCTGGAACTGAGGCTCTTTGGGAGCTCTGGCAGCCCAGTGAACACAGAAGGGCTCACGGCCACTCGTTCTCTCCCTGCTGCAGCAAACAGAGCCACAGCGAGCCTGGGAAAGGCTCTGGAAGGCAAAAACCAGAGGAGCTGTCCAGGGAAGGATGGGAACACAGGGACCCTCGGCCCTGGGAGCACAGGGATGTCCTGGGGCAGGGAAGGAGACAACTCCCAAACACAGAAATTGTTTGTGCAATGGGCACTGGGAAGGGACAGCCTCAAGCCCTGTCACCTCAGCAGGTGGAGGGGCTGCAGTGGAGGCTCCTGAAAACTTCATGATGCTGTTCCTGCCTTCCTGGAGAGCAGTCTGGGCCTCCCCCAGGCTGAGCCTCAGGTCCCCTTTGGCACGGTGTCAGCTGCTTTCCCTGGACTGAGCTGCTTTATCCTTCTTTTTTACCAGTGGCATGGCAAAAGTCACTGCAAGGTGCCGTTAGTTTGGGGTGACAGAGAGCAAAACCAGCCCGGAATGTCCTTTGACCCTAAGGAGTAAATTCTGGTATCCTTTAAACCTAAGGAGTTAAGCCTGGCATCTCCTTTAAACCTTGGAGAAATCACTGGGCACTCCAATGATCCCATTCCTCCCTTTAGCTCCTCTATCAAACATATTGAACTCCCTGGACTTTGCCACCTGCAATCCCAAGAAAACCCCAGTCACATCTCGGGTTTTGGGACTTCCCCCTCTCCCAGTAAAAGTGAGAAGTTTAGTTTGAAAGGTGCCTGCTGGTCCGTGACTGATGTGGCTCTGGAATCATGAGCAGCAATTTCAGGCCAAGGGAAGGAATCAATAATTGACATCACACCAAAATCCATCGTGGATTCACCAGGCAAATGCAGTCTGGCCTTTCAGAGCCTCGGAGATGCGGCTGCTCCTCCCCAGCATGAAAAGCAGGGAATAACTTTTCCTAAAACTCATTCAGAGGCCAGCTAGACCTCACTGCCCCAAACAAGAAATGCCTTGGGCTTGCTCAGGAAAGGTCTGTGTGCGCTCAGACACGCTGCACTTCTGAGGAGAGGCACAGGAATTGTGTCTGGAGACTCCTTCCAGGCCTTTGATCCAAATGTTCCGTGCCCACAAGCCCGAGCCGGGCGCAGAGGCCTCCGGATGCCCTCCCAAAGCTGTTCCTGCCAGGATGATTGAGCTCCCAGCCGTGCCTGGCAGTTCCTCCTGCCGCTTTCCCAGGGTTTGTGGCAGCTCCACCTTTGATCCTGGAGTTAATGCTGGTGGCTCTGCTGCTCCAGCTGTTCCTGGCTCACCTCGTGCCCGTGGTGTTTTGTACTCCTGCAAAACTCTGGGCCTGGATTGGAACATTGGCACTGGAGCTGGCAGGTTTGGGAGCCTGATTTGCTTTCCCTGCCTGTCTCTCGGAGGGATTTTTTTCCGCTGTATGACCACCAGGCTCTCAAGGTCTGTTGGAAGTCAACAGATGTTTGCTGGAATGGACTCCAGCTCCTGCTTGTGCTCCTGTTATCCAGCATTTCCTTCGGAGTGAGCACAATCATGGAGGAGACTCTCCCCCTTATCCTGCTGGATGGTGTCATTTTAATAACAAATAATCCTTTTCAGGCTTTTTTGGGGCTCTAATCCCATTCTCCAAGACGTTTGCAGCTCCTTCCACACTAAACCAGCCCGTTTCACGAGCCTCCTCCAAGGGGCAGCAGCCAGGCCCCTAATGACAAATGGAATAACGTTGGCCAGATGTGCTTTGGAAAAGCCTCCTCGGGGCCTTTCCTTCTGACAATGAGTCACTCACAGCTCCTCTGAAAACCCCAAGTTTTAAGCAACTTCTGTGCTCATGATGGACAAAATTCTCCCCAAATGTTTTCCACCTCTGTAGATTTCCATACTTGAGTTTGCTGCAAGATGGCCCAAACCCCCTCTAAAATTGGTGTACGAGGTTTCATCTGCTGGCACTGCTCACCCTGCTGCTTGTAACAGCTGTGATAATCAGGAAAAATGAGATTCAAAGCCTTAAGATGGAAAAAGTCCATAGCTGACTCTTTTTTTTTCGGAGCAGCATCTGCATCAGACTGTTAAAAAACCGAGTCTAACTTTGAAAGAAGAATTCCTACAAAATACCTCATTTTATCTGACCGAGAAATCCCCAGAGAACTCTCCTAAGAAGCCTTCAAATATCAGCGCTGGGCATTTAGTGGTTACACATGCTCTCAGCTCTGCCACTAATGTAATTTTCCTTTCTCCAAATTTCATCTTAATGGTGGTTTATAGCATATGTTCACCGTGTTATTCATTAGCTCGGGGTAAATAAACCTAAAAATGAGGCAAAAACCTACAATAAATATGAACAGCAAAAGAGTGGCTCAAGAAAAATTCGAGAAGTGAAGCAGGAGGATTTTTTCCCTACTTTGGCCATTAGTGTGTTGTTTGGAAATCACTCAGCCATCCCTGTTTACTTTTCCTGACAGGAATTATGTGATTACAGCACATTACGATCCCAATTTCTGGCAGAAAGGCTGGCTGGAGGACACTTAGGTGAGGATTAGGAGGGGAAACTGGCTGGATTTTGAAAGCTGGGATGATGGGTGAGCAGGGGGGGCCTCAGGGGTGCCCACGATAATGACGGAAAACCTCCGAAATTTCCACTTGAACTGAGGGGTTGTGGAGGTGCTGCTGAGGAGTTCCTGGTTAAGTGGAGTGCTTGGAGCAGATCAGGCTGTGGTGTTGTCCAGCCAAGCCTTGGAAAGCTCCGGAGGGCATTCTCACTGCTCCTCGGGGCGGTCAGCGCCTTCTGAGGTGCAGCCCATGCCTGCCGTGCCGCTCTGAGCCCCCTGGGAAGGGCTCCATGCTCCTGTTCGTCCCTCAGGAAGGGGAAGGATGCAGTTAGGTCACCCCTGAGGCCACTGGTGGCCACACTGACCTGTGTCCCCGGGCCTTTCCCAACGGAAATGAAAGGACATGGGAAAGAAAAGGGTATGGGCCCTACAGATCAGAATCCACAGACCCAAGCCCCTTGGTGGCTCGGTGGTCTCATCGCTGCTTTTCCCACGTCGCCCTAGAACTCGGGGGCCCTACAACGGTGGTGCCCACATTGTGCCCCCAGCCCACCCCAGCACTGGGAATGGGAATGCCTTGCAGTCCTGGCCCTGTTCCTGCCATGCAGGATGAGGTTCGAATTATTCAGGATGAGGGTGCTGGGGGCTGCTTTGCCCTGGTTCCCAGCCTGGAATGGTGCCAGGAACTTCTTGTGGAGTTGCTGTTGGCCCCATCCTCATGTTCCCCCGGGTCCCTGGGGAGTGGAGCTCCCCCTGTTTGCTGTGTCCATCACCCTCTCTAATTCCATCATGCCCCCAAAGCTGCTGAGGGGGTGGGGAACCCCTGCAGTCTCCTGGCCCTGCTCCCCCCATGCAGGACAAGGTTTGAATTATTTAGGATGAGGGTGCTGGGGTTGGTTTGTCAGCCTGGAACAGTACCAGGCATGAAGACAATCCCTGCTTCTCACTGAACTCTGTGGAATTGCTTTTGACCCCATCCTCAGGCTCCCGCAGGTCCCTTGGGAGCAGAGCTGTGTCCATCACCCTCAGGTGTCCCCAAAGCTGCTGAGGGGATGGGCACTGTCCCCATCCGTGTTTCCCGAGTGCAGGGTGGGGTTTGAATTATTCACGTTGACTTTTTGCTGGTTTTCCCTGGCAGCCTGACATTCCCAGCCTGTGATGATGCCAGGCATGAGGAATATGCACAGTCTCTGTTGAATTCCGTGGAGTTCCTGTCAGTCCCATCCTCAGGCTCCTCAAACCCCCCAGGAGTGGAGCTGTGTCCGTCACCCTCTAACCCTGTGGTGCCCCCAGAGCTGCTGAGGGTGGCTCTGTCTGCTGCTGCTGAAGATATTGACCCGTCCCAGCCCCACTATTGACCCCCGAGGCTCAGCTGATTCCTGGCTGCCAAGCAGATGTGGAGCCATCGATCCCCGGCCGATTCCCCAGCCCTCTGAGCGTGCTTTCATCCAGCCTGAACCTCCCCAGCTTCCAAATGAGAATGCTGAGGGAGACAGCATCGAAATCTTGATCAACCCGTGCTGAAGGAAGGCCAAGTGTGGGGTTATTAAATGAAAGACAGCCCTGCTGCAGGAGCCAATGAAGGAGAGATTGCAGCGGCTGCTGCAGAGCCACACTGGCTGCAGGGCACGGCAGCAGCAGCACAAACACGCGAGTTTACTCCTGCTAACAAGCTCCTGAGGAATTCCACGAGATTCCACACTTTTCAGCACAAGCCCCAGTGCAGGCTCCCTCCTGCCTGGCAGTCTGTGGGGCAGGGATGGACAGGCAGCAGCAGCAGCCTCTGTTTTGCTGTGTAATTACCTCGAATTTTGTGCTGACAGCACTGGCTCCTCAAGGGCACAGAAAAGCAATTAAAAACTGTGTTTAAAATCATTACAGAAGTCAAACCCTGCACCTAAAGCTGCTGTGAGGCCCCGTGAGTGAGCAAAGCGCTGGGGAGAGGAGGATTTCAGCTGGGAATGTGAGGCCTTTTGGTGTTTATCCACTTGTTTGTGATTTGCAAGTTCCCATCCATTATGGATGTGGTGGCCTCCTCTTCAGATGGACTCTTGCTGCCAGATATATTATTAAGACTTATGGTGATAAACAAAGAAGAAAACATTTAATTGACCCCAAATGACTGTTGCTGTTGGTGTCAAACGGATGAGAACAGAGCTGGTCAAGTCGAATCACAAATCTGCAGCTGCTCGAGGCATTTTCCTAAAGACCTGAGACAGCTGCGCAGTGCAATTTCTCTCACTAATGATTCCTAAATTAAGAAATTAACCCCCTTCCACCAGCATTTGGATGGTGTTGGAGTGGGAGACAGGAACAAAAATTGGAGCGGAGTGCGTGGCAATAGCAACCGTGGACACTGCCAAAAATACTTATAATTTCTGAGCCCCAGTGCCTGCAGAAATAAAATCACTCCAGTGCCAGCTGTGGCCCTGGAAGGGAGGGGACAGTTCCCAGAGCTGAGGAGCCCTAGGGGGGTTGGTGGCATAGAGCTGGGCATGTTCCAGTCCAGAATCCCCCGAGTCTGGCANGTCCAAGGCCAGGCTGGACACTGGGGCTTGGAGCAGCCTGGGACAGCGGGAGGTGTCCCTGCCATGGCAGGGGTGGGAATGGATGGGCTTTAAGGTTCCCTCCAGTCTAAACGATGATTCTACAATTTTGGGATCAGCTCATGCTCTCAGTGTTTCTCCTGGGGAGAATATTTGTTATCCTGGTGAGGATATTTGGTGCTGGGGGCGAGCCCGTGCCAGCTCAGCCGTGAGTTCCCAAGAACTCCAGAGGGATCCAGGGTGTTGAGGAGCCTCATTGTTGCTGTTGGACACATAAACACAGACACACACACACTCTGCCTGGTGAGAAGGCATGAACTGTTTATTACAAAATCTGACTTCTTTTTGTAGTATTTCTACAAAGGCCAGGGATTGGGGGAGAAGGTTGACACCTCTCCCCATCCCATTGGTCAAAACAACTGTCCATCAGCTGTCCCTATCTCTAAGAAGAAGACTGTAAACTAACTTAAACTAACAAAAACATTGCTTCTTTTTATGACACTCGTGTGTGATAAAAAACCTAAGAACTATGAACTGGGAAACACAAGAAGGATGAAAAATCAGGGCGATACCTCATGCTGGATCTTCTCCATGTCCTGAACATCCCAGGCTGCTCCAAATCATGGAGGGAGCAGCAAAGCAGCAGCAGCAGCAGGGCTGGGATGGAATTGCCGAGGGATGAAGGGCCCTGCACTGATTCCCCTTCCATGAAAAATTCCTGCTGCACACTGGGAGGCGAGGCGGAAGCAAAGGGAATCTTTCATCCCTCTCCTGAGTGGGTCCATCCCTCGTGGAGCTGAAGTGAGCTTTTTGGGAAGAGCAGCTCCCTGATCCCTGTGATTCCAGTAATTGCCACCGGTCCCAGCCTCGCCTTTGATTTGACTGCCTTTGAATGTGAGCTCCAGATCAGCGGGGTCAGGACGTGGCAACATGACAGGAAACTTCCAAGCTCTTGAAGAATCAGGGAACACTGCTGGGGCTTGCACTGTGTCCCCAGAGTGCCCACAGAATGCTGCGTTTTCTACCATTTCCCTGCTCTTTCCAAAGGTGTTCGGAAATGGGGGATGCCTGGAGATATTTTTTTTTAGCTCTTGCTCAATGTTCATTCCCCATCACCAAGAACTGTCTGATGTGGTTTTTTTTGGATGTGTGATCTTCTAAGAGATTGCTTTTACCCCACTAAGGGGAAAGTCATGGACTTTTTAAGAGTTCAGTCTCCTTTCTCCCATCCTCCCACCAGATCATTGTTTCCATCATCTGCACATTTGCATAATTCCTTTCCTTCATGCCTTTCCCAAGAATTCTAATTTATTTGCCATTTTTAACAGTTCTGTGGTACTTTGAGAGATTTGGAAAGAGCAGAAGTTCCCTGAACACAAAACCTTTGATATTTCCAGCCATTTCCTCATTTCTATTTAGGTCAACACCTGTTTGGGGTGGGAAGCTCAGGGCAGGGAGTTTCTTTCCTGGTCATTCCACTCAGCCCTTTGGATTCTCCCAGAGTCCAGCACATTCTCTGCTGTGTCAGATGTGCCCAAATGCCAAAATATATTAATTACCTTCCAAAAAGCTTACACGGAGCTTTGATTTCCTTGATGCACATAAATCTTGTTTGCTGTGAGTTCCTTTCCAGGTGCCTTGTGCTGAGATGAGGCTTTGGATATCTTTGGAGTCTTAGATCTCTCCTTCACAGGAGTTGTGAGATTGAAAACTTGCACTGAGGCACCTTCCTCTAATCCATATTGCACATGGAAATCCTATGGAATATGGGAGGTGGTGACAAATTTATTATTTTCACAAGGAGCCTTTGGCTCATCTTTCCCTGCAAAAATTCCTCTGCTTTAGAGATGTGCCTGATGATGTGGTCAGGCTGATTTGTCTTCTGAAAGGGGTAATTAAACAGAGGGATGGGATCTTGGGCAGGAATTGTTCCCTGGGAGGGCGGGCAGGCCCTGGCACAGGGTGCCCAGAGCAGCTGTGGCTGCCCCTGGATCCCTGGCAGTGCCCAAGGCCAGGCTGGATGGGGCTTGGAGCAGCCTGGGACAGTGGGAGGTGTCCCTGCCATGGCAGGATGGGATTAGATGATCTTTAAGGTCTTTTCCACCCCTACTCAGTCTCGGATTCTGAGACAACAAAAATCTTGTATGGGGGGGCACTTTAGGGGTGCCTTCACTCTATACTCAGAGACTTCTTTTTCCCTTGATCCGGGAAAACCCAGAAATGAGGATGTTCGGTGCTTTTCTCATGCAGGAGTCTGGGCTGGATCTGAAATTCCCTTTGTAGTCTGCTGCACTCCACAGTCTCCAGTGTTTTCCTAGGCTCGGAAACCTCCTTGCTCTGCTTCCCCACTCGGTTTTTCCTGCTTCCTCTGTGGAATGTCCTGCCAGGAGATGGTCCTGAACAGACCCCGGGGCTTCCTGCAGCACCAAGGCCTGCCACAGACACACCTGCAGCACCAGGCAGCAGTTCCCCTGGATTACTCTCCATCTCCTTTCTCCTTCTTCCCCTGTCCTGTCCCTTCTTTTCCTCTTCCCCTTTCCCCCTTCTCCTTTCTTTTCCTCTTCCCTCCACTCCTTCCCTGACTTACGCTTAAATTTCCCAATTCCAGGCACTTTCCCATCACCTTCCAGGTTCTGCCCCGCGGTTTTGGAGGCAGCCGTGCAGCACGGGCTGTTGTGCAGCCCTTGCATCTCCCGCAGGCTGCCCTGACTGACTGAGGCTCCCTTCACTCAGCGCCGTCTGCCGTGCCTGCCGACGTTCCCTCTTTTATTATTATTATTATTCCGGCTAGGAATGATATGTTGTCTTTAAATCCTTGCTGACTGCTTAAAATTCTCCCACATCTTTGGAGTGTTTAATTATTCCCCTTCAGGAGCGGGTTTAAATTGACTGACTTCCTTTCAGGCTCTGATTTCACATGGAATGGCAGCGCTGCTGAAATTATTCCAGGCTCCCTCCCTCCCTCCCTCGTGCTGCTGGCTGACCTGGGAAAAGCAACACTCCCAACCCAACCTTCCCTCCTCCAGCTGCCTGGAATTCCATGCCTTGCTCCTTTTCCATCCCCGCGGATGCAGCGGGGCAGGGACGTGGGGCATCCCCGCAGCAGCGGCGCGGGTTTAGGCCGGCTTAAAGCCTGGGTGGTATTTTGGTCCCGGCTTTGTCTCTAGCTCCCTTCTCCAGGGGGATTGCTGATGTTCATTAGCTGCTAATTGGTGCTGGCGAGCTGCGACTTCTCCCCCCCAGCCTCGCAGCTCCTCGGAGCAGCAGCCGGTGCCTAATTGCTGAGTCTGAGTGAAGCTGGGGGTTCACAGAGATTGCCCGACTTCTGTTCTCTGCCTTTGCTTGACAATTACGTGCGGTTTTGATTAGGAAAATTTTGATGGGTTTTACTGTTCGAGCTCTTTGATGTTTGGAGGGAGCTTTAGCTGCGCCGCTGTGCTGCTCCTGAAAAAAAAAAAACGTGCCAGAGCATTCCCGAGGCACGGGAAAAGGGGAAATAGCGGAGCAGTGCCTTTGGAGGGGCTTTTGTAGCCACATCTCTGCTCCTCGTGCTCACCGTCCCAGGCACAAACAGGGCCTGGCGGGTTTTCCCCAAAAAACCAGTTTGAATCTGTTGGTTTGCCTGACTGAATCAAATTTGCCTGGGAAATGCCCCAATTTTGACCCCCTAAGCTGCTCTTGAGTGGATTTCTGTGAGCAGAAAACAGGGAGAGGTTGGTGCCTGATTCCTGGTTGGAATAACTCAAACGGGAGGAGCAGGCTCAGGGTTTAACATAGTCCATTTTGTTCCTGAGACACCATTCAGCCTCTTTATCAGAACCAAAACGGCTGTGCGAGGATCCAGACCCTCAAATCCAGGAGCTCTGGGCATGTGAAAATGTGGGGTTTTAGGGAATTTTGCAATCAGCATGTCTGAGACTGTGATTTTTGTTGGTTTGCCTGCTTGAATCGAATTTGCCTGGAAAATGCCCCACTTTTGACCCCTTAATCTGTTTTTGAGTGGATCTCTGTGGGTAAACATGGAAAACAGAAGGAGGTTGGTGCCTGATTCCTGGCTGGAATAACTCAAATTGGGGGAGCAGGCTCAGGGTCCATTCTGACCCTGTAGCTCTCCCTGTCCCAGTGCTTGAGGCACTCCCAGACCCAAAACTGCTGTGCAAGGATCCAGAAACTCCAATCCAGGAGCTCTGGGCACACGAATATGTGGTTTTTTAGGGAATTTTGTGATTGGCATGTCCAAAACAACGGTGTTTGGTGGTTTGCCTGCTTGAATCAAATTCATGGATGGGGTGGCAGAGGCCCCTGAGCCCACAGGTTGGATTTTTGTGGATTTTTTTTTTCTCTTTAAGAAGGAATTCTCTTATTTCTGTGCTCTGTGGATTTGTTTTGCTGCTCTCCCAGCACCCCTGTGCATGGCCAGGACTTGTCCTCTGCCAAGTTTCACAGCCTAAGCCTTGAGCCTGGCTTAGCCCAGTGTTTTAAACCTAAAGCTTGGCTTTATTTCATGTTAGATTTCTGAACCCCAGCTGCCAGGCACCGAACTTCTTGAACTGGAGAAGGGATTTTTGATAATTGTGGTGTTTTTTTCTGACTTGTAAATTCCAAATGCTTCTCATTGCACCATTTATGGCCTAAATCATTGCAAAGCTGAGCTGCCCTTTATTTTACACCCACCTCCGGTTCCTTCCTGTGCTCCTAATATTCCATAGGGTTTCTGACAGCTCCAAGGACCTCATATAAACCAAATAAAAGGGGAAAAACAAGGACAAGGCCATCACTGTCCCTGCTGCTCCCCAGATCCAGCTGGGATTCACAGAGGGATGTGAGAACCAAAGGAAGGATCGGGATAAATCCTCCTGTCAGGGCTGAGAAAAGTGACTTTTAAACCCAAAATAACCTCAGTGTTTTCTCAAGTCTCTCTCAATGTTTCCCTTTCTGGATTTTGGCCCTTGAAGGTGCCGCATCACCACTCTCGGATGCCAAAAGTTATCCCAGAGCAGGCTCATCCAAACTTGTGGGGAGGGATCTGGTGCTCAGTGCAGACAGGAGCTGCCCCAGTGAGATCTCTCAGGGCAGCTCATCCACCCCGCTGAGGCCTGGAATGGTCCTGCAGGGGGGAATTGCAGGAAATCAGGAGAGGAGAAACAGCATTGCAGTGCCAGGTGGGATTCCCCCTCCCTGCTGGGGATTGTTTGGAGGTATTTTAATAAATCCTGTCCAGCAGCTCCCACTGGCAACCAGTTAAGGGCTCTCCAAGAAGATTCCAGGGATGTGGAGGCTCCTGGATGCTGCTGAGGTCCTCACCCTGAGGGAATAACGTGTTTCCTTCCCAGCCAAGGCTGAGGAATCCAATTGTGCTCTTCCCCCTAATTGAAATGAAAAATGCTGCCATATCAAGCCATTGAAAATATTACAAGCTTATATCTTATTAATTTACTGTGGGAGCTGTGCCCTGAAATGTGAATCAAATCCTGAATGAGATTGTTTGAGGTAATTCACAGGTTTGGATTTGCAATGTCCTCCCTTTTTGCTGGAATTTGTTGTTGCTGGGTAGGATGACAGCCTGGAGATGAGACCTCATTTTAGATTTTACAGATGCTGCGAGTGTGAAAATGAATGAAACCTAAGAGTGTAATGTTGCATGTTATTCAATTATTATCCTTCAGCTGGGGCCAGGGAGCTGCTCCAACATGAAATCCAGGCTGGAGAAGCAGGAGACAGCACAGAGACTCTGAGGAAGCGCAGAATGAAACTCAAGCATGGAAACTGCTGACCTGCAAAGGATGGAGCTCCTCGAGCATATAATGGGCTGAGCCCTGAGGTCCAATCCAGGTTTTCCAAAGTAAATGCAGTTTCCATGGAGTTCAGGGTGTTCTCCCCTCCGGCTGCTCCGAGGGAGAGCCGGGTGGATCCACACAGACTGAGCAACTCCTCAGGAGAAGGTTTTGCTTTCCATCAGAGTGGGAAATGCATGGAATTGGCTCCAAACCTGTGGGTGCTGGATCCATGGATTGTCCCTGAGGGGGATCATCAGGAGGGACAATGGGGCCTCTCATTTCAGTGCTGCCCAGAGGAGCTGGGGCTGCCCCTGGATCCCTGACAGCGTCCCAGGCCAGGCTGGAACAGCCTGGGACAGTGGAAGGTGTCCCTGCTCATGGCAGGGGTGGAATGGGATGGGCTTTAAGGCCTCTTCCAACCCAAACTGCGATTCTGTGATTTCCATAGCAGCTCGTGCCACCCTCTCGGCGTTCTCTGGGGCTGGTGAGGATGTTGGTGCTGGCTGCACCTCCCCTGCTTGCAGAGCAGCCACATTCCCTGCTCCAGGCCCATCCCATCCCATCCCATCCCATCCCATCCCATCCCACTTTTCTGCCACAGGGACCATCCCCAGCCAGCTCCCGTCTCCCACAGCAGCTGGGAAGGAGCAGACACGAGCACAGAGCTGTGCCTTGGCTTTGGGGCCATGGAGGGTTGTTTGCTTGATGAAATTTTATTTTTTCCAAGCACTGCTGCATTTTTTTTGTCCAAACCCCCCCTTTTCCTTCAGGAGGCCATTTGTCCCGGGATCCCTGCTGCTGCTCCCAGAGGAAGCAGCAGTGCAGGCCCTGGGGATGGATGGAGCCTGCCAGGATCCTTGTGGCAGACAGGAGAGGATGGAAGCCTCCAGTGCAGGCTGGGAGAGAAAAGCTGCTGAGGGAAGGGAGCTCCTGGGGCTGGGAGCAGCCAGCCTGGAGAGCAGCAACCAGTACAGCCAGCCTGGTTCTGGGAGCTTCTTCCCACATTCCAGCCACGCACAGCCCTCAGCTGGCAGCACTGACAGCCCGGGGGGAGCAGCCAGAGCTGGCTGAGCATGGACTCCACAGCGAGGGCTCAGAAAACCCCCAGGAATGGCAGAGGGGAGGCCAGGACATTCCCAGTGTGTCCTGGAGCCTCTGCGAGTTCCTCCATCACTCCGGCAGAGCTGTGCTTGGCTGCTCAGAGCCCTCAGAGGGGGATTTTTGCTGGGCCCCCTTTCCCAGGGATCAGTGCTGGGGCAGCTGTGGCTGTAGGGTCATGGTGGGAGTGCAGAACCTGTTTCTGAGCTGGTTCTCCTTTTCCCAGCCTTTGTTGCCTTGCCAGGCCGTGGCTGCAGTGACACTCTGGACCAGTTTTCACGGTAAAATTCCCCAAACCTGTGGATTTGATGCTTTTTATCCAGCATTAGGGAAGGACGTGCTGCTGGGGCCTTTTGTGTTGTGGGGCATCACCCAGGCAGGAGCTGCCCCAGGGTTTGGACTTGGGCACCCTCTTCTTTGATGCTCTGTTCCCCAGCCCAGCAGCTCATCCTGCTAATTATAAATATAAATAATGATCATTTACTGCAAAACTGCCTCCTGGAGGGCCGGCAGGTCTCCCAAAGTCAGGGATGTGAGCCCCATCCCGTCCTTCCCTGGCTGGGTGTGAGTGTCGCTCTGCAGGTGCTCCCTGCCGGGTTCTCCCCTCTCCGCCTTCAGCGCTGGCTCCACCTGTGCTCCCGTCCAGCCTCTCTGGCTCCTGGGAGCACGTGCACCCCTACAGCACCCTTGGGTGCATGCTGAGCACCCAGGAGCTGCTGCAGGGGCAGAGGGGGCCGTTAACAGCAGGATCCCATTTTCCTGCCTCCCTGTGGGCAGCAGGAGCAGAAGGAAGGCTGGGAAGGTCAAGCTGAGGTTGGAGCAGATTGTGCACTCACAAAGGGAAAAAAGGAGGCTTAGGGAAGCCCTGAAGCTGTTCTGCTCCATCTTTCTCTCCACACAAGTTGCCATCCTGCAACGAGAGGTGCCATGAAGGTGTTCTGGGCTTTCCTCCCTCCTGCTGCCCCTTGTCCAGCCAGGCTTTCCAGGCACAGTTCCCAGAGAGAAAAACCTGGTTTGGACACAAAGACAGATCCCAGAAAACGTGAACTCCAGGCTTGAGGCTCGAGAAGGAGAAAGGTGAAGCCCTGTGTGTCCGGGGAAGGTCCAGGGATCCCTCAGAGGCTGGCGATGGATGATCAGCAGCGCGGAGCTGTCCAGGGGCTGCAGGAAGGGCTTGGATGCAGAGGATGTGCTGCAGGGCTGAGGCTCCCCGGCAGCAGCTCCGGATTGTGCAGCGCTCTCAGCTCGTTCCCGGTGCCCTTCCCTGCTCCTGCCACCTGGCTGGGATGCGGAGCATCTGCTGCTGCCCCTTCCCAGCTGTTTGCTTCTTCCTGCTCGGGCCCGGCCCTGCAGGGCAGCTCTGTCCCCGGGGACGTGTGTCCGTCCCAGCCGTGCGCCTGGGCTCCTGCCCGCTGCTGCTTTCCCAGCAAGGAAAACCGCTCCTGGCCTTGGCTGAGGGACCCCGGGGGCCGGGGATGGAGGGATGGCAGGAAATGTTCATCCTTCATCCAAGGCAAAGCCACGGTGCTCAGGGAGCTGCGAAGGGGAACGAAGAGGAGGAAATCCAAGGCCAGTGTGCCGAGGAGGGGATGGAGACATCAAGGATGGTGCCACAGAGCGGCTGCAGGAGGAGCTGCTGGAGTGCCAGGGAGGGTCAGGAGCGCTCTGGTGTGCCCGCAGGCCTTGGCCCAGCATCCAGGGCTGGAAAAGCCGATCTCATCCAGCAGTCTGGGGCAGAACGAGCACCCCGGGGCCGCGGTGGTTTTCAGCTGGCACCTGCAGCCCCGAGCCAATTTAGCATGAAAATGCTCAGTGTAAACACCCCGAGCATTCCCGGCCCTCTGTCCTTGCCGTGACATTCAGCATTTAGCATGTCTTGGAGGGCTTTTGGCACCACAGCAGGGAACCACACGGATTTCTCTGGAATGAAAGCAGGAAGAGCATTCGGGTGTCCAAAATGACCATTTCTGCTCTGTTAATGTTGGACAAATATTGACTCCTGGCCACTGCAAGTCCAGCCCTTCACTGCTGAATGCTCAAGGCTACTTGGATAAACAAATGCTTTCTCACGAATATTCTTATTTTAACACATCCCCAGCATAATAATGGCAGGGATGAAGGCTCATTATGCTTTTTCTCCTGCTGGCAGTTGGAGGTGACATTGTGTGGCACTCGGGTGGCACAGGAAAGGAGTGTCCCACTGGGGAGGGTCACTTGTCCAGGGCACAGGGCAGCTGTACAATTCTTGGTCTCTGCTTGACCCTGAGCAATACAAAAATAAATTGCAATTCCTGCTCTGGCATGAGGGAGGGAGGAGCAGCCAGCACAGGCCTGTCCGTGGCACAGCTGCCATCATTCATTCAGGGCTGATGGAGCTGGTGCCCACAGCCCAGGTGCCGCAGGTGAGGAGAACCTGGATTCAATTCCTGGATTGCTCCCCAGAATCTCCTTCCCAGCAGTGAGGGTGCCTGGCTGGGGTTCAGCCTGGGACACCTCGGCTGCAGGAGCCCTGTGACCCTTCCTGCCTCTGCAGCCCTGGGCCAGAGAGCCAGGGGTGACTGTCCTGTGCCACCAGGGCGTGGCAGTGCCACATTCCTGCTGGGTGGGACACACCAGGAGCTCCCTGGAGAGCTGGCAGGGGAGAATCATGGAATTAGAGAATGGTTTGGGGTGGAAGGGAGCTTAAAGCTGATTTGTTCTACCCCCTGCCATGGCAGGGACACCTCCCGCTGTCCCAGGCTGCTCCCAGCCCCAGTGTCCAGCCTGGCCTTGGGCACTTCCAGGGATCCAGGGGCAGCCACAGCTGCTCTGGGCACCCTGTGCCAGGGCCTGCCCACCCTGCCAGGGAACAATTCCTGCCCAATCTCCCATCCAGCGCTGCCCTCTGGCAGTGGGAGCCATTCCCTGTGTCCTGTCCCTCCAGCCCTTGGGAATTGTCTCTCTCCGTGTTTCCTGCAGCTCCTTCAGGCCCTGCCAGGCCACACTGAGCTCAGCCCAAAGCTTCTCCTGTGCAGGTGAACAATGGCAGCTGTGGCAGCCTTTCCTCCCAGCAGAGCTGCTCCAGCCCTCTGCTCATCCTGGTGCCTCCTCTGGCCTGGCTCCAGCAGCTCCAGCTCCTTCCTGTGCTGGGCCCGGGGCTGGGGCAGCTCTGCAGGTGGGGTCTCACCTGAGCACAGGGGCAGAAGCAGCCCAGGGCTCGGGGGGTGCTGGAATGGGAAAACATCCTGGCTTCCAAATGTTCTTCAGCTCCAATGCTAAAATATTCTCGACACACACCCTGGGTTAGAACAGCCCCCCCTAATCCTGGCAGCTGCCCCAGGGTCCATTTCTGCTCCCCCCTGTTGGGATGGGAATGCAGCTCAGGGTCAGCCGGCCTTGGAGTCAATAGTTCTCCTAAGGTGACCTTGCTGAGCACCTGGGGACACTTCCTGCTCCTCCTGGTCCCATCAGGAGCCTCCTCCTGCTGCAATCTGTCCCTCCAAAGTGGCTGGGAACAGCAGCATCCCACCTGGCACCGCTGTAGGGGCATTTTCCATGGATCCAAATGGTTCCGCAGGGTGGGGCTGATAGCGAGGGGAGGCTCTGGAAATGATTTGGGATAAACCAGAAGCAGAGGGAGCAGAGGATGAGATTTTCCAGAAGAGCTCTTCCAGAATAACTTCCCCTGTGAACATTCAAGCCCAGAATAAAAATTCACCTTCTTAATTCCGGTCTAATTTCTCTAGTTATTTCCAATGACTCCTTGCTCAAATTCTGTACATGATCTAAAACTTGTGCCTGCCCCTGTCCCCCTGATGAGATCACCCCGAATCCCGAGGAGATGAATTCCTGGCTCCCCCAGGCATCCTGCTTATTCCTTAATCCATTTACAGTGTTTTGATTCCATGGTGATAAGGACGTTATAAATGCTAATTGATAAATGAGATCGGCTTTAGATTGGCTCATGCAGGGCAGAAATAGTCAAATGCATACAAAATTGTTATTATTTAAAACTCAACAGGGCTTCCCAGTCCTGGATAAACTCCGGGAAAGCTCGTCCTTCCTCGTGTCATGGCTGGATGCTGGGAGCTCCCGGGCCTTCCAGGATGGTTGGGAAAACTCCATGGGATTGAGGAACATCTGTCAGATATCTCAGGTTCAGGATGGGCAGTGCCAAGGCTTTAATCTGCCCTTTCCCTCTCTTTGCTCCCTTCCCCGAGGAGGATCAGCCCAGCCAGGCACCGGCTTGGGAAGGAGAAAATTGGTTCAGCTCATCCCAAGGACAAGCTGGAGGTGGCTGGACTTTTGGATCCAGTCCCTCAAAGGTGTTTTGTTCACAGCAGGAGCAGAAAGGGGCTCCAGGGAGAGCTCAGAGCCCTTTCCAGGGCTTAAAGGGGCTCCAGGAGAGCTGGAGAGGGGCTGGGGACAAGGGATGGAGGGACAGCACACAGGGAATGGCTCCCACTGCCAGAGGGCAGGGCAGGATGGGATACTGGGCAGGAATTGTTCCCTGTGAGGGTGGGCAGGCCCTGGCACAGGGTGCCCAGAGCAGCTGTGGCTGCCCCTGGATCCCTGGCAGTGCCCAAGGCCAGGCTGGATGGGCCTTGGAGCAACCTGGGACAGTGGGAGGTGTCCCTGCAAGAGGTTTAACATAATGAGCTTTAAGGTTCCCTCCAGCCCAGAACATTCCATGATTCTATGAATGCAAACATCATTTTAGGTTTTTGCAATTATTTTTACTTCTCTGCTGTTTATTTTTCTTGAACACCCAGCCTGGTTTGACTCCTGCTGTGTCCATGGGCACTCTGGAAGTGCCCTGGATGTGTGCTCAGCTCCTGCGGGGAATGGTGGCTCTCCTTGGGCTCGCCACAAACCGAGTTTACAGTCAGAAAAACATCCCAAATTTATACAAACCGTCACAGGCTTGCTCCAAATGGAAGATTCACAACCTTCTCTGTCCCAGCTGGAGGCTCTGGCTCCAGATTTTCCAGGGATTGATGGCCTCTCCTCCCAGTCCTGCCCCAGCCCTGCCCAAGGCTGCCATCCCCTGCTCCTTGCAGGGATGCTCCGGCGCTGCCGAGCCCCACATCCCATGGATGCTCCCATCCCCGGAGCCGAGGGCACCCTGGGGAGTCTGCAGAGCCTTCCTGAGCCCTTCCCTCCCCTTTTCCATGTGAGCAAAGGCCGGGCGGTGCCGGGGTGCCAGCCTGGGCTCCCACGGGTGCCTGCTCCCCTCTGCGCTGTACCTCCCCCGGTCCTGCCCGCGAGAACGGCTGCCTGTCTCAAGCTCTGTTAAATCCATGGGACAAGGACGGAAGGGAGTAACAGGATGGGGTTAACTCCAGGCCTGGTGAAGGCAAGATCCAGCCAGCACAGCCTGGGAAATCCATCCCCAGAAAAATTCCCACTGTGACAAAGTGTGTGTGTGGGTCTGGGGGTGTCCCAGGGGGATTTGAGGGGCTCTTGGGCATGGGGGAGGGGAAATCTGGGGGATTTTTGCGGAAAAATTTGGGGATTTGGGAGAAATTTTCAGGGGTCTCATGGGTGGGGGAAGGCAGATAAGACATGTCTGTCACGACACCGGGAATTCATTGTCTTGGCGGCTTTTTTAGCTGCAGTCTCGGCATGAAAAATAGAAGCGAAATTCCCGGCTCAGCCAAGCCACGCAATTCCTGGCTCCTGTCGGGAGGAGCGGGCTCCAGACGCCGGGCTGGGCAGCCAGAGCGGCTCTGCTGCTATTTTTGCCAGACGCTGACACGAGTCTCACGGAGAAGGCGCAGCTGCCCCTGCCCGAGCTGCACCTCGGCCCCCGGAGCTGCGGCGGCACCCCCGGCACGCTGCTCCCGCCTCTGACCGCAGCGCTCCCCAAAAAGCCGCTGCCCCTCACCGGGACCGCGACTGTGCTTCCCAAAGTCCCCTGGAAGTGCCGGAGAGGTCGCAGCCCCATGTGGTGGGCACAGCCTCACCTGAGCAGCAGCACGGCTGGGATGGCGTCCTGAGGGGGATGGACATGAGACCTCATATTCCCAAAAATTTAGGGTTTCACCTGCCCTGATTTAGTCCATGGGGAAGTGTTGCAAATATTTTATATAGAATTATTTTTATACAGTATATTTATACTGTAAGCACAGCAATAAAATATTTTATATGATCTCCAAGACATTGGAATAAACAACCCCTGGGGATCTATCGGTCCAAAAGATAAATAATAAATCCATCAGGATTTATTAAAACTTCTGTTAATCATTACATCTTCAGCAAATCATCGCTCCTGGCCTTTCTGGACCTGGAAGCTGCAAGCAGAAAGCTTTGAACTAAAAGGCAGCACAAAAATTCGACGTTGGGAAGGCGATTTATGACCAGCAGTCACCAGCAAAGGCACAGGTGGATTTTAGTGGGAATGAGATTGCTCCAAAGGGTTTTTTGGAGTGGCTATGATGGTCACGAGGGAGAAGCAGCCCCGGGTTGTGCAGGGAGGGTCTCAGTGCCCACCCCACAGCCCCCAGTGGCTGCAGACCCGGCAGAACTCCCCATCTCCATCTTGTTTGCTTGTCGGAATTGCCAAAATTCCTGCTGTTAATGGCATCGGGGAAGAGCCATGCACAGCAATTAGCCCGGACTGGAGTTATCCAAAAATCACCAAGACAAAGCAAATGGATCCTCCTGTAAGCAGGACAAGATCTCCCAAAGAATATTCCTGTGCCTGGGCTGTCACTCACATGCTGGATCATTGCACAGTCCATCAAATCCCAGATTATTCCCATTCCCAGGGGGTTTTATGCTGTTTATGTTGAAAGGAGAGACATTCCAGGCACAAACCATCAGCTGGGACCAGGCCTTGGCCCAGAGTCCTTGCAGTGGCACCAGTGCTCAGAGCAAGCAAATGCATTTTCCCAGCAGGAAAACAGGCTGGGAAAGCAGGGAAATCATGGATAATTTGGTCCAGGAGCACTCTTTGGCAAAGAGACATTGGAATTTGGCGATGGCAGTGGTAGAACAGAGCCTTGTACTTCAGAAGGGCCTGGAAATACAGGGAAATATTCCTCAGGGAAAAAGGGTTGGCCTGGCAAAGGGAATGCTGGCTTTTGGCAGGAGGTTAGGTCAGGATAGGACTCCCAGAATGCCCTCAAATGAGGGAATATTTGTTGGGAAAAACAGATTGGAGGCAAATCAGCCCCTCCACTGCTTTTCCCTGGCCATCCCAGGTGGAGAGCGGCAATTCCAATATTGATTGTGCAGGATGGACTCACATGGACTGTAGACTTTGCTTGGCAAAGGCTTTTTCCCTGGATTTTGCCATGATCTGTGCTCCAGTACAAACAACCTGTACCAGGCAGGGTCTGGCTGTTCCCTGCACTCCTCCACTCCCAAAAGCTGTTTTTGGCAGGATCTGGTGGCTCCTAGATGGAAACAGAGGCTGCTCTGTGATCCCCAAGGATCCTATGCCCACATTCCACACAGGCTCGGTCACAAATGCCACCTGAGGCTTCCTTCTACCCAGAGCTGCAGGAATGGGAGGTCATGGGGGCAGGGACACCTCCCGCTGTCCCAGACTGCTCCAAACCTCATCCAAGCTGGCCTTGGGCACTCCCAGGGATCCAGGGGCAGCCACAGCTGCTCTGGGCACCCTGTGCCAGGGCCTGCCCACCCTCCCAGGGAACAATTCCTGCCCAATCTCCCATCCAGCGCTGCCCTCTGGCACTGGGAGCCATTCCCTGTGTCCTGTCCCTCCATCCCTTGTCCCCAGTCCCTCTGCAGCTCTCCTGGAGCCCGTTTGGGCACTGGAAGGTGTTGAAGGATTCTGCTTCATCATTTTAAATCTGCTTCCTTGTACCTTCCACTATCCCAGGCATCTCCAAGTCTTGTCCATCCTGGCCTTGGACACCTCCAGGGATGGGGCAGCCACAGCTTCTCTGGACAGCCCTGAAGTGAATTTTGGATGTCCCAGTGCTGCCGCTGCTGATGGGTTTGCAGAGCAGAATTTGGGCTGTTTGGGAGGCTCATCCCAGGCTTCAAACAGGGACAGAAGTGATGGGAAAAGGCAGCAAAGCCTTTGGGCCCCAGCAGAGCCACACGAGATTTCGGATGGAGGGAAATGAGATATCCGGGTCCCAGACATCCAGGATATCTCAGGCATCTCCCTGTGGGCACCATTCCATGTCTGGGCTGGCAGGGAATGTGTGCCCCAGCTCGGGGGGAATCGAGGTGGCAGCCCAGGAGTGCAGAGAGCAGCAGAGCTCCCCGAGCACTGTGGAACTCCTGGTGCCGGGTATGGATGTATTTGTGCATTCCTTGTGACATTTTTATTAGGATGAGGTAGTTCCCCTGAAGGGGGATGAATAATGGAGAGGCAGCCGTTGGAAGCAGGGAAGGAGGGAGGCAGGGGCTGCTCTGCCTGGAGACACCTCGCTGAGTGCGCCTCCCTTCCTCCCACCCCTCTTCCACATCCCACCTGCCCTCCCTTCATATTCCCAGACCCTCCCCCTCCTTCCAGAGGGTTTTCCATAGTCTCCTCCACTGCGTGAGCACCTGATGTTGGATCAAGGATGTGGAGCAGGGAAAGGAGCAGCAGGATGCTGCCAAGGGGGGGTGGTTAAAGGCAAGGAGTGGGAGTGGGGTGAGAAATCCCACCGGAGTATCCTGTGTGGATTTCTGGGAAGCCCTGAAAAGCTGAGAGCATGAGGGCAGCATGTCTGGGCTCACAGTCAGGGCTTGGGGGGCTCTGCTGTGCTTGTGGGGTGAGGGGGGGAGTGAATCCGCTGGGTTTGGAGGAATCTCCCCCTGGATACTGTGGATGGGAGCCACGGGCTGGCTTTGGAGACGGAAAAAACTCAACAGGATCAGTTTCCGTGGCAACCCTGCTCCGGAGCTGGAAGCAGCACCATGGCCCCATCCCTGCAGCCATGTGGGAAGGCCCTGCAAGGGTGGGGGGTTCCAGACAAAATCATGTTCCCATCCCTGCCTGGCACCAGGAAAGAGGCTGGAGTTGAATCTGCAGAGGATGGGATGTGGGGCTGGAGCCACCCATTCATCCCATCCCCTCCCACACCCCATCCCATCCCATCCCATCCCATCCCATCCCATCCCATCCCATCCCATCCCATCCCACACCCCATCCCATCCCACAGGGCAGGATGCTGGTTTTTTTTCTCATGGGGACCCCCTTTCCTCGCCATGCACTCCAAGAAAAAATCCCATGGGGATTTGGCACTGTGGACCTTCCCAGGATATCGGGATGGATGGATGGATGGAGGGATGGATGCATGGATGGAGGGTTGGAGGGATGGATGGAGGGATGGAGGGATGGATGGAGGGATGGATGGTGGAGGGATGGAGGGATGGATGAAGGGATGGACGGATGGATGGATGGAGGGATGGACAGAGGGATGGATGGTGGAGGGAATTTCTGCGGAATGCTGTAGCCACATTTGAGCCACAGGGATCAATAGCACCACATAAGGCCATTTATATCCCTTCAAAGGGAGCATCCAGGCTGGAATTAGTTACATTAAAATGTCTGTTGCTGAGTATTAATTGGGATATTAATATGTCACTGGAATGGACTTTATGGGCACCATAAATCCCGGGATTAATCAGGAGCATTCCTGGGCCTGGCTGTGGCTGCTCTGCTGGCTCAGGGCTGTCCTGGAGGGTGGCACGAGGCGCCTGCTGCCAGTGCCCCTTGTGCCACATCCCTGCCAAGCCCACACTGTGAGGTCCTGATGGGAGCTGAGGAGCAGCTCAGCCCCAGGAGGGCTGGAAGGGCACAATTTGGGCCTCTCCTCATTGGGATGGGGAAGGAGCGCTCAGGGTGAGAATCCAGGGGGCCTTTGGAGGGGAGGAGGGTGCACAAGGGATCTGGAGGGGCTTTGGGGTTTCCCAATGGGACAGTGCTGGCCCTGCAGGGGACACCCAAACAATGGGACTGGGCACTGGCTGTGTCCCCAGGCACCCTGAGCTGCTGGGCTGGGCCCTCCAGGGGCAGCAGCTGCAGCTCAGAGCGCTACCAAGGTGCCACCCACCCACCGAAGTCAGACACGGCAGCGCAGGGACAGTCCTGCAGCTCCCAGGGTTGGCTGGCTCTGGGTGTTCCTTTTCTCCCCCTTACCTTCTGTGGCTGCTGCTGTCACACCATGGAATTGTGGAATGGGTTGGAAAAAAACATAAACTCATCCAGTGCCACCCCCTGCCACGGCAGGGACACCTCCCACTATCCCAGGGTGCTCCAACCTGGCTTTGGACACTGCCAGGGATCCAGGGGCAGCCACAGCTCCTCTGGGCACCCTGTGCCAGGGAGGAATTCCTTCCCAATATCCCATCTAAATCTACCCCCTGTCAGCTTAAAGCCATTCCCTGTGTCCTGTCCCTCCATCCCTTGTCCCCAGTCCCTCTCCAGCTCTCCTGGAGCCCCTTTAGGCCCTGGAAGGGGCTCAAGCCCTTCTTTAAAAAGACACATTCACCTTTCCGGTTGCTTCAGGTTATTTTTGGTTCTTGCCATGAATAAGGTAAAAACAAAACCAAAGAGGGATATAAACCTTCCCTGGAATGTGAGCTCCATGCTGCTCAAGGGGCTCCTGCCAGCACTGGCAGGGGGAGACTGCAATCTCATCCCTGAGTCACCCTGCCCCTGGCTCTTGTGGGGTGGCCACAGAAGGGAAGCAATCCTGGTTTTCCATGCAATATTTAAGTGGATCTAAGATACAGCTGGCATCCATCCACTGCAAACAAACAGCCGTGCGAGAGCTGAGCTGTCAGTGAGTGCCGATGAAATTCCTATGAAAACAAGGGAGAAAAACATGGCTTTCAACGTGAAATTTATCACAGAAACATTCTCCCTTTGCTTTAGAGAGTCTCCAAGGGCAAATCTTGGACCTTCCAGCCCCTTTGCTCAGAATCACCATGGACAGGGACACAGTGAAAGGGCAATTATTGAGTTGGTGATGCTGGATTTTGAATTTTTGTTGGTTTTTCGGAGAGTCAAAGGAAGAGAGAAGCAAACAGACACAAGGGAAGAAAAGGGCAGGGAGAAAAAAGGTAAAAATATCATTTGCCGTCGACTTTGGCTTAGTTGCTGAAAAATGTCAAGGCTCCAACCTGCTCCTGTTTGAGATTTGAAGGGAAAGCTTTGGCACAGGGCTGGCAGCAGCGAGTTTACCGCGGGATCCACGCCAGACACTTTTCGGGATGAGATGACAGGAGCAAGAGCAGGAGATGATGTAGGAGGAAGAAGTGCACCCCAGCAGGGGCTGGCAGAGGGGCCAGCTGGGCCACCTGGGGCCATTTGCCACCCCAGTAATGCAGGGGTGACACCCTCGACCCAGACTGTTCCCTCTCAGAATTCCCAGCTCCTCATCCACATCTACATGGAGAACTCCTCCTCCCTTCCCTTCAGTGACTCACCCAGAGTGGAGGAGAAAAAAAGCACTTTATTCCTCAACATTGTTATTTTGGGTCCGGGGAAAACAGATTGTTCACGAGGCAACAAGAGAACAACTTGCCAGACACATGGAGAGGTCACGACGCCCTGATTCATCTCCCGATCCTGGCAGGAATCTCGAGCCATTTTGGATGTCTTTATCCTGGCAGTGACTCACATCAACTGCTCCCAAGCACCTTTCCAGAGCCTCCTCACTCCTCCGGGGCTGGGAATCATTTGCTTGAGGTGAGGAGAGCGCCAAGCTCTTGCCAGGTGTCTTTGCCTCCCCTGAAATGAGAGAATTCCGACAAATCTGTGTTTAATACCTGAGCTCGGAGTGCAAAATGGGAACAGGTTCCTCCCTGAACCCGTGCACACCAGAGGGCTCTGTGATGGATCCCCCTTTTGTGTGCGAGTGACGCTCTTCAGCCTCACCTTCTGGAGCAGGAGGATTCTCCGGGGCACGTCTGGGATGGGAGCCCGGCAGAGCAGCGGAGCTCCTGCCCAGGCAGGGGGAGGGCGCTGGGAGGAATCAGGGGAGGTGCTCTGGGGGATCCTGAGGCTGGATAAAGTGAGATCCCCTGGAGAGGGGCTGGGGGGAGTTTGGGAACTCCAGATTCGGTGGGAGTGGGTGGAGATCAGTGGTCTGCGGAGCAGGGATGGAGTCAGAGAGGCCCTGGCATTGTGTGGGTCCTTGGAGAGGCGGAGGAAAGGCCGCCTTTCCCCTTGCTCATCCCACGTGGTGCCTGGAGCAGTGGAGGAACAGGGAATGTCCCCGACACCGCCAGGCTGGTTGGCATCACTAACATGTCCCACCCAAACTGTTCCGGGAAGATGGAGCTGAGGTTCAAGGAATTTTTCTCCTGAGTGCAGGAGCAGGAGGGCTCCTTCCATCATAAACCATCCTGGCTAAGGATGCAGGATGTGTCCGTGCATTGATCCAAGCAGGAAAACCACAGATATGCAGCTGCACCCACTCTATTTACAGTATTTTACTGGGCTGTTTTTTTGGTGTTTTTATTGCACTATAAACCAGGAATAAGTGATCAGAAACAGAGGAATTCAGTTCTCATCTGCCACAACCAAGACAGAGAGAGAAGCGGAGCCATAAATCGCAGAGTCCATAAAAAATTCCAGCGTATCCATGGAAGTGCTGCGGAGCAGACTCCAGGTAATGATAAAACTGAACACAATTACGGAGGAAAAAAATTATTTAAAAAATCCTGGATAGTCTCCGCTGGGGAACGTTGCTGATGTGCAGTTAGGTGGCTGGATGGAAAAATATCCACATTAAGTGAGGGAAGTGGGAATAATGTTGAGTTTGGCAACAAATCCCATGCAGGGCACGTCTGGGAGAAGGAGCACCAAGGTTTTCCCTTCGTTCTCTCTGAGGTCACCTCATCCTGCCCAATTTATGGGACGCACTCAATCCCAATCCCAGCTGGATGATGGTTCTCTCTTTCCCCTGCCACCTGTGAACACCAGCTCCCAAATTCTGACCGCAAAACTCCACAGGCTGCAGCTCTTGGTGAGGAAAACTCCCTCAGATCATCCCTCCCTCCGTTTTCCTTCTTGTGAGTGAGTTGGAGGGGTCCAAGTGCATTGTCCAGGTAATTTTGGTTAATCAAATTCCCATTCCATGTCCTAATGGCTCTTGGATCTCATTTCCCTCAGTGCATCTGCAAATTCAAGTGCTCAATGACACAATTTATTAAGGAAAACTTGTTTTATGTTAACTTTAAAAATTAGGGAATTGAAAATAAAGGTGATTAACAGAGCCTGCAAAGATCCAACACTGGTAGGGAATTTTTAGGACTTCACTGGGAATCAGTAAATCTCATCAATGAATAAATGTTAGATCAGAATTAATATTAGCAGAGTGGCAACTTATCCTAATTATTGCATAACCTATTTTGGAGGGGTAATTTTTATATCAGCATGAGCTGCTGGTCTTTAATCTTTCATTAATTTCATTCATAGCCTTCTCTTAATTTGCCAATCAAGCTTTATATTTGAATTAAAAGCTCGGGGACTTGGACGTGTCAAGTCAACCAAACGATTTCAAAATTGGGATTTAGGAATTTCGACAGTTCCTTAATTACTGCAAACATGAAGTGCATTCACAGCTGCCTTTCCTTCTCCATGATCCTCCTGATCATTCCCTTCTGCCCACCACTTTGTCTACCTTGTTTTTTCCAGGAACAGGCACAGCAAAAAAAGGTTTTGTGGCAAGGAAAACAGAAATCGGGCTGGGGAATAAAGGCCTGGTTTGCACCACGTGTTCTGCAGGTCCCAGCTCATTAGGGTACCTCTAATTGGTGGAATTATTATTTATCAAGGCTTGTCCTTTCCAGTTTGACTTTCAGACCCGGGACTGGAGCCTGGGGTGGGACCAGTCCCTTCTGCCACTCCTGCAGTTGGGGGACAAGAGGAAACGGCCTCAGAAAGGGGAGATTTATAGCAGATAAGCAAAGAAATGGTCATT
The DNA here is from genome assembly GCA_013397315.1 of Donacobius atricapilla. Taxonomy (NCBI): domain Eukaryota; kingdom Metazoa; phylum Chordata; class Aves; order Passeriformes; family Mimidae; genus Donacobius; species Donacobius atricapilla. The sequence goes on along the minus strand of WBMY01008195.1, from coordinate 294,221 downwards.
TTTAGGGTGGCCAGGCACTGGAATAGGGTGCCCACGGAGTGGGGAATCCCCATCCCTGGAAAGGTTCAGGACATGTCTGAGTGTGGTGCTGGGTGATGGTTTTGGGGTTTGAGTGTTCAAGGGGCAGTGATGGGTGCTGCTTTTGGGGTTTAGGTGGGGCAGAGGCAGAGCTGGGTGATGGTTTTGGGGTTTAGAGGTTCCAGGGGCAGAGCTGGGTGATGGTTTTGGGGTTCCAGGGCAGTGCTGGGTGGGTGGTTGGACTGGATGGCCTTGAAGGTCTCTTCCAACTTCGATGGTTCTGTGGCTGCTGAAGTGACTCCTGTTTGGTTTTCCTCTGCCATTTTCCATCACCAGATGGGATTTTGGGAGGGAATTCCTCCCTGGGAGTGTGGGCAGGCCCTGGCACAGGGTGCCCAGAGCAGCTGTGGCCACCCCTGGATCCCTGGCAGTGCCCAAGGCCAGGCTGGATGAGGTTTGGAGCAGCCTGGGACAGTGGGAGGTGTCCCTGCCATGGCAGGGGTGGCACTGGATGGGCTTTGAGGTCCCTCCCAACCCACTCTGGGATTCTCTGCCCACCCTACAGGGTCATATTTGCCAGATTTCCCATCCAAGGCAGGGTCAGGGCAGAGTGTGGGATCAGGAGGAGGGAGACCCCGTTATCACAGCAGGCAGGAGCACCCTGGGGACAGGCAGGTCACTGCTGTCAGCCCTCAGGGGCTCCAGCCATGCATCTTCCTCCTGTGCTCTCCTAAAGCCACTATCAGGGGACCTCCATGCCCAGCTGCTGCTCCTGGGCAGGAATATCATGAATATCAACATTCCTGCTGTGTTTGCAGAGCTGGACACTCGATGCTGTCCCATCCACAGGCACTGCTGGTTTTCCAAGGACTATATCCCATGTATTTGTAATTTATGGGTGTTCCAGAGGGGAGGGCAGGGAGTAGGGGCAGGAATCCTCACCTGGAGCTGGGGCCTTGGGATGCTGCTAAATCCTGTGAGGACAAAAGGATCCCTTCCCTCTTGTGCTCAGCCTTTTCTTTCTCACATTGGCCACGACAATTGGAGAGCCCCAAGACCCTGCAGCTCAAGCTGTGAATTTATCTCACCAAAAAAGCCCTTTTATTTTCTGCTGGAGAGGAACCAGGGCCCTGAAAATCCAGGAACCTGTGGCCTCAAATGACTTTGTCCCTCGCAGGCTTCCCTGAGACTGGAGACACCTCAGGCGGGACTGGGGGACAGTGGCACAGCAGAGCTGGGGCACAGGAGCCCAACCCTGCCCATCCTGCCCATCATCGCAGGGCTGCTGCTCCTGCGAGCCACAGGGAGAGCCAGTTCAACCCCCTGGCACCAATCCCAAATTCCAGGGCTGAAGGGATTCCCAAAGAGAGCCCAGGAGAGGGGCAGAGATCTAGGGTGGAGCAGGCACTCAGCTGGGGACGGAATTTCGCTCTGGAAATGAGGAAATCAACACTGGACCTTGAGAATCCAAACGCTTTCCCTGCCCAGGGTGTCCTGAGCACCAGCTGGGACCCGAATCCAGCTGGGCTCTATCTCCATCTCCTTATCCCCAAGAAGCAGCAGCATCACAGACTGCTCTGGAGTCACATTTTAGCATCCTGTGAGGAGCTCCCGACCTGAGCCAAGCAAAGGGAGGCTCCCAAATTCCCGGTTTGTGCAGCAGGGCTGGGAAGGCAGACAGAAGCACTCTGCAGGTGCCTCTGCTCTGCGCACACCGAGCCGCAGCCGTGGCACTCCCCTCCTTTCATCTTCGGGGTGTAAATGCTGCAGCTCTGGCAGCAGCCTGAGGGCAAATTGTTTGGGAAAGTTTGAGCAAAGCAGGTTCAGCTGCTTCAAAGTAGGAAGTGGCTGACAAAAATACATAATTGCCTTCTTAAGAAAATAAAAAGCAACTTTTTTTGGCAGATTGGCAAGTACACACTTCCTACGCGCTCTCCCTTCTACCCAAAACATGATTCCAGCCTTACTTTTATTTCAGGAATGATGAATTATGAAGGGCTCTCCCCTCCCTCTTCCTCTGCCTTTTTCTCTGCCTCTGACTCCTTCTCTCCCTCCCCACCCTAACCCGGGCTGTGTTTGTTTATAACCTCCACACGCAGACCTGGCTCTAATTTGCTTTATCCACACGTTGCAGGGCCCCCAGGACGAGGATTGCTTTCCTGCTGCTGCTGCGGCTTTATGAATAAATCCTTTCCCAAACCCAAATTCCCCTGTGGAGCCACAGGTGAGGGATGTGTTGGATAAATCCCAGTGCCCCCTGCCCCAGGGGAGACGTGGCTGCGCCAAACCAAAAGGGAGCTGCCACAGCCCCTCCATCCCGCGGGATGTCTCACCTGGAATTCTGGTGGATTCCTTGCTGCTGGAATATTGGGAAGTGCCAGGGCTGCACTGCCCTCAATCCTCAGGGACTGAGCACTGCAAAGGGCAACCCAAAGCCCCGCGAAGAATCCCCCTTGTCCCAGGGGCAGGGGGGAAGGTGGGAAGGGTTTGTGGGACTTTGCAGAGATTCCGTCGCCAGGGAAGAGCTGTGGGTGGGAGAGGCAACGGCCAGGAAAAGGCTGATCCTGGCTTCAGTTCTTGGTGGAATTTGCTTCAGTTCCACGGGACTGGCAGGGCTGAGAGCCAGCAGAAAGGAGCTGGATGTGGAGAAAAGTGTCCCTTGGAGCTTCTGGAATCTGGGAGAGAGGAGAAAAGGGTGAGAAGGTCTCCACATGCACAGGGATCCCCCAACCCTCCTCCCACAGAGTGTCCCACACGTGGCTGTGACCCTGCAAAGCTCCAAAGTGGCTTCAGAGATGCAGGCAGAGTGTGGGGAATGCTGAGAGATTCCCACTGGGATCCTGGGGCTGGACAGAGGTCGTGGCCTGAGCACCCAGCTGGAGACTGGCAGAGCACCCGGGCGTGGAGCTGGGAATGCCATGGGAACGTCCCCATCCCCGGACAGCCCACAGAGTTCTTGTGTCCTGCCCATCCCTGCAGCCTTTTGTGGTGGGAAAGCTCTTAAACTGTTGTGGTTTTCCTGCTAGGAGCAAGAAAAGAGCAAAGAACTGCCCCAAACCTCATCCTCCCAGGAAAAATTGTCCCCGTCACTCTTCATTTCAGGAGGGAGTCAGGAAAGCACCGGATTTCTGCCCCCTCCCTTCCCTCTGTCCCATCACTGAGGTGCAGCAGCTGCTCCCTCCCCTGGTTTGTCCCCTCTGGTCCCCCTCAGGTGCTGCTGAGATCCAGGATTCTGCTCCAGAGACCCCAGAGCCCCGCTGGCACCGCGCTGCTCCCGCCCGGCCTCACCAGCCACGCCGGGCACTGCTGGCCGTGCCAGGGCCATCAGGGGCCACTGTCCGGGGCTGCAGGGCCCAGCCGTGCCCAGGGCTGTGCCAGGGGAGTGGCACTGTCAGAGGTGCAGCCCCCAAGGGTGCCAAGCAGCAGCAGCAGCAGGAGCGGGACCAGCCCTGGCAGCCCCAGGGCTTCTCCCGCTGCCTGGCTGGGCGCTGGTTCCCAGCACACGGCTCCAGTGCCTCCCTTCCTGGCGCTGCTGCCACCCCCAGCACAGTGCCAGCCTGGCACAGCTCTGTCCCTGCAGCCTCCTGTCCCTGCCTGTGGCCCCGCAGGGCACCGCGGCCTGGCACAGACAGAAGTCACCGGGAGCTGTTGGTGCCCGTGACTCCCCAGGGAAGGAGAGGCCCCCAGTCCTGACAGAGGAAGAGATGGCATCCAACACAGAGCATTTTGGGAACCAGTGATCCATTCCCAGGAGAGTTTCCTGCTGTGGTCAGGGTTTTCCTGAATTTCCGGTTGCTGCACCATGTGTTCATTTAACGTGGACAAGGAGCCAGGGAGCAGGGATGGGATCGTGGGCAGATGCATTCCTGACTTACTCCCTCTAAACCAGGTTCCTGCCTTTTTTCTCTCCCTCCATGGGCATGAGGCTCGAAATTCGTCCCCCGGAGGACTGGGAGAACAAATCCCCTTCCCAAAAGATGAGCCCAGCCACATTTGCCCAGCCCTGCAAGCTCCAGGTGCAGATGGAGCTTCCCAGGTTTCCTCCATCCATCTCTGCCTCTGGCAGAGCAGGCAGCTCCTGAATATTTGATTTGGTTATTAGCCCACAACATCGTCCATCTGAGGGAGGCAGGAATGCTGATCCAGGCAGGGAATGCTCATTCCTGACCTAGCTGCTCCCAGTGCTGGGGTACTGTGGCTTCCCCTGGCACGTTCTGCACTGCTGCACTCCCAGATTCCCTGTTTGCCTCATGTGTACATCCCATAATTCGTCCCATATGGCCAGGCATGGTGTGTCCATGTGTCGTGGAGCAGGGACATCTGCTCTGAGCATGGCAGGGCCAGGAGCAACAACCTGAGTGCCACAAATCTGCTGTGGGAACAGACACCAAAGGGAACGTGCAGGAACCATCCCAGAACCTCCATCCAAACCTCTCCTGGCCAAATTCTGGGAGACTGGAGCCATCTGCACCTTGGCTGTGAGCAAACACCCCCACGGCAGAGGAACCTGCCTGGCCTTCTCCAGGGTGTAAAATCCAATCCCCTGGAGACTTGCAGGGATCCAGGGGCAGCCACAGCTGCTCTGGGCACCCTGTGCCAGGGCCTGCCCACCCTCCCAGGGAACAATTCCTGCCCAATCTCCCATCCAGCGCTGCCCTCTGGCACTGGGAGCCATTCCCTGTGTCCTGTCCCTCCAGCCCTTGGGAATTGTCTCTCTCCGTGTTTCCTGCAGCTCCTTCAGGCCCTGCCAGGCCACACTGAGCTCAGCCCAAAGCTTCTCCTGTGCAGGTGAACAATGGCAGCTGTGGCAGCCTTTCCTCCCAGCAGAGCTGCTCCAGCCCTCTGCTCATCCTGGTGCCTCCTCTGGCCTGGCTCCAGCAGCTCCAGCTCCTTCCTGTGCTGGGCCCGGGGCTGGGGCAGCCCTGCAGGTGGGGTCTCACCTGAGCACAGGGGCACAGGGGCAGAATCAGCCCAGGGCTTGGGGGATTCTCGCTTTTATTCCCAGCTGGATCTTCCCAGCTTGGTTTCTTCCCTGGCCACAGATTTTCCTGCTGTAGTCAGAATTCCAGAATCCCCCCAGAATGGGATGGCAGAGAAGCAGCAGCAGCTTTCAGCTCATCACAGCTGGGAGCTGGGCTGAGGTGGGAGGGCCGGGATGGGAAACCAGGCTGAGATGAGATGAATACCTGGGCTGAGGTGGAAGAAGCAGGACAGGCAGGATGCAGTCTCAGGGGTACAACAACGCCTCCCAGCCGGCTCCAAGCACTTCCAGAGGCAGGCAGAGCTGCTGAACCGGGCACAGCTGTTGGGAAGCAGAGGTACCTCCGTGCTGCCAGGGCCGGGATGCTCCAGAACATCCCAACATCCCAGCTGAGCCCAGCCCGTGCTGCTGCTGCCGAGCAAGGCTGTGCCCAGGGTTCATCACTATGGAAATCACATTCCCTTCAGCTGCCTTCCAGGATAATCAGTATTAAAGGGAAACTATTTTCTAGTTCATTAGAGGAAAGCTGCGTCCCTGTGGCTGCTGCCGTGGGCACCTCCTTCCCCTGCAGGAGAAACGAGCTCCCAACACGGAGACATCCACACTCCAAGTGTCACCAGGGGGAAGGGGGACAGGGAAGGGCGCTGTCCCCAAGGGCTGCCCTTCCTCCTGCTCATCTGCCATGCTCCGGGAGGGTTTGGGGGACCCCCTTCCCTTGGATCATTCCCACCAGCCTTCAGCCCACAGGCTCCAGACTCCTTCCCCCCTTTTTTTGCTGGTACGCCCAGCTCTGAGCCCTTGTTCTGGTGTTATCCTTGGATTCTCTGCTGCTTGGGAGCATCCCTGAGAGCTGGGTTCTCCTCATGCCAATGCCTCTGCCAGAGCCTTTTCCTCTCAGCAGGATGCTCTGAGGTTCCCTCGTGGCTGGGACTGTGCTCCCCATCTCCCAGACAACAAGCAGGGTGTGGATTAGGCCTGATTCCCTTCCAAGGACATCTCTGGGGATTTTCCACCCCATTTTTTCCCTTGGGTTTTCCTTGGCCACAACACCCCTGTGTTCATCCCATCAGTTCCTTCCTTCCTTCCTTCCTTCCTTCCTTCCTTCCTTTGGAATCTTCACTCTGGCTCCCAGGAAATCTTCCCCACAGAGGAAAAGGATCATGAGGGGACCTCAGCACTGCCCATGGACTTTGGAATTTCAGGTTGATTTTCTACTGCCCCATAACAGCAGAGTGACTGAGGGGATGAGCTACCAGCAAGCCCCAGGAATTTTCACCATTTGGGGTTAGAAATGGATCTGAGGGGCCATTCCCACACAAATGTCCAGCAGAGGACGATAACAGATCCTCACTCCAGCCCAGGACGGGTGGAGAACCCCAGCACAGGAGGATATCCAGCTGCCTCTGGCTTTGGGTGACTCAGAACTGGGATTGCCAGGAAGAGGGACAACACAGAGGAGCTCCTGGGAGGCTGAATTAGGACCTTTTCCCTAAAATTATACTTGGCTGGAGTGCTGGAGATTCCATGAGGAGAGGGCAGGCTGGGCTTTTCCGTGTCGGGCCAGGGCAGTCACCTGCAAGGGGATGAGGCTGAATTCCCTACGGATGATTGCCCCAGCTCCAAGAGCACAGTCCCAGCTCCGTCCCCAGCACTTTGGGAAACAGCTGGGCTTTGTGGGATCTGGGAAGCAGCCACGGTGTCCCGACCCTGCAGCTGCATCCCAGCCCTGTGCCATCCACCTGCACATCCACAGGAGTCCAGATCTTCCTGTGGCACAGCTCCGTGCCAGGAGCCCCACAGGGAGCTCCTTGCTGGGCCAGCCAGCCCCTGATCCCCCCCGGGGCCACCACACGGACATGGAGAACATTCCCAGCTCATCACAGAGTGCAGGGACAGGAGGACACGGATGCAGAATGAGGAGTTGCTTTTTTGGGAATGGTTTCACTGCATATCCATTAGGAATGGCTGCCCAGCCAGGGACAAAGAGAAGGAACTGAGGGATTTGGTGTCCTTCTGGTGGACTCTCAGTGGGAAGAGGCAAGGAAAAGCCTGGGCATGGAGCAGGAAAAAGATGGATGTGGTGTGGCAACCCCTGCACGCACCAGGAATGGCTTCAGAGCAGGGAAGGGAGTGTGGAGGTGCTGTCCATGGGAAGGTGGAGCTCTGTCAGGACAAAAGGGAGATTGGGGACAGCTGAAATGAACATCCTAGCAAAAAAAAACCCAATTCTGTGGGAAGAAGCACAAATCCTCACGCCTGGCAGCTCCTTCCCAGCAACTCCAAGCACGGAAAGGCTCCGGCCGGAGCCAGGATGAACTCCAGTCCTGCAGGGGCTGCCAAGGCTTGGCCTTTCCGAGCTTTCTCCTCTCTGGCTCGTGGCTGTGGCCAGGGGATTGCTTGGCAAAGAGGCCAGGCCTGGCAGATGATCCCATAATCAGCGGGATAAGCCGAGCCCAAAGCCCTGCTCCCACCTCGCCTCATAATTGCTTTTGTTCCCAGCCCACCAGGACAGAGCTGGGCTTGGTGCTCCGGTGCCCTTTTTAAGGATTCAGCCTGAATTTCCAGCCAGGCTGTGCAGATGTGGATGAGCTCGGATGAAGGGTTTATCCATCCTCCCCAGAACCAGCCGGGATGGCTCTGCAGGCACCAAGAGAAGCTTGGAGCACATCCCAGTGAAGCAGCCGGACTGCCTCTGCTCCCAGGGACAGAAACTCTGCTGTCAATCAAAGGGAAGCTTTTTTCCAGCTGTTCCCATCCTCAGACAAAGCCCAGAGGTGTTTTGGGATGTGTGATCTCGGGAAGGGGTGGGGGTGAGGGAAATGGGACAAACCTGCTGCGGTCTGAGCCCATGGATGGAGCTGGAGTGACACTGCTGGTGGCAGTGGGGCTGGCACTGCACAGACAAAGCCACCTCGGACTGCCCTGAGCGCTGCCACAGCAAGAGCAGAAATGCTCGGGTCCACGGGGATGCTCAGCCATGTCCAGCTTGTGGGTCAGGCCTAGAGAATCCCAGGATTGCTGAGGTTGGAGAAGACCTCCAGGACTGAGACCCAGCTGTGCCCCATGCCCACCCTGTCCCCAGCCCAGAGCCCTCAGTGCCACCTCCAGCCCTTCCTGGGACACCTCCAGGGATGGGCACTCCAAACCTCCCTGGGCAGTTCCAGCCCCTGAGCACCCTTTCCATGGAGAAATTCCTGCTGCTGTCCACTCTGAGCCTACCCTGCCCAGCCTGAGGCTGTTCCCTCTCCTCCTGTCCCTGTTCCCTGGAGCAGAGCCCGACCCCTCCGGCTGTCCCCTCCTGGCAGGGAGTTGTGCAGAGCCAGGAGGTTCCCCCTGAGCCTCCTTTTCTCCAGGATGAGCCCATTTCCAGCTCCCTCAGCCCCTCCTGGGGCTCCAGCCCCTTCCCCAGCTCCGTTCCCTGCCCTGGACATGCTCCAGCCCCTCCAGGTCTCTCTGGGCAGGAGGGCCCAGACCTGGACACAGCCCCCGAGGTCCCCCAGCAGCGTCAGCACAGGGAACGGGCACCAAATGGGTCCAGAAGGAACTTGGAAGATGAGAAGAAGGAGCCCTCTCAGCAGGCAGAGCTGAAATCCCCTGGAATTCAGATAAACACCTGGAGAAGGTGGAAAACAGGGGCCAAACGCAGCTCAGAAGCAGCTTCTGCTCTGACAATAGCGGGGCTCGAAGCACTTGAGGGTTGAACACTCCGTGGGAAGAGGGGACTAATTCTCAAGTTCCACTGAAGAAAAGTGAGGAGTGCTCCACTCAACATCCAAACGCTGCTCATGAGAGGGAGCTGCGAACAGAAGCACAGGAACAAGGTGAATCCATCAAGGAATTTGCAGCTCATCAAGGGCTGAAGAGGCAATTTTGTAATTAGGGGTGAGAGCTGCGAATGTGATTGTGATCCGGAACAGAAACTGGGGCCGGGGCTGACAGGAAGGGCCTCGGTGATCGCTCCCACTGCAATTATCCGATGTAACCCAGGGAAACCTCCCTGCTCTGAAGGTTACAGAGGACTGGCACGGCTCGGGCATGGCGGGCACGGCAGAGGATTCCAAGTGGCACAAGAGGGATGGGGGGACGGGAAAAACCCCAGGCTGAGATGGACAGGGCAGGAATGCAGAGAAGAGACAAACCCTCAGCACACCCCCTGGCTTTGCTTGTGCCCCCGGGGAGAGGAGGGGACAGAAGGCCAGGACTTGTCAGGAGTTTTCAGGAGAGAAGGCAAGGACAGGACTGCTGAGAGGGATGAGAACACCCAGGCGCAAGCACTGAGGGGAATAAATGTGTGTGTGCTGGATCTGATGTTCGAAAAGACGGTGCCACGGTTAAGGTCGCCTGCGAGCAACAGCCCTGCAATCACCCGAACCTCGCTCTGGTGGCACTGTCTCCATCCAGGATTGTCCTCTGGATCCCAAACCATTCCCTGCACCATGGGAGAGGCTGCAGCAAAGTTCTGTGCCCTTGAGTGACGGCTGCCCAGCCATCTCCAGTACAGCTTAATTTGATAAGAACCCTGAGCCACTTTAAACACTTCAATCATGGCACCTCTTAATCATCTCCTTGCCGAACAAAATAATCCCACTTTGCTTAATCTCTTCTCCTGTGGAAATCCTGTCACTCCTTTATTGTCTAAATGACTTTACAGGGCTCTGTCTGCAACACAAAAATATCTGACTTCCCAGGAAGCCACAAAAACAGGACACCGCTCCCCGCGGGGTCTGAGCAGCTCCATGGGCACCTTGGGGGGCACCTTGGGAAGGGACAAGACCTTCCCTGCACTCCTGAAGTCACCTGGATGTGCATGAGACCCGCAGGGATGCTCACCCTGGGATGCGTCTCCTGCATCCTCAGTGTCCCAGGCACGTGGGATGGGGATGGTTGGAAATAATTTGGGAAGCTGATATGGATTTGGGGTTGGTTTGGGGGTTTTTGTGGGGTTGTACCTGCAGACCAGAGGGAGCTGGGGGCAGGGGACCAGCAGTGACAAGATGGGACATCTCTGCTGTACAGAGGGACAGGACTCCAGGGGTGCTGTAGATTCCAATAAAACCACATTTCCATGGAGGGCCCAGCAAATCCAGTTTCTTCCCTGTCTGACCCAGGAAATGCCCTGCACAGCCAACAGTGGCGCTTGGATTCCTGCCCTCTGAGAAGCTGAGGCAGAAGATTCCAAATCAGGGATTGTCAGGATGTCCTGGCTGCGCTCCCAATTTTTCTCTGCAGCTGTGACAGACAATAACAGAATTATAAATTAAAAACAAATCAATATGAGATTTTTCCTCATCTGCTTTGTCACCAGGATGCAGGATTGAAGGGGGAGCAGCAAATACCTCCCCAGGAATTCATGGCAGCTGACACAGGTGTTGTTCCATCACAATCCAGACAAGATTTTTGCCTGGAGAAGGGATAGAGGTGAATCCACCCACAGGAAATCTGTAACTGTGAGCCTGTACCAATTCTGCAGAATTAAAACCTTTGTTTTTTAGGAATTTAAAAGGTGCTAGGAATAGTGTTGGCTGCTCCACTCCCACATAAGCAACAAGCAGGGAAAGGGAGCTGCTGCTTTTTTGCTGGATCCAGTCTCACAAATCCTTGTGCCGAAAGGAAACAAAATGCAGTGTGTCCGGATTTAGGGAAGCACTGAAGGAAAAGCAGCAGGAAATGCTGGGTGGGAAATGCTGTCTCCAGGTCGGGATGGAGCAGTTGATGTCCCCACCCCAACCCTCTGGGGGTGGACACTTCTCTGTCCCTGGTGTGGCTCTGTCACTGCCAGCCAGGTTTTTGTGCCACCACCCAGGCCGAGCTCGAGCTCCAGGAATGAATAGGTGCCTTTCAGTGGAGTTCATCGATTTGGGAGAGACGGAATTTCATGGCCCTGATGGATGGCTGGAATAGCCACAGGCACTGCAGGCTGGCCGGGGAGGCTATAATTCTGTGCAGATTTATTTTCCTGGCACTCTGGAATGGGAGTGGACTGTGTGCCTGAGCTCCTGTCTTCACACACCCCATTCCAGAGGCAGGAAGGGAAAACCATCCTCTTTCCATATTAAATATGAGTGGGTGCACAGCTGGGCTCTCCAGGAGGGTGAGGGATGTGTCTCCCTGGGAACCACCAGGAAATACATCACTGGGGTGATGTATGCCCACTCCTCAGCCAAGAGGTTCTCCAGCAACGGGGAATTTAGTGAAAATATCACAAAAACTATGGCTTGATCCTGATGGTGATGGGGTTATCAGACCTCTGCTGGGGTGGTCACACCATTGATGGGGATGTCACACCATGGATGGGGCTGTCACACCATGGATGGGGTGGTGACACCATGGATGTGGTGGTCACACCGCTGGTGGGGCTGTCACACCATGGATAGGGCTATCACACCGTGGATGGGGCTGTCACACCGTGGATGGGGCTGTCACACCGTGGATGGGGCTGTCACACCGTGGATGGGGCTGTCACACCACTGGTGGGGTCATCAGACACCAGGACAACCCCAAGCCAAGTGCGGGGGACCCAGGGGCGAGCCGGGCCCCGGGCAGAGGATTCCTGGCAGGTTCTCCAGGAGCTGGAGGAGGATTCTCCTCTCTGCAGAGGCTGGTGGCTCCTGCTGTGTCCTGCTGGGCCACCAGAGCTGTTGGCCACACGGACCGAGGGTCACCCTGGGCAGTGCCTGGCGCAGGGACTGAGGGAGGACACGATGCTCTCCCTCTGTGTGCTCCCTTATTTACTTTATTTACTTTTCTGCTTGAAAATGAATATTTGATAACTTTGCTGGGATCAGGGGCTCTGTTTGGGGCCCTGATAATTTATTTATCCATCCATTTATTCTGCTGCAGTGCTGCTGCAGGGGATGGAGATGTCCTGAGGGCTGAGGCACCAGCACGAGCACAGATGTCCCTGGTGGGGACTTCCAGGGCAGCCCTGAGCTCCCTCTGCTCTCAGAGGGGACACGAGAAGCAGCTGCAAACAGCTGGGCAAGGCCTGATAGGGGAAATTGCTGGAGCAGATTCTCTTGCTGGAGCTCTGAATCTACAACAGAGGAGTGAAAGGGAACAGAGAGAGAGATTGTGGAAAAATTAGTGGGAAATAGGAGTAAAATGATGATAATTTGCCCAGGAGATGGGACAGGGAGAAGCCTCCCAGGACATGGAGAAGCCCCAGAGGACAGGGAGCATCGCCCAGGACATGGAGAAGCCCTCCAGGACATGGAGAAGCGTCCCAGGACATGGAGAAGCCCCCAAGGACATGGAGAAGCGTCCCAGGACATGGAGAAGCCCTCCAGGACATGGAGAAGCGTCCCAGGACATGGAGAAGCATCCCAGGACATGGAGAAGCCCTCCAGGACATGGAGAAGCCCCTGAGGACAGGGAGCACATCCCAGGACAGCCAGGGAGCTGCTGCCAGGGCACAGCCAGCAGGAGAGGGAAGGAGGCTGAGGGCGGCTCTGGTCACGTGCCCTGGAGGGAAGCAATTTCTCCCGAATTTCCACCTTTTGTTCGCTTGCTGAATGCTCCCTGATTTCTTTGGAGCGGGAATCCGTTCTCCTGCTCTTCGGGCTGAACACATCGCAGCCTCCCCCCGGCGCAGCTCTTTGCTATTCATGGCCTCTCATCCCTCTCCTCGGGAGCCTTCCACGGTGATTGGAGAGGGAAGGATGAGCCATGCATGCCAAGCAGCAGGGACCACATCGGGAGCCTGGTTCCTGACCTACAATCCTCGGTGATTAGGCAGATGAAACGCTCAGGATGCCAAACCTCTCCACGCAATCCTCAGTCCTCGTGTTTCTCCGGATCCTGAGGTTGGCAGTCCAGAGACCAAGGTGGCCTCACAAGCAGCTGCTCAGAACTGGGCTGTAGGTCTGCTTGGGGGCTGGGATTGGAGTGGGGAAGGGGATTTTGGAGGCAGAGAGTTCTGAAGTCATGGAATGGTTCAGGTTGGAAGGGAACTTCAAGTTTCCACCATCCCAGATTGCTCCAAGCCCCTTCCAGCCTTGCCTTGGACACTTTCGGGGATCCAGGGGCAGCCCCAGCTGCTCTGGGCACCCTGTGCCAGGGCCTGCCCACCCTGCCAGGGAAGAACCTTCCCAAAATCCCATCTAAACCTATTCCCTTTCAGTTTAAAGCCATTCCCCCTGTCTATGCCCTTGGATAATCTCCCTCCCCATCTTTCCAGCAGCACCAAGGCCATCGCGGAAAATGCTGCTCTGTGCTAGGGGATGGACAGGGACAGAGCTGATTCCTTGGAATTAATGATGAAAAACTATAACAGGAGGGAAAGAGCCCTGCCTGGGAGCCAGCGTGCCTTTGTGTGGGACAGCGTTCCTGCAGGAAGTGCCTCTGGAATGCCGTAATTACCCCGCTGTAACTTTTTGCCTCTCATTACCTGGGTTCTGTGATCACTTAGGGTTTTGTCACAGCAATGCCTGAAAGGAGATTTAGGGAGGCTCCTTCAGCAGCTCTGGGCAGCAGCAAATCCCCATTGTCCTCAATTGGACACGTCCCCGGGAAGGAGGGAATTCATCCTGCCCAAACGCGCAGCATTTCCCTTTGGAATACAGAGCAGGCTCCTGACCTTGCACAATCAAAGGGATTTATGATTAATGGCACCTCCAGTAACAAACCTGGCATTGTGGATGGGATATTTCAGGTGTCTAGTGCCCTCGCTGCAGAACAATGCAAGGCTTCAAAGTTCCTGTAGCACAAACTCGCAAAAATTGGGCTGGAATTGAAGTTAGGAATGAAATAAAATAAGTAATGGTCATTTTCTTTAGCTGCTCTTCACTACTGAAATTTTTCTTTTGTCTGACACTGTTTTTATTGGGCCATGTCCACAAAAAGCTGCACTTCCAGGAAAATGAGGGATGTTGATGTTGTTAAGGGGCTGTAGGAAGTGAAGCTGCCTTGGCAAAATGCTCTATTCGACAGGTATGGCTCAAACAGGGCAGCCAGCAGAATTCCCAGGATTTCATGGGCTTGGAGAGGGCCTTGGGTAGGGAAAACAACTGGTTTGGAGTGGTGGTACTGCCCTGCTTCTGGGAATGTTGATAAATCCAACATCTGAGTCTGCCCAGGGGAAGGGCAAAGTCTCCTCACAAGCAAAAATAATCTCCAAAATTGTTAAATTGTTGAAGAGTTGTACCCTAATCTGCAACCAGAGACTAAATAACCAATTAATTACATTTCAATGGAGTGTTTTAATTGATTATTGCATGGTGTGGGTGCAGTTGGGGAGTGTTTGGGTGACAACAACACATGGCCTTAATATTTTTAATTGGACTTATTCCTGGAATGCACTCTCAGCTCTGACTGTACTTGGGTGTGTTTCTGTGTAAGGTTCCTTTTTCCTCAGAGGAAGGTTATTCTACTGCTCAGTGCCGTCATCATCATCCCTGCAACTGGAATGGTTCTCAGACTGGGAAGATGATTTTCCTGAGGGGTGGCAGGAGGAAGCCAGGACGGCACATCCCTTCTGCTTCAGTGCATGAGAACCAAACATTTGTGGAGCATTTCAATTTCAGTTTAGGGGAAGTAAAATGAGACTGGGTTGTGTATTGTTGATATCGTTATCTGTAGCAACAGAGAGGAAATTCAAAATATCAGGAATCAAAACATCCCAACAGCAAAGCTCTGCTCACATTTTGGAGCTCTGTGGAATTCCTTGTGGGAGAGGAAGGGGTTGCTTAAAAATGGAAATGATTTCCCTCAGGTGGGGTCTCTCATCCCCTCACAACTTCCAGACTGTAATTCCATGTGTGAGAGGAAGAATTTGTTTTAAAATGGGAATGATTTCCCTCATGTGGGGTTTCTTATGCCCTCACAACTTCCAGGATGTGTCATTCCATGTTGTCCCCTCAACCTTTGTGTGACACAGGTGACATTCCTGGTGCTGGCTGTGGGATCCCTTCCTGCCTCCCAGCTCCTTGGGCTGGGGCAGGTACTGCTTTTTGGGCACATCCGTGGCGTGCTGAAAGTGGTGCTGATCTGTGTATCCATCCCGTGCCACCTCTGGGAGTTCCTGGGCATTGGATTTATTCCTTGATTCTGATTTATTCCTTGCCTTTTACCTGGGAATTTTATGGCTCCAGTCTCTGTCTTGGTTTTCAGGGAATTCCCAGAGTCACAGATTGGTTTGTGTGGGAAGGGACCTTAAAGTTCATCCAGTCCCACCCCTGCCATGGACAGGGACACTTCCCACTATCCCAGGTTGCTCCAACCTGGCCTTGGAAACTTCCAGGGGTGGGGCATTTCCTGCTTTTCCTTCTTCGGTGGCTTCACCCAATCCTTGTTTTAATCTGGTCTTATCCAAGGCTGGGCTTTTATTCCAGTGGAAACCATGGAGATGTCCTGAGGTCTTGGACCTGCTCATCCAGGCCATCACCTCTGACATTCCCATGTTCCTCTTCTGCCATTCCCTGCACACCCCAGGGTTCCCACTCAGTCGCCGGATTCCAGCCCCCACATTTCCTACTAAAATATTCACATTTTGGAATGATGTTGTGGAGGGATTCCCGTCATCCCCATGGGAATTCCCAGGGTTCTATCAGCAGCTGCCAGGACACAGGGATGATCACTGGCCATCCACGCCATCCCAAACTTCCTCCGGTTTTCCTGCTGCCTTCCAGGGCGTGGCTGCCGTGCCGAGGCTCCCATTCCTGGGAGTGTCAGAATGGGAACATCACAGTTGGGAGAAGTGGCACCCCAAGGCAGCCGGGGGGGCACCGAGGCCCCCTGAAGGCCAGGGAAGAGGCAGAGTGCTCCTGGACGGCGGCAGATTCCGTTTTGGGGCTGGGAAGGGCTGGAAGCGGGTCAGGGAGCTGCACAGCCCCGCTGCCAGCCCCGGTGGCATCCCTGGTTCCTCCCAGCCTGGCGCTGGACGTGGCACAGCTGCTTTCCCGGACACCTGGGGCCCGAGGGGACACGTGGGGAGCAGAGGCGGCCCCGAGAATGACCCTGGGCCGGGCTGGTGGCCTCAGCCAGGGGTCGGGAGAGAAGATTTCATGCACTGGTTGTGTGTCCTACATAGCGCCTTGCTGGGAGGGGAAAGGAGCAGCTGGAAAACTCTTGGAAACAGCTTGTTCCCCTTGGAATTGTTTGGTGCTGCTCAGGGCTGCGGGGCGAGGTCAGATGAGTTCATGTTGGGCTCGTTTAATCTGAGCTCAGTCCCTGCCCTAGGATAAACCAGCAGCTCTCCTGGGACAGGGGGTCTCCAGCAGAGGGGCTGGCTGAATTTTCCAGTTGGTTCCCACATGTGAACTTCCTGGGATTGAGGAGGAGATGCCCCAACTGCAAGAACAAACTCAGTGCAGTAGGAGAGGTTTTAATCCACAATTAAATCCATTTAGGCCCAACATCCTCATAAACTGCTTGCATGCAGGACTCAAAGGGATAATGAGGAAGTTTGGGAATTAAACTGGGAGGAGCTGTCGGCTCCCTGGAGGGCAGAGAGGCCCTGCAGGGAGAGCTGGATGGATCAGAGACCTGGGAATCACCAAAGGTGGAGTGGAACAAAGGCAAATCCTGGATTCTGTGCCTGGATCTACAGACAGAGTAGGAATGAGAGGCTGGAAAAGAGCTGTGGGAAGGAATCTGGGGAGAATGATCCATGGCAAGCCGGATCAGAGTCAGCAGCGCTCTGAGCCAGGAGGGACATCCCTGTCCTGGGGACATCAGCCAGGAGGGATTGTCCCGCTCTGCTCTGGGCTGGGGCAGCCTCACCTCCAGTGCTGGGGCACTTTGGGGTGCCACAAGATGAGAGAGATCCAAAGCTGCTCCCGAGTGTCCAAAGGAGGGAGCCGGGCTGGGGAAGGGTCTGCAGGGGCCACCCCAGGAGCGGCTGAGGGCACTGGGCTGGTTCAGCTGCAGCAGAGGAGCTGAGGGCAGAGCTCAGGGAAGGGGGAACGGCTGGAGGGGGAGGTTTGGGATGGAGAGCAGGGAACGGCTCTTCCCCAGAGGGTGCTGGCACTGCCCAGGCTCCCCAGGGAATGGGCACGGCCCCGAGGCTGCCGGAGCTCCAGGAGCCTTTGGCCAGCGCTGCCAGGGGTGCACAGGGCGGATTGTTGGGGGCTCTGTGCGGGGCCAGGGGTTGTACCGATGATCCTTGTGGGTCCCTTCCAGCTCAGGATATTCCACAATTCCATGATTTATATCCAGATTGAAACAGTGGGAGGAAATCCCTGTTCCATGAGCCAAGTCCTGGGCTGGTTTGTAGGTGGGAAATGAATGATCTATGTGCCTTTCAGGAATCAAGGGACAATGCTGGAGCTGCGGCAACAAAAGATGTCACCCACATGAGATTTGGGAATGTTTCAGCAAATCCAGGGGGGTGCAGATAGGGGCTTAGGGAGCCAGATAAGCAGGACACAAGTCCAATTTTTAATTCATGTGACAGTCGTATATTTTGAGGGGCTATTAGGATGGAAAAGTGTAGGGAGAGCATTACTGGCTATTGTATGAAATCCTGGCATCCACACTTTTATCATGGATTAAAAAAAAATTAGAGGGAGCTCAGAGAAGAGCTGGAAGACTGAGAAAAGGTCTGGCAAACCTGCTGGGCGATGATAGGCTTAATGACTTCAATCTATTTAGCTCATCAGAGAGCAACTTGAGAGGTGACTTGATCATGGGCTCTAAGTACTTCCAGGGAGGAGATTTTTGATAGCAGAGGGTCCTTTAATCCAGCAGACAAAGCCAGGACTTGGTGGCTGACAGGTGGAGCTGAAGGAAGAATAATTCCAATGGCAGTTAAGCCATCAGTGTTTCATGAGAAAGGTAATTAAGTCCTGCAAGTGCTTACCTGGGGATGTGCTGAATCCATCTTTAAATGAGAGCTGCAAGATTTGCTCCCATCTAACCACAAGTTATGGGCTCAGTGCCCTTCATCCACATGGGAATGGAGGGAAATCCCTTTCTCCGTGTCTGCACACAGGTCCTGCTGCTCGCACCTGCTCGGGGGGCGGGGATGGGGACTTCCCTCCCTGGGGACATTCTGGGGGTTTCATTTTGGTGTCAGGGGTCCCTCACACGGAGTTCCTCCAGTCTGGAGCCTTGAGTTGGCAGAATTGTGCGGGTCTGGGTGGTTTATTCCCCACATTTTTGCTGCAGTTCTCTTCATTCTGTCCCCCAGTTCACCCTGGGTTTGGCAAATGTTGAATTTGACATTGGATCTGTTTGATCTCTCCTCTGACTCCTCCTGCTGCCCAAGGTGTGTTTCAGACTCCCACTGGCCCAGATGTTCATCGTTAGAGGGAACCTCTGGAGGAAACCCAAATCCCAGGGGGTCTCCAGTGGCTTTGGGAATAACATCCCCAAGAGCCTTTGGTCCTGGCAGGGGTCAGGGCTGGCTAATCCTGCTCAGCCTCACCTCGACACTCCCTACACCTTGTCCAGGGCTTGGGGATCAATTCTAAAGCCACTCTGAGTCTTCCTTCCCCTCTGACCTCTGTAGTGGCGGTGCCTCCTCCAGATCCACCTTGGACTTTTGCTGGAGCTCAGTCCTGGCTGGCTCCATCTCCTTCTGCACCTGTGGGCGGAGCCTGGACCCTGTGGATGGACCCCTGAGTACCCCTGGGAATGCAGAGTCCTGTGGGATCCCCCGGGTGGGACACCCGGCTCCCCTTCCCGCAGGGAGCAGCTGATCCCTGGCAGTAGGGACCCCCTGTGAAGCAGGAACATTTATTTTCCAAACAGATCCTTCCCGCTGTAGCTGCCCTGCCGTGCTGTTCCTGGAAATGAACCCCTTGGGAATGGCAGTGCCCAACCCATGAGATGTTGGGTAGTGAGGGCAGGGCTTCCTCTGGAGCAAATCCCACTTTCCTGGCTGGTTTTCCCTGAGAAACACATCCAAGAGGAAAACTCTCCCCCAGCTGGAGCCTCGTGGGAGCCCGTAGGGCTGAGAACGCCCGTGCTGGTGGCAGCAGTGTCACCAGGGGTGGGGGAGCAGCAGCAGGAACGGGCAGAGCCCTTGGGACAGCCCGAGGAGATCCAGCAGGATTCCCACATCATGGCTCCTGGGGTTCTGCTGTGTCCCAGGCTGGGATCACTGGGCTGGGGGGTGACACCTGGGCTGTGCTGGGGCCCTCAGAGCTGATGCAGGAGGGGTCAGAGCTGTGTTCTTCCATCCTTTGGCCCAATTCCTTATCTTTTTGTCACATTCCTTATCTTTTTGGCATAGTCTTCATTTTTTGGCCACATTCCTCATTTTTTGGCCATATTCCTTATCCCTTGTCCATATTCCTTATCCTTTGTCCATATCCCTTATCTTTTGGGGATATTCCTTATCTTTGGGCATATTCCTCATGTGTGGCCTACGGGACACCATGAGGAGCTGCTCAGTTTTTGGGAACTCAGCAGCTCCTCAGCGTCCCTCCTGCCACGTTCCCAAGGTGCTGCTCAAACCCTCAGTCCTGGGAGTGCAGGAGCAACACCCAGCAATTCCTCATCTCCAACATCCAAATCAGGGCATGGCAAAACAGGGAACAAAAATGGGAGAATAGGAGCAAATTTAGCGCCCTGCTTTTGTTTTTTATGTTTTCCTCAGCTTCCTGGAGCTCCCAAATCTAGGGGCCACTGGCAGCCAGGCCAGCAGGGAAGAAACCTGTGGGCCCCTCACCTGGGTGAATCTGGAGATCGCTGGTGCGTGGCAGGTCCTCAGGCACACGTTCCTTCCTGTGTTTTCCTGGAAAAAACAGGAATATTTTAAGCGAGACAAGTAAAAAGCAGTTGTGAGACAAATTCCTGTTTTGCTGGATGAAGCGGAGGCTCCCCAGCTGAATTGTTCGCCCACCCAGCGGCCCCACAGAGCAAATCCTGGTAGGAAGGGGCTTGCAGACAGCTCTGCCTCCAGTGAGCTGCTCCCCAAGGCAAAAACAACAACAGAATTCCTCCAGGGCAGGGGGCTGAGGCAGAGAATTTATTTCTGTGGTGTTCTCTGCAGGGATCCCACTCCTGCCCAGAATGATCCGAAGCTGCAGCCGAGTTTTGGTGCAACAGAGGCGAAGCTGGCTGTGCTGGGATCAACGCTGGGAATACAGGAGGCTGTGCTGGGAGAGGCAATCAAGAAAGCTGGAAAAATCCTGTATCTGCTGCTGCTTCCAGGGCAACACAACAGCCTTGGATGGTTTGTGCTCAGGGGGAAGGGATTGGTGCAGGAGGCTGCATTTAACCCATGGAATCAGGGAATGATTTGGGGTGGAAAGGGCTTTAAAGTTAATTTTATTTTAACCCTGGCCATGGGCAGGGACACCTCCCACTGTCCCAGGCTGCTCCAGTCCCTGTCCAGCCTGGCCTTGGGCACTGCCAGGGATCCAGGGGCAGCCACAGCTGCTCTGGGCACCCTGTGCCAGGGCCTGCCCACCCTCCCAGGGAACAATTCCTGCCCAAGGTCCCATCCAGCGCTGCCCTCTGGCAGTGGGAGCCATTCCCTGTGTCCTGTCCCTCCAGCCCTTGGGAATTGTCTCTCTCCATGTTTCCTGCAGCTCCTTCAGGCCCTGCCAGGCCACACTGAGCTCAGCCCAAAGCTTCTCCTGTGCAGGTGAACAATGGCAGCTGTGGCAGCCTTTCCTCCCAGCAGAGCTGCTCCAGCCCTCTGCTCATCCTGGTGCCTCCTCTGGCCTGGCTCCAGCAGCTCCAGCTCCTTCCTGTGCTGGGCCCGGGGCTGGGGCAGCTCTGCAGGTGGGGTCTCACCTGAGCACAGGGGCAGGACCAGCCCAGGGCTCAGGGGGTGCTGGGGTCCCAGGGGGCATCAGATCATTCAGTCACGCAGGCAGCAGGCAGGATTTGAAGGCTGGGAGCCAGTGAAAAGGTAAAAAAGGGGGGAAATAGCAGCCCAGGCTCATTGTGACACTGTAAATGAAAAGCCAGACAAAGTCTGAAAATTCATTCATCCGCATCACTCATGTTAAGCCTTAAAATGTTCCTGGTAGCCACTGGAAATCATTAAAAAAGTGACAGCTCCATTCTCTGGAGGAGCAGGACTCAGAGTGGGGGGTACAGGAGATGCTTTAGCAAGAAAAATTCGACGAAGCAGCCTCTAAGTCAGTGATTTCTCTGACTTCATCTGCACATTAAAAATGCAAGTGAATGCCTTTTGGTGTTAGCTCTGCTCCTGGATATGAGATGGAGTCAATTCACAGCTCTTCAGTGGATAATACTTTTTGTTTTTTGCAGAGGCTGTTGAAACAGAATGGAAAATTAAAGCAATTTTTCCTGACAGCAATGCATAAACGTTGACCATGAAATGGCAAAGCAAAAAAACAAAACCAAAAGCAAGAACAGCTCGAGGAGTGTCTGAATTAGGCAGCAGCGAGTTCATTACAGCTCTCATTTGAATAAAGGCAGGAGATGATGCCCTCGCTGTAATGGAAATGCTCTTCAAGTCCGAGCCATCCATGGCCATTACAGCCTGAAGAGGATTGTTTGGGAAAGAGATGGATGCACTCCCATCCTGCCGGGGCACAGTGCTGCTCTCCCTGCTGGACACCTTGTCCTCAGCGCACCTGGGGCCTGCTTGCCCCTGAATCTCTGGGAATGTTCTGCTCTGGAGCAGCTCAGTCCTTTCCTTGCTGGTCCAGCAGGGCATTGGGGTGATCTGATCCCAAATCCTGCTTGTCAGAGCTTCTGGGAGGGGTTTGGAGCATTTAAAAAGCACGAGACTATATTTAAAAAAAAAAAAAAAAAGCTCGAAATGAAAATTCTGGCTAAAGGAAAGGCCTGAGAGAACAGGCACTGTCCGTGTCCCACAAGAGCTCCTGAGGTGTGGCTGCTGACCCCCAGGTTTGTCCCTGGGAGCTCTCTGGAAGTTGGAATGGGAGCCCTGGATGCATTCCAGGCCTCTGCCAGCACTGGCAGGGGCTGCCCAGGGAGGTTTGCAGTGCCCATCCCTGGAGGTGACCCAGGAGGTGGCACTCAGTGCCCTGGGCTGGGAACAAGGTGAGCATTGGGCACAGCTGGGATTGGTGATCCTGGAGGGCTTTTCCAACCTCAATAACTCTGGGGTTCTGAGCTCTTCCTTGCCCTCGGTGGGCATCAAGGTGGGAAACCACCTTTCCCTTCATCCTTCCCACAGTTCTGCCCCATGGAGAGGTCTGTGGTGGCCCTGTCCCAGCAGGACACCCTCCCCCAGCACCGTCCCCCTGCTCCCTCCCTCCCTTTATTCCCGGAGGAGCAGGGATTCGTGTGACACATCCCTGCAAGGGGCCGGGAGTCTCCCAATTTTTCTCGTAGGTTTTTTCCTTCCCCTTTGAGCAGGAATGAAGGATTCGATGGTCTCAGAGAGCTTTTACAACCAAAACCAAGATTTGCACCCCTTGGCAGCAGCTCAGCCTCCCTGGCGGCTGTGCCCTCACCCCGGTGAGAGCCAGGCGTGCCCTGCAGGGGCATCCCTGCCATCCCCGCCATCCCCGCCATCCCTGCCATCCCTGCCATCCCTCCCATCCCCGCCATCCCC
>WBMY01008195.1:237709-259776 GCA_013397315.1 Donacobius atricapilla | reverse complement strand
CCCCGTGTCCCGCTGTCCCTCTGTCCTGCTGTCCCCGTGTCCCGCTGTCCCCGTGCCCCGCTGTCCCTCTGTCCCGCTGTCCCCGTGCCCTGGGCTATCCCCGTGCCCCGCTGTCCCTCTGTCCCGCTGTCCCCGTGCCCTGCGCTGCCCTGGCCGGCTCCCAGCCGCTGAGCGGGCGCTGTCGCAGGGTCCCGGTGCCAGGACAATTCCTGCTTTGCCGTTATCCATCAGGCCCTGCCTGCCCGGCTCTCCTGGGCACGCCCAGGGCTGCAGGGACGCGGGGTTTGCCCTTTGTGGAGCAGCGAGCTGTGAGCTGGAGCAGCCTCCTCCTGGGGGACTTCCAGGTGCAGGCTCGCGGGACTGCCGGGATGCCTTAATGAGCCAGCCACAAAGGTAATTAATTGCTAATGAGCAGGGAAGCTGAGCAAAGGCTCTGCAGGTCGCCGGCCCACTGGAATTCCCTCACTGCCCCCGAGGTATTTCACAGGGGCCCAGCGGTGCCTCGGGACCCTCTGGATCGGGGAACATGCTCAGCTCTCCCCTGAATCACTCCGCAGAAGTTTTGGGGAAGGAGCAACAGGCAGCGGGATCCTAAAGCTTGGGAAAGCCATGGCACCGCTTCCCACTCGGCGCCCTCCTTGGACAAACTCCCCAGCTGGGTTTGGGGAGACTTTGCTACTCCTCTCCGGGCTTCCAGCCGGGCTTCCAGGAATGCTGACACTCAGCTGGAGCGGCTGGGTCAGGGCAGGATGCTCCTGGGGCTGAGGGAGCCACGCGAGGAGAGTGAGGGCAGAGCTCCGGAGGGGCAGCTCAGCTCTGCTCTGGGACAGGCCCAGGGAATGGCTGGAGCTGGGTCACGGCAGGCTCAGGCTGCATTTTGGGAGAAGTTTAGGAGTTTCTTCGCCCAGAGGGTCCTGGTACGGCCCAGGCTCCCCAGAGAGTGGGCCTGGCCCCGAGGCTGCCAGAGCTCCAGCAGGGTTTGGACACTGCTCCAGGGATTGTTGGGGGGTCTGGGCAGGACCAGGGGTTGGGTTGATGATCCTTGGGGGTCCCCTCCAGCTAGGATATTCTGAGATTCTCCGATTCTATGCCCCTGCTGTCCCAGGAGCTCCCCACCACCCTTGGGTGCCATGCTGCTTCCCTGGGGCACCCTCAGCAGTTCCATCTCCTTTATCCAGTCCAAGAATTGTCTTTCACTCCTGCCATTTGCCCTGGGCTTTCTGCCTCTTCTCTTGGGAGAGCCCAGGAACTTCTGGCTGGGTTTGAAAGGTTTTCTGCTCATTGCTGACCCTCATCCACCTGTCTGCAGAGGTGGGTCCCAGAGCAGAGCTGATGTGGGTCACACTTGGCAGAGGAGCCCTGGGGTTCAGCTCCAGAGAAAAGGAACTTTGGGACTCAAAAATGTCCCTGACAGAGGTGACACCCACATGTCACCTCTCCTCCTGGCATTGGGGGCTTTGCCCAGTCTGCTCCCAGCATGGTGAGAGGTGTCCTGGCATGGCTGGCACCGTGGGCAGACGGCAGCAGAGGGGATAGAGCTGTGGGCAGGGGGAGGGAACGTCCCTGGAAGCAGAGCTGGGACCCACAGCCAGGACTGAAGCTGAGCAGGAGCAGAACCAGAGCTCAGCCTGGCAGGGAGTGCCCAGAGCTGGTGTCCTCACAGGGCCCCTGGCACAGGGTGCCCAGAGCAGCTGTGGCTGCCCCTGGATCCCTGGCAGTGCCCAAGGCCAGGCTGGATGGGGCTTGGAGCAGCCTGGAACAGGGGGAGGTGTCCCTGCCATGGCAGGGGCTGGCATGGGATGGAATTTAAGATCCTTTCCAACCTAAACCACTCTGGAATTCCATGACTCTTTTCTCTGTGGCCAGGACTGAGCCAGAGGAAGGTTGTTTTGTTTTGTTTTTTTTGTGCCAACCTGCAAGAAGCCCCTGCAAGGTGGGCAACTGTCCCTTCCTGGGCTGTGCCAGGGTGGCCCAGCCTGGTGAGGGGATGCCTGGGGAGGCACCCAAAGCCTGCAGGTCCCTGGGATTGCAGGGAAGGGCTCCAGGTTGGATGTGAGCAGCCCAGGGCAGGAGCACAGGCTGGGAGGAGGCACAGAGATGAGTTCTGTTTGTGCCAGACCCTGCAGCTCCCGGGTCACTCTCAGCCTGGTGCCTCCCTCCTGCTGTGCAGCTGAACTGCACCTTCTGAGTTCAGCATTCCCTTGGGCATGGATTTGTTCCCATGCCATGGGGCAGTGGAGCACTGGAGGTGTGGGTGACCCCTCCAGGATTCTCTGGAGCCGGTGGCAGAGCTGTGCCGGGAGAGCGGATGGACAGAGTTTTCCTGGAGCTCTGTGATCACACTCCCACTTTCCAGCAAAAAAACCCCACAGCTTTGCATCCCTCTCTGTGCTTGGAAGGCTTGGGACAAGCAGCTTTTTCCAGAGGGGCCGCTGTTGTTTTTTTCCTGGTCACTTGAGGCCAGGGCAGGGCTGCTTTTCCCGAGGAAGAGCTCCTGCCCTGCTGCTCTTAAAAATTCCCTCGTCCCTCACCTGAGTGTGGGGAAACTCCTGGTGGAGATGCTTTCCTTGGCACTGTGTGGTGCAAGAGGAATCCTGTGGGACGTGGGAGCTTCCCACAGGTACCAAAGCTTCACCTGGCTGGAGGAGCTGCGGGATGGTGCAGGGATGGTGCTTTGCACTCAGGAGCTGCGATTTCCTTGGTCCCACAGCGAAAGCAGAAATGACCAATCCTCCCCCGCTCCCTTCCTGATGCGGGAAAAGCCTCTCCGATATTAATAAGAATCTAATTTTCCATTTATTGTTCCATGAATTAATTACATCGCAAGTAGAGTTACCTTTTACACAGCCATTAAACTTCAGGAAGGCCTCTTTATACCACTCCATGGATAATTTAATTAGCATACTAATGTCTTATTAGCTATAAACCCAAAGCTGGTTTAGAATCACTTAAATCCAAACTCCAAAGCTTTCAGCCACCCCCCAACCCCTCAGCCTGATGTGGGCAGAGCACGGCAGCGGGCACAGATCCTGGGAAGAGTTTCCCAGGTGTTTTCCCCAGCTGGCACTGGTGGGATGCAGCACAGCCTGCCCAGCATCCACGGGGTGAGATCACAGAGAAGAGCCCCCAGCCCCACTCCTAATTCTCATTTCATTCCCTTTTAGCTCTCCTTGGAACTCGCATTAACTGGGCGAGGCTGGAAGAGCCACGGCAATCCATTAGGGATGGACAATTAAAGCCACCCAGGGGACACCAGGAGCCGGGCAGGAGCATCTGTGCTGCTTTGAGGGGTCTTACCCCCATCTCGGGGTCCCTGGGGTTGGTGTCACCTCCTCCTTGGGACACCCCGGAGCTGAGGATGGGGTGGATTCCCAAAGGAGCCACCCAAGGCAAGCAGGAGCAGAGGGCATTTGGCCCCTTGGAGGGAGGTGTCCCCTCCATCCCTTGCTGCCAGGAGCTTTGGGATTAAACCACTGCCCTTCTGTGTTGTTTCTGCTGTGAGATCCATGCACGGGGGTCAGGCCCACCCTTCTGAACCTTTTAAATATCCCCGTTTCTGTGTGAAACCCTTCGCAAACTGACCCCCTGTGTGATCCAGTTCCTGGGTGGAACTTCTTTTTCCCTTTGCCCAGATCTTCTGAGCTAATAAATAGCTTAATTTGGAGGTTGGAAAATTGACTCAGAGGCAAAGTTTAACTAAATTGAAGAGCAAGACTTCTGCTCGAGTGTAATAATCTGAAAATAATTGATTAATTTGCATGATCCTTCGTAATTGCTTCAATTTACACCCAAGAGGCCACTGTCATCAATAGATGAATAAGACATAATTTTTTAAGTCCCAATAATGCATGGAATGGAATTTCGGAGATTCGCTCATTCCACAGCTCCGGCTCAGCCCCGCTCCCAGCACACTGCGGGAGGAACTGGGCTGGAATTGGATTCACTCGTTAAGGATATAATTACATTCATTATCCTTGGGAAACAGGAGGCTCCTGCCCTGCCAGCCTTGGGGCAGAGATTCCAATGGGACAAGGATGGCAGCAAAAGTCCAAAATCAAGAGATTAAATCCCCAAATTCGACATGGATGCTCTTTGAGGATGGCAGGGCAAAGCACCTCCTGCAAGGTACGCAACCCCCAGCTCGGCTTTAATTGCAATTAATGAGATTCCAGCAGGGATCTCAGTTCTAAAGGGCCTTGACCTGGTGTGGGTGGGAGCAGAGGAAGGCAGGGATGAAGGCAGGTAAGGTGCAGAGTTCAGGAAGGTGTTTGGGCCACACAATGGCCCTTCAAAAACTGCAAATCCAACCTTCACAAGGTCAAGGAACAGAAAATACAGCATGAAAGAGGGGAAACAGAAAGCCAGCAAGGAATAGCAAGGAATGGAAACAAACAATGGATAATTCAAGTCTGGCAGGAACAGGAAAGGCTGCAAAGGAACCAGGCAGCTCTGCTGGCTCCCCGGGAGTTAAAAGGGAACAGTTAAGGAAGATGAGGACACAGCTGAGAAGTGAAATGATTTCATTTCATAAGTTCTCACCTCAGGGGATGTCGGGAAAAGTCTGCTCCCGACTTGCTCCTTGCTGGTAATAAAGGTGAGTTGCTATAAAGGATTAAGGGATCAAATGAAGAGGTGCTGGTGCAAATAGGGAATTTAAAGAATATTGAGTGCCTGGGCCTGCATGGGACATTTGGGGGTTGAGGAAACCTAATAACGCAGAGGCTGAGCTGCTGGATGAGCTGCAAGTGTTCATCCCACAGGAAAGGCTCGTGTGGGATCAGAGGGCGGGAGGGCAGCAGCAATCCCTGTCTGTGCAAAAGGACCCTGGAAATCCAGGAGGTGCTGCCTGGAGAGCCCTGGGAGGTACCAGGCATGGGAATTGTGGTCAGTGCTGTAGGAGGGTGAAGCTCCTGCTGGCTGTGATCCACGCTCGGGGTGCTGAGGGAAACATGGGGGATCCATCTCACCTTGGATTGCTCCTTACCAGCTCCTTCTATCCCATTTCCTAGGATCCCAGCCTGGCTTGGGTGGAAAGGACCTTAAATCCCATCCAGTCCCACCCCTGACACGGGCAGGGACACCTTCCACTGTCCCAGGCTGCTCCAACCTGGCCTCGGACACTTCCAGGGCTGGTGCCTGGTTTCTCTGGGTACCCTGAGGCCTCTCCATCCTCACAGGGAACAATTCCTTCCCCAGATCCCATCTGAGACTCTCCTCTTTCACCCTAAATCCCTTCCTCTTTGTCCTCTCACTCCAGGCCCTCGTGCAAACCCTTCCCAGGACTTTGGGGTGATGGAGATCAGGGGGCAGCAGCCGAGGAGCTGCCTCGGTTTTGCAGCTCCTTCCCGTGGAAATCTCCCCAGAGGAGACAGCAGAGCAGCTAAAGTGGTAAGATAGAAAAGGTACTGAGGCAGAAAAAGGATTCAGATTGGAGGCAGTGTGTGCTCAACCGTTTGTGCTCCTCTCTTATGGTGCAGAGCATGGAATTATTCCGTTCCCCTCAAGTCTGCTCCCTAAAAACCAGATTGTTATAACTTTTTCCACCCTGGCCCTAAAAAAAGTAGGATGGGACTGGGATGGGGAGCTCCCTGCTAGCCTGGATTACCCCACAGCGACAGGATCTTCCCCCAGAGATCTCTTCCACAGAGGAAGCCCAGACACGCCCAGCTGGGGACATATCCCAGATGCCAGGGGGGTTCTCTCTCCTGGACACACCTTTCCAGCTTGGGACTCTTCCCTACAGCACTGACACCACTGGGTCTGGGGTTAAGACCTTTGTGGAGTCCAAAGGAAGTTTCTTTGGTGATCACACCCCTCATTTTGGAGGTCCTGCACAGCTTTTGTTGCCAGGAGAGTTTCCTGCCTTCGAGGAACCCCTCAGCTGCAGCCCAGCTCTGCTTCAGATAATGATTTCCAGGAGAAACCTTGGTATAAAATCCCAGCCCTAAAATAAAGGATATTTTCTGAACCCTGGGCATCCCTTGCTGCCCTTTGCACTCGGTTTCATGTGGAGTTTTCCAGCCTGAGGGCATTGCTGTGATCTCCAGCAGGTGTGGAAATGCAAACACAGGGCTTGGGACACCCAGCCAGTGATTTGTGGGCTGCAAATGCCACCGAGGCACGAGGAGGGCTGGAACACTGGGGTGACTTTTAAAAATCCCTGTTCAGCTCCGCTGGTATTTAGAGGAGAGATAAATTTGGCTCCTGTTGTTCTGGCCGAGGCAGGGAAGGGAGATGGCTTGGGAGTCATAAAGTCTCTGTCCTGCAAAGACCTTGGATCTGCTGCTGATCCCACACCTGAGGAGCCAACGGGCTCTCTGATGTTCCTGCCTCCATTTCCTTTAGGATTTCTGGCCATGAGGCCGAAAAAATGAAAAATCAAATGGAAAATGAAGTATATTTGTGGCTCTGCACAGGGGCAGTGGGAGCAGAAGCTCATCTTTGGGAAAAATCATCCAGGATGGTTTGCTGTGCCCCACTCAATACTTCAGGTGGTTTTTAGGGGAGAAACGGGCACTTGACAGCTGGGTTGTTTTGTCCTGGGCTTGTGTTTCAAAACTGTGGAATCCCAGAATGGTTTGGGTTGAAAGGGCTCTGAGAGGTTGTTTTGTTCCACCCCTGCCATGGCAGGGACACCTCCCACTGTCCCAGGCTGCTCCAAGCCCCAGGGTCCAACCTGGCCTTGGGCACTGCCAGGGATCCAGGGGCAGCCACAGCTGCTCTGGGCACCCTGAATTCCCTCCTGGCCAAGAATTCCTTCCTAGGCTCTGTCAGGCATTGCAGTGCCCCTGGGTAGTTTTCCCCGTTCCTGGATTTTCTTTGCTAAATACAGAGTTTATAATATTTCTATCCTAGCGCCTAACTGGGGCCCATAAACACTGGATGGAAAGCACTTCCAGAATGCCTGGGATGCTGGGAAAAGCCTGAGAAAAGATGTTCCAGCAGCCAGGAACATCTGCAAGCTGACAGCCTGTGAGTTTATCTGGGCAGAGCTGCACCCATGTAGTGCTTCCAATTTAATTTCCATGTTTTCCCGAGAAGAAGAAAAATGTCCTGTGTTTCCTGGGTGACTGGGGGAGGTTTGGCTGTGCCAGGCAGCTCTGATCTCCCCCTGCAAGATTTCCTTGGTGGCAGACAGGGAGCGGCAGGCTGGCTAGACAGGGAAAAGTGGGAAAGGTCTGGGCAAAGGATGTTTTGTAGGGATGTGGGGTTTGGTTTCATCACATTCTGCTCACCTTTGATAGAAATCAGACAATTGAGGTCTGAGGTCTCAGCCAGCTCCAAACAAGACGCGTTCCCAAATCCCTCTCCAGTTCCAGACAGCCCCAAACCTCTGCCCTTCCCTCCTGGAGAAGTTCCAGCTCTGTGCTGATGGGGATGGCATTTTCAGGGATGCTGCTGGAGAAGGGCAGGATGGAGCTGGATCCAAGGACAAGGAGCAGGTGGAGTGAGCAGCGATGCAGAGGGAGGGGCTGCGAAACTCCAGCACTCCCTGAGGAGCTCCAAACCTTCCTGTCAGTGCTGACATCCAGCCCGTGGCTGCCTCGAGAAATTCCAAGTGGATTGCCAAAGTTTTCACCCTCCCAGGAGCATCCCAGCTTCCAGCTGTCCCTTCCACAGCAGGGAGCTGCTTCCCTTCAGAGCTGAGTGAAGAGTGGAAGGCAGGAGAGAGGAAAAAAAAATCATGAATATTAATTTGAATTCGAGTGAATTTCAATTAGGCCGCGTTCAGGCTCCACAAATATTTGAGCAGCACTATTGCAAACAGGGGGAAAAAGCAGATCTGTAACTTTAACACACAAATATTCACAAAAGATAAATTCCGAGCCCTGTGCTCGCCATTCACGCTGGCTTCACTCCAATCCCACTCCTGGTTCCAGGCCCTGCTCGGGGGGGAGGCAGCAAACAGAACAAATATTCCAATTTAAGGGATCCTGGGGGGTGTGGGGGTTAAATGATGAGCTGGGAATGCTGAGCCAGGGGAGATGCCCTGGTTTCCTGCCAGCCTGAACAGGGCAAGGTCACAGGGTGGGAATGGGATGGATCCAGCAGGGATGGAGCCCACGGATGGGGCAGCAGGAAACAACTCCCAGGACCTTGGGTCACAGAGAGCCGGGAATGCCCAGTGCCTCACAGCAGGGAGAATCCCAGGTCCCTGATTTCAGCTCATGGAGCACTGGGATCATCCCAGAATCATGGATGGGATGGCTTGGATGGGATCTTAAAGCCGATCTCATCCCACCCCTGCCATGGCAGGGACACCTCCCACTGTCCCAGGCTGCTCCAGTCCCTGTCCAGCCTGGCCTTGGGCACTGCCAGGGATCCAGGGGCAGCCACAGCTGCTCTGGGCACCCTGTGCCAGGGCCTGCCCACCCTCCCAGGGAACAATTCCTGCCCAATCTCCCATCCAGCGCTGCCCTCTGGCAGTGGGAGCCATTCCCTGTGTCCTGTCCCTCCAGCCCTTGGGAATTGTCTCTCTCCGTGTTTCCTGCAGCTCCTTCAGGCCCTGCCAGGCCACACTGAGCTCAGCCCAAAGCTTCTCCTCTCCAGGTGAACAATCCCAATTCCCTCAGCTTTTCCTTATAGAATCCAGGCAGGTCCAGGTGATTTTTCTCTACAATTCCACCCTTCCAGAGCAAATATCCAGGCAGAGGAAGGTCGGCGTCACTTTGTGAGGAGCAGGCTTTGGTCAGGACTGGGGAGGGGGAAATCTCCCCTGAGCAATGTGAGCATTCCCCAGTAACCGGAGCCTCGCCCCTGTCACAGGTGGTTCTGGGGGGCCTCCCACTGCACAGGGCGGTGCAACAGGGCAGGACCTCAGAAGAAAAAGGGTCTTGTGCTGTTGCTTGGAGGTGGAGAGGTGAGGACGGGGAAAAGCCGCCCAAGCCCTGCTTTGTGCTGCACCATGGGCTGTCCCAGCCCACCAGGAGGTGAGCAAACCAGAAATGCTAGAAATCTGCTCTAGGGGCTTGTCCAGCCCCGCGATGTTCCCCCGGCACAGGGATTGGGGCAGCTCGGTTTACCTGCCCGGTGGGGAATCCTTTTCCTCGGAGGTCTGATCCTGCACTGTCTGCAGAGAGGGGAGTACTTTTTCCCTGACATTTTCCCTGACTTTAGAGCTCTGCTATGCCCCGCTCAGCCCTTCAGGTGATTTTTAGGGGGAGGAACGGGTTCACAGCCGGGTTGTGTCAGCCCTGGAAAAAGAGACCAAAGGAGCTGCTTGAGTGTAAACAACTCCGATGGAAAAATTCCCCCTGTGAAATCCCCCTCTGTGTCCTTCACCTCCCTCTCCTCCCTGGGAATAAGTGCTTTTTCTGTCGCCTGGTCAAGCCTTTGGGACGAGGGATATTCAGAGCGGAGGCAGCTGCTCCCACGGATTCCCATTGTGAGGCCGGAGAGCTGATGGATTGTTCTCCTCCTTGAGAACCTGAGGTTGTTTCTGCCTTTTCACGGCGCGGCTGAAGCGTTGGAGCGGCAGAAAGGAACAATAACAACAGCAAATAAAGAGGGAGAATGGTGAGAAATTAAATCTATACAACAAATGATTAATAGGGCATTTCCTGAGGCAAACAATCACCCGTGCTGGGCTTCGGGGAGGGGGTTTGGGGACTGCTGGGTCCTTAAATAAAATAAAGAATGGGGGTGGGGGATCCCCTTCCCAGCATGTTGAAAGGGAGAGATGCCAATTAAAGCCCGGCCTAACAGAGCCAGGACTAACAGGGGGTATGGAAAACTGCAGCGATTCAGGCAAAGGGCTCCACACCTCCAAAAGCTGTCCTGATCCTGCAATTTTACACCCGTGAATGAATCCCTGCATCCTCCTGCCTCTCCTCTCCTTTCCCCACAGTTCTTGGGGTGGGTTCTGTCATCCCTGTCACCCTCTGATGCTGCCGGAGGAAATCATTTCCATCCCCCTCCAGCCGACTCTCCCCCAAAAATCCACGCAATAAAGTCAAAGAAATTAAATTTTCAGCTGCCTGTCGAAGGATAATGAATGTGAAAGACGTGATCTTAGGTAAAACACTCTTCTTTCAAATTCTGAGGTTGGGGCAGCGCTATCTCCGAGGGGAAGTACACAAAAAGCTGCAATCAGAATGACCTCTCCAAAACATAAAGAGGAGTTAATAGGATTGCGCTGGATTCCAAAGGGGTGCTGCACGCCGGCACGAGTGGGCCTTGCAGTGGGGCATTTATAATCTGCAATTCCATTAAGCAATTTTAATATAGTCTTTGAGGGTGGAAAGTGGTCGTTAATAAAAGTTTAAATTAAAGCCTGCTCGCTGTCGGATTAGATCATTAAAATTGCAGGGTCCTGGCGGCTGCCGGGCCCAGCAGCACGGGCAGAGCTAAACCCACATTGTCAGGAGCAGGGAAGAATTCCAAAGCAAACAGGGAGAAAAGGAATAAAACAATTTCATACGTGTGAGTTATGATTCGATATCATGCTTAATGAAGAGAAAAATGTAATCATATTTCATCAGCGCTCTGGGTAATTAGTGAGTGTGAGAGGAAGAATGGGACACGGAGGGAGAATTTGCTCATGGACAGCAGAGCAGCTCCTAAACTGCTGAGGATCATTCCCGCAGGGCAGGGAAAGGGGGAATTTCCTCTTGGAATCCATGGGTAGCACCGGGCTGAAAATTCTCACATCCCTCCATGAGTCTTCTCAGCAGAAAAGCAGCTTGGATTTGCAGAAATTGTTATTTCCTGGGATCTGGGCAGCAGCAGGAGAAACACACTTCTCCTGGAAATACTTTCTCAAAAGATTGAGGGATCACCCTGGAAGGAGGTCCTGGAAACCAGGGTGGGTAGCTGAGCATGCATCACTTGAGGCTGTGCAGCAAATATTTCAGAGGACGAATATATAGGATATCTATATTTAAAGGAAACCTGTCATNAAGGAAGGAAGGAAGGAAATTATCCCATGAAGTTATCCAGGTGTGTCATGGGAATTTGCACTTGAGGTAAACACTTGAGGCTTCCTCCTGTTGGGACAGGGAGAGGACAAAGAGCTCAGGACGGGGATGTTTGGAGGGATGGAGCCACATCTGTGTGAGCTGTGCAGCTTCAGCAAAGCAGTTCTGCACCTCCACTGTCAGCCCGAAGAAAGGAAAAATTAACAAAGGTTAAATGAAGTGAGTCCCATGAGGTCATTTTGATGTGCCGTGGGAACGGCCCTTGAGGGAGACGCTGGGGTTTCCAGCTCTTGGGACAGGAGGGGACAGAGCCCGGGAGGGGGGACAGGCAGTGATGTTCAGAGGGCTGGAGCTCCAGGAATCCCAGGAAATCCCGCTCAGGTTGGCAGCAGCAGCAGCATCTCCATCCCTCGAACGGCTCCCAGCCCTTCCCAGGAATTGCTTGTGAACACATTTGCCTGGCTATGAATTATTCACGGCCTTAAAAGATTGGGCCGATGATTTGTGCAGCGCTCCCCGACCCGCGGGGAGGGTTTTGCTTGTACAAAGAGCCGTGCCGGAGGTGTCCGACTGGGGCACACGCAGCTCTACATGAGCACTTGTGACATTTTCCCTTCCTCCGAGCTTTTAAGTAAACAAAGTGTGGCTGCCTGAAAGTCTTCCCGGTGTCAGTGCGAATCTGGGCCCGGATGGAGAATGAATCTCGCTCTTTAGTCCGTGGAAAAACATCCTTTTGATGTGGAGCCTCGCTGGTGAGCGTCGCCTTCACGCAAAATCTTCTTTCTTCTCCGAGCAGGCTCCTCGATGCGATGTGAGGTTTAGGTACTTCCCTCTGATGGATCATCCCCGATTGTGTCTCCCCGGAAAATAAAAATAAAGAAGAAAGGAAAGGATTTAACAGCGTGTACCAGAGAGCGAGAGAGAGGGGGAATGAGTGGTGCCTCGGCATTCCAGAAGGGAAAGAACCCTTTGGAATTCAGCAGGATTGGCAGAAGGATGCCCCAGAGATGGGGGCAGCAGAGGTCGCCTCTCACTGTGCATCCTCTCCGGGCTCTGCAGTTCATCCTTTCATCTCCTCCTCTGAGTTTTGGTCTCCTGTAGCACGTTGGTGTTTGAATAATTCTGGTCTTTAGATTAAAAAAAAAAAAATTTTTTTCCTCTTTGCCTCCTGCACAGGAGAACAGCAAAGATTTCCTCGGCTTGCTCCCCAGCTGCCTCTCTCACGTGGGATCAGGTTGGGAATGGCAGCACTTTGGGGAAGGATTCTGCTTTGCTTTGGATGGGAAACGTAGAAGAGCCTTTGAGCTGCATCCCTGGACCTGAAGGTGCCTCATTTTTGGCGGAGTGACCAGGAAGTGGATTTGTAAAATGGTTTGGGTTGAACAGGACCTTAAAACGCATCCCTTTCCACCCCCTGCCATGGCAGGGACACCTCCCGCTGTCCCAGGCTGCTCCATCCAGCCTGGCCCTGGGCACTGCCAGGGATCCAGGGGCAGCCCCAGCTGCTCTGGGCACCCTGTGCCAGGGCCTGCCCACCCTGCCAGGGAACAATTCCTGCCCAATCTCCCATCCATCCCTGCCCTCTGGCAGTGGGAGCCATTCCCTGTGTCCTGTCCCTCCATCCCTTGTCCCCAGTCCCTCCCCAGCTCTCCTGGAGCCCCTTTGGGCACTGGAAGGTGTTAAAAGGTTCTGCTTCACCATCCTCAATCTGCTTCCCCGTGCTTTGATTCCTTATCACAGTGCCAGAAAGGGGAAATCACCAATTCCCATTTTCTGTCCCCAGTACCCCAGGGCAGATTTCCATGGCCCATCCAAGCTGGATTACCTCAGTCTGTTCAATTCTTTAACATCCCTGTGGCATCCTGTTCCCGTTCTTTCTTTTCCTGCTATGCCCTTCATGAGATGCAGGATCAGCCACACCCCAGGACTCAAACTACAGATTGCCCATGGCTGTCCCTGCTGGCTCTGGGGACAATTCCTGCCCTGTTCTCTCTGTCTCAAGCCCCAAACATCCTCCTGGCTTCGTGACCAGGCACATGCCAGAGCATTCCCAGGACACCTTCCCAGGGCTCTGTGAGCTCTGGGATGAGCAGTGGCAGCTCATTCAGAGTTAATCATTGTTTAAACTCCATCCCCACTCTGGATTTTTTCCCCTGCCATAACCTTCCATGTATTTACACTGAATTTCAGCTCCTGTTTTATTGTCAGGAACTCATTCTCAGCAGATCCTCCAGAGCTTTTCACTGTCACTGTTGGATTTCATGATCCTGAATAATTTTGTCGCATAGGCAAACACTGTTACTTCATCATTCCCCACTTTTCCGGATCATTGATGAGCATTCCACACTGCAGATCCCAGGACAGGCCTCCAAGGATCCCCATGGCTGGTTTGGAGCACAAATCAGTTATCCGTCCCTCGGTGTCATGGTTTTGACCACTCTTAAATCCATGGAGGGGCTTCCTCTTGCATTCCCTAAAATCTCAGTGTCTCCAAGTGTCTTTTGTGAGGATTTTGAATGGAATTTTTGGAAAATTCAGTTTAACTATGGCAAATTCTTGCCTGGACCATTGTTGCCACCTCCAAAGAAATGTCATGGATTCATGGGATGTGATTTCCCCTGGAGAAGCTGTGCTGATTCTTCCCAGAATCACATCTGCCACATCGATCTGGGCTCCTGTTAATTCCAGAGTTTATCACAATTCCTTTGGATTTGCCTGGCATGGAAAGCACATTCCCTGTCTCCGGCTCCTTCTGCCCTTTTTAAAGAGAGCCCATGTCCTATTTTCTGCCTCCCACCTCCAGGAAAAGGGGACATGGGCTGGTGGTGGGATTGGCAGTGCTGGGGGAATCATGGAATGGTTTGGGTTGGAAAAAACCTCAAATCTCATCCTGTCCCACTCCCTGCCACCATCCCAGGCTGCTCCAAGCCCCAGTGTCCAACCTGGCCTGGGCCACTTCCAGGGATCCAGGGGCAGCCACAGCTTCTCTGGGCACCCTGTGCCAGGGCCTGCCCACCCTCCCAGGGAGGAATTTCATCCCCAAATCCAACCTACTCAAGAAGCTGCCATTATTTCAGTGCCTTATTCCAGCCTAGTTTTCCCTGAGTCTGGCATATCAAACACTATTTTTCCCCACCACTGCTCTACTTTGCTGCAGCCTTCCTGAGATTTCTGCCCCCTCCCGAGCCCCTCAGCCACGGGAAGAAAGCTTTGCCAGCAGCAGGTCCTTCCTGCACAAAGCCCAGAGTGTTCCACAGGGATCAGAGGCAGGAGAGGCAGGATCAGAGGCAGGAGAAGCAGGATCAGAGCCTGCTGGGAGCCTGCATTGTCTGGTTGGGAATTTTGGGTCACTGCAAGTAGTTCCTAAATGGGTTTGTCCCCATCAGAACAGCCCTGCTCTGCTCCGTGCCTCTGAGCAGGTGGAACTCTCCACCTCGCCAAAGTGGAGTTTTTGTCCAGGTTTTTCCTCTGGGTTCCACTCTCTGGGATCTGTTGGGAGCTGTGGAGATTGCTCTAATTCCAGGGAAAAGAGCTCTCTGCCTTTAGCGTGGCTGGGTTTTGCGGAGCTGACTTGGACAGTCCAGCCCTGGTTGGATTTTAATCGTTAATAAAGCAGCAGGAGGGGCCCTGGTGGGGGAAGGATCATTCCCAATGTGTGTCCAAGGATTCTGACCCCTGGGTTTAAGCTCCCAGCTGTCCCAGGAGGCTGAGAGATGTCACATTCCCCCTGTCCTCAGCAGATGCGGGGGACATTGAGCTGGCAGGACCAGCCCAGCTCCAGCTGAACATCCAGAGCTCCGAGTTATTCCAGCTCCCGAGGCAGCCTTGGAATGTAAAAGAGGTGCCACAGCTCCTCCTCGGAATCAAGCAGATAAAAATAAAATCAATGCGTTCGGAAGAGAAATGAAAATAATGTCTGGTAGAGCCGATATTGCTCCTGCCAGGGCTGAGCCTCTCCCAGCAGCCTTGATGAAAGAAAACTTCTCTGCCGAGAGGGGCGTGGAAGGCCTGGAAAATGCAGCTCCGGAGGTGACCTGGGGGTGAGCAGATAATTCCTGCGGCTCCCACGGAGCTCTGTGACCGAGAGCGGAACAAAGCGGCCCTGGCTGGGATCGCCGGTCCCCGCCCAGCGCGGGAGGCTCCGAGGCTTTGGGATGCGGGGCGGGTGTGGATGCGCCGCAGCTCAGGTGTCCCGCTGCCTCTGCTCCTCCTTGGAAGCTCAACTCGGGGAGTTTTTCCATTGATTTCAGAGCAAACAAGATCAATTGTCTCTTTGGGCTCCTGTGTGGGAATGAGATTATGTTGAATATTAATTTGCCTTGCGATGGGCCCTGACTGTAATTTTCTATCAGCAGAGGAGAATTCATGTATTTCCATAAATTCAGATACTTCCATCTATTCATTCCACATATTCATAGACATTATCTCAATTCCCAGCTCTAGTTCAAACAAAAGTTAGTTCCTTTTACAAATAAATTATTTTCCACTGTTGATGATATTTCTAATTTTTGTAGGCAAATTTATCCATTTGAACAAAGGAGACAAAAAGTGTCTTTGATGTAGCAAAGCCTTTCTGAGAGCCGTGCGTAAATTAAAGGAGAAAAGATAGTCTGGAAAATTTAAGGAACGGATGGGAATGATTCCAAGTTACCTTGTTCTTAATTGAAGTTCTCAGAAATGTTCTTTTCTTGTTTTCTATATTGGAGCTGTTCCTTGAAGTGTGGCTGAATGCCTCTTCAAGCTGGCATTTAATCTTTGACTGCATACATTTATTTTTCCCTAGTAGAAATGGAAGGGACCTTTCTGGAATTTCTCCTTTGGCATCCCTTCACCTTGGGCCCTCATTTTTGGGGAATGTTGCTGCGAGATACGGCAGCACTGGATTGTTCGGAGCGGGATTTCCCCCAATTTCTGCTGCGGATTGCTGGGAGGCAGTACAAGTCTGCCTGGCTCCACTGCTCTTAAATTATCCCTCTTGGAGCATTTCCTTGGATGTCTTCACCACAACGGGACAATTTGGGGTGACTCTGAATGTTTCAAGGTGCCCAAATGCTGCCCAGAGCTTTCATTCACCAGGGCTGGAGGAGCTGCAGTGCTGGAATGAGACACAAGAACTGAGCTGGGAGCATCAGGAATTCCTTCATTCCCTGAAATCCATTTGGGGAGGTTCAGGTTGGGAGGAGCTCACCCGGTGCCACCTCCCTGCTCCAGCAGGGCCATCCCAGAGCTCAGGGCACAGGAATATCTGCAATATCCCCAGGGAGGGGCACTCCACAGCCTCCCTGCACAGTCTGCCCAGGGCTGGGCACTGCCCAGGGCAGGAGTTCTGCCTCCTGTGCAGGGGCAGTTCCTGGGCTCAGTCCCTGCCCGTTCCTCTGGTGCCATTGCTGGGCCTGGAGCAGAGCCTGGGGCTGCTCTGCCCTCCCTGCACACAGGGACAGACACAGGGACACACAGGGACAGACAGGGACTGACAGGGACAGACACAGGGACACCCAGGGACACTCAGGGACACCCAGGGACACCCAGGGACACCCAGGGACAGACACAGGGACAGACAGGGACACCCAGGGACACCCAGAGACAGACTCAGGGACACACAGGGACAGCCAGGGACTGACAGGGACACCCAGGGCTGAGGGCCCCTCTCAGCTGGGGCTCCTCTCCAGGCTGAGCAGCCCCAGCTCCCTCAGCCTTTCCTGGGCATGGAGATGCTCCAGGCCCTTCCTCAGCTCCAGGAGCTCCTGTCCCTGCTGTGCTGAGGAGGCAGAGCTGGACACGGCACCCAGAGGTGCCCCCAGGGCTGGGCAGAGGGGCAGGATCCCTCCCCAGCCTGCTGGGAATGCTTTTCCCAATCATGGAAAGACCAAGGTTGGCAAAGCCCTCCAAGATCACCAAGTCCACCCTTTCACACATCCACAAATCCATTGCACTAATCCCACCTCTGGTCATTTTCTGGCCAACATTACCTGGGATTGTGACCCCCCCCACTGGCCTGGGCAGCCCATTCCAAAGATTAACCACTCTTCCAGAGAAGAAATATTTCCTGATATCCAACCTGAGCCTCCCCTGGTCTTCCAGCATCCAGGCACAGCCTCCGTGTGCAATTATTGCGTTGGATACCTTGGAATAAACAGCTTGGAGCAGGGATGTGCCAGACCTGTGTGGAGCCACTCCTTCTGGCTGTAGTAAATTAATTAGAGTAGTAGAAGTAATAAAATGAATGGGAATGTTGTTCTAGGTGGGATATTAAAGTCCAGGAGAGCCACAGCTCCCAGAGGAATCTTGAAAATCCCCATAATTGAGTCACAACAGAGAGACCTGCAGCGAGTGAGAGAGGCAGGGAGAAAAGCTCCAGACAGTGGGACTTCAGTGCTGGCACTCGAGGAACCGAGGATGACAAAACTTCTACTCAAAATGGAATAGCAGGAGGTGGCTTGGAATTTCTTAAGGCTTGTAGGAAAAGAATAGCGAGCAGAGGAGCTGTGGTGGAAGGTATTGGTGCAGCCAGGGGTGTGCAGGACAAAAAAAAAGGGGCATTTTTGTGAAAGCAGCTCAAAGAAAACCACTGCAATAGAGCAGGGAGGGGGGTGAAAGTAATGTCAGCTCAAAGTCCTTGAGATGTTTCATTCCACTTGGGAAAAATGGAGTGACTGGAAAAAAAACCCCAAATATTTTAAAAAACAAAGAGTTCCTCATAAACAGTGCAAAAATGAATGTGTGAAAAATTAAATTTGTTTAAGGAAGAGGTGTGAGGAGCAGGGAGGAGAAATAGCAGTGATTTACTGCCACGCTGGCAATTCCCTGGGGAAAGAAACGTGCACTGGAGGAGAATAAAACACTGGGAAAAGTCAAGGGTGGGAATTAAAATGGAGCTGGAGAAAGAAACATGATTTTAGCATCTCCCATAAGTTAAGATGACCTGAGCCACTGGAAAATAACAGCCAGGGAGAAAAACCCTCAATCTCCCCCCAGCTAAGAGATAATGGAGCAAGGAGGAATAAACAATGGAATTCAGAAGGAAAAATCACCATAGAGTGACTGGCTTTGAAAATAACAATTAAAAGAGATGATTTCATCCAAATCTGCCTCAGACTCCTCCTCAGCAATGCTGGTATTGACAGGCAGCTCTCCTGAGCTCAGGAGAACTTCCTGCAGCAGGGCAGGTGTCAGATCCATCAGTTTTTGTGGGATCAGAGCACTTTTGGGGTGTGGGGATGTGGGACGTGAGGCAGAGCTCTGGCCTCGGTTTGTGCTGGGCTGGGGGAGAGGAGACCTGCCTTATGGAAATTCCCTCAGAGATGCTCAAAAAAAAAAAGGAGGGGAAAAATGAAAACCATCTGTGTGCATCTAGACAGGACAATCAGGGAAAAGGGGATTGTTTGGGATGGCACCAGGAGATGGAATTGGCGCTGCCGTGACGGGAAACGTTCAAAACCCTGCAGGGCAGCAGGGAAAGGTAAATTTGGGAGAGCATCCAAAGCTTCCCCAGCAGCTGGGCTGGGCTGGGGCTCCACGGCCTGGAGACAGCGCAAATTCCCTTAACCAAATCATTAGGAAGCGTTGAGCGGGATTCATTAGGAAACACGGAGCGGGATCCGCTCTCATTCTCGCGCAGCGAAGGGCTGTGAGAACCCAATTAGTTATTTCAATCAGCCTCCCCAGAGCCGGGCACGTCTGGATTCGCCTCGCTGACTCTGGAAGAGGTTCGTTCCCTGATTTGGGGTCGCACGGGGAGCAGGCAGCGCCGGGGGCTGCAGCGGCACAGGGCGGGCGCAGGGCAGCGGTGCCACCGAGCCCGGGGGCAAAGAGTCAGGAGGAGAGAGGGGAAAGTGGAGGTGACAGCGGTGGCGTGAAAAGGAGGGCAGGGGAGAGGTTTCTGCAGCGATTAAGGAGACCTGGCTGCAGATTCCTGCACTTTTCCACATGAACACCCCGTGCCCAAGCCCTTTGCCAGGCTCTGCGTCCCACACCGAGGCGCCGCTCCTGTCTCCATCAGCCCCAGGCTTGGACAGTTCAAGTGCACTTATTACCGGGTGTGTGCGTGCAGGAAGCTTGGAAAAGCATGGAAAAGCACGTGAAATAATGGAAATACCCAGCCTGGCCACGCTCAGGCGTTCACTGAGCTGCTCTGGTTTGTGTCGTGGGGTCAGGCTTGGCTCCAAACCAGCCCAGGGTTCTCCCTGGAGGGAGCAGTGAGATCCCAGGAAGAGCTGGATGGTCACAGCTTCAGCTGTGCCACAGATTTTCTTCTTCAACTGAAGGAATTTTGCACTTTCTGGGTCATACTTCAGCCCTTTGGGAGGGTGGGTTTGGAGCTTTGGGGACAGTGAGTTTGGAACTGGGAATGGTGGGTTTGGAGCTGGGAATGGTGGGTTTGGAGCTCTGGGATGGTGTGTTTGGAGCTCTGGGATGGGTTTGGAGCTCTGGGACAAGTGCCTTGCCACCCACGGGACAGTCCCAGCAGCCTGTCCCCTCCGATGTTTCCGTCATGGATTCTGTCCCCAATCCCAAAAGGGCCACGCAACCCAGACACTTTTCCTACCACAACTGAGCCAGATATTGCAAGACAAGGAAGAAAAAGAAATCCTGTCGTAAGCATCAACTTTTTAGAGACCTCCAGGATTTTCCCAGCTTTCTGCTCCATATGAAGGATTTGTGAGCAGTGGTGGGAAGCTTCAATCATGTCCTGGCCATTACATCCCATGTGCATGGGCTGGAAAAGGGGAATGTGGCCACGGGGAAGGATTTCATGGATGGCTCTGTCCCAGCACAGTCAGGGATTTGTAGGCTTGGGGACAAACCCTCCCTTAACCCGTCCCACTGGTCTGGAGCTGACTGGGGTCACTGGGAGCAGAGTCAGGGGTTTGTAGGGCTGGGTCTAAACCTCCTTTAACCCATCCCACCAGTCTGGATCTGGTTGGGAGCACCGTCAGGGGTCTTTAGGAGTTGGTACAAACCCTCTTGGCACATCCCACCAGTCTGGGGCTGGCTGGGGTCACTGGGAGCAGCCAGGCACACCAGGGAGCGCTGGGGGCTGCAGCCACGCTCCATGGATGGAATTCTTTTCTTAAATTATGCTTTAATTTCCTCTCCTTCTGGTCCCAGCGCCTGTGTTTTAATGAGCTCGCTCCCCCAGCATATCAAACATGGTTGATCCCTGGTGCTCCCTGTTTGCAATTCCCAGTGGCTCCCAGGCAAGAATTGTGCTGTTTAATTTTGCCAGACTTCCAGTTTACTCTGAAGCCTGAAAAAAAAACCCACACAAGCGCAAGGCCCATATTTCTCCCGGCCTATTGATAGAGCGTGATAGGTATTAAATTCTATAATTCTTTCACTGGCCTTTAAGCAGCCTGGGTGTTAATATTTAATGATGAAGGATGCTGGTAATCAGCCCCGTATCCCAAGTGTCTGGATGCTTTATGATCTTGCCTTTGGGAGCCTAATTGTGAACCCAGCCTGCCAGAGCTTCCCACCCCAACTTAATAAACTTTGCTGTTGCTGCCCAGCACATCATCAGTCTCCAGGCAGGATCCAGCTCCGGGAGGAAGGGTGGGAACGGGGATGGTGAGGAGAGAGGGGCTGGGATGGCACAGCCCACTCTGGGCTGGGGATCTGGCACGGCTGTGGGGCACAGCTCCAGCTTTGGGGCACAGGGCACGAGGCACCACCAACAAAAACGACGTTGGCCACGTGCTCCCAAAACCAGCCAGGCCTGGGGGTTGTATCTGCCACCCCCTGCCTGTCCCACCTTCTGGGGATGTTTCCTTCACCCCCTGGCGTCTCTCCCACCTCCTGGCCAGCCCCAGCCCCTGCACCATCAGCCTGGAGAAAGCCAGGCTCTTCCTTCTGGACTCCCCGCTCCAGGTTTCCAGCGTATCCCGAGGTCTGCACTGCCAGGTAGTGCTGCTGCCGGTGATGCTTCACTGGGCTGCAATGGCCCGAGGCAAAGGCAGAAGGGGAGCTGCTGGTGGTTGTTAATAGCACTCAGCACTTACATGGGCACAGCCACCGGAATTCAGCTCCGTGTACGAACATGATCCCCTTAACTGCTGCCCTGGGAGCAGGAGCTGCCAGCCCAGCCAGCTGGGGAGAAACTGAGGCACACACACCTCCCTGGAAATGTCACCTGTGTGCCACGGCCACTGCCACCGCCCCGGGGGTCGCGTTGCCACTGCACACAGCCCTGGGCTCTTCTGATGCCACCTCTGGGCGGGTCCTTCACCTGACTGTCGCACTGGGGTACCCCTGGTCCCTCCTGACGCCTCTCTCCAGCCCGCAGTGCGCTGCTGCAACGGTTTCACCTGGAGATATTTTATTCCGATTTAAGAGATGCAATAATTTTCTCTTATTTTGCTTTATCTTTGCCTGCCCAGGGTCGCTGAGTGTATAATGAGATGAGTAAGGAACCTTGCAGGCTGATTTTGTTATATGGCCCTGCCAGAGGCTGGGAGCAAATCTTCCCTCCTGAGCACGACCCTGAGGAAAGCCCGGCAGGGACACGGATGAGAAGCATGGGCTCGGAGCAGGGAAACGTGGAATTCTTCAGTGAGGGGGGCTCACAGCTGCAGCTGCAGCCACACGTTGGTCAAAGGAACTCCTCCAGGAGCAGGAGGTGCCAGAGGGATGGAGGGAGAGCCCCTCCAGCTCATCCAGGTCACTCAGGATACCCCATTCCCCTTCCTGCAGTGTTTAGGCTCACAGAGTTCCTCCCCTGTAGGGAAAGAGGTAGGAATGTCTTCTCTTGGGGCCACAAAATCCGGGGAGCACCTTTGCCCTCCCTCGGAGCAGACTGGCCCTACTGAGCTTTTGCTCCTCACACACCAGGGAGTCACAGAGCTGGAATGGGCCATGGGAGCTGGGAGCACTGGGAGGATCCAGCAGGAGGAGAGAGATTTCAGACATCCATGGACACGGCACACATCCATGGACACTGCACACATCCATGGACACTGCACACATCCATGGGAACTGCTGCACACATCCATGGACATTGCACACATCCATGGACACTGCACACATCCATGGGAACTGTTGCACACACCCATGGACACTGCACACATCCATGGACACTGCACACATCCATGGAGACTGCACACATCCATGGACATTGCACACATCCATGGAGACTGCACACATCCATGGAACTGC